>CM042901.1:20915058-21445058 GCA_023653625.1 Triadica sebifera | reverse complement strand
AGTGACGGCAGAGCTTGAAGTCACTAGAGGCATTCTACTTCTCGATTCTTTTACCAGCCAGCATATGACACTTGAGTATCTGCACGACGTTCTCATATGATCCTATGAATGGGCTGGGCCTAGGCAGTTCGGAAGAAGGGTCTCGTCAAGACCTCTCAAGAATAGACAAAAGGGAAAGGAAGTTGATGAATGACAGAAGGCCGAATTGGAAAGTGCGGTTCGCTTTCTATAGAGATAAGAACAAGGAAGCACTGGCCATGGAAAGCATTGGTTAGAAGAAGAGGGTGGAGCTTAGAGTATGCAGGAGGGGCTCAAGCCTTTGATGGATTTCTGCATGACATAAGTGATGTCGAACTCTGATAACAAGAGCTGCCATCGAGCTGTCCTTACTGATAATGCTAGCTTCTCGAAAAGAGACTTCAATAGGTCCATCCTAGACAAAAGCCATACTTGGTAGGCTAGCATGTAGTGTCTAAGTCTCTGCGTGGCCCAGATGACAAACGCAAGGCATACCTTTTCAAGCGAAGAGTATGATGACTCATAGCCCCTATGTTGTAAGTGGTAAGGGGAGAGTTCAGATAAAAAAAAAGCCCTTTCCCCTTTCTCTAAAAGGTAAGCTCATTCCGTTCCACCCCTTCGATGAATTCTTTCGCAGCAGCTTGAACTGAACCCGGGCTATCAACGTGAACGAGAGAAAAACAAACCCCATTACTCGATCAGGGGATACTTGCGCCAATGCTTCAAGATGTTCGTTCCACCCCCCTCCCCTCCGATTTTCCTTCTTATAGGGATGCAATCTTGAGCAGTGGCCGCCCTTTTCATTGAGAAATTTCTTTATAATGGCAAATCACGATTTCCATCCGGACTTCAACGATATTTGACGTGGGATAGGTCTCTTGCTTTGATATGAAAGACCGGCCCTTACTTTGCAATTTTTCTGGATACTAAAAAGAAAGGAGTTTGAAAATGACTAGTTCTGGCAGTGAGTTATAAAGGGATTGACTCTTAGTAAAATAGGGAATAAACAAGGTAGAGCCCTTTCAAACCCAGTAGTTCCTCCGTAGTCCAGAGGCTGGGTAAGCGAACCCATTCCTACCTGATATACACCGAATGAATTACTTCATCCTATAAACTCCCTACCTATCTTTGATTTAGAATATTTCGATTGAATAAAGGATTCGAAAGAAAGAAATTCTAGATCAAAGAAGGATGCGAGAAATAAATAATTTTCTGTGGTGGAACAAAATATCTCTCATTTCCCCCTCGAATATACTATTCTTTTTTATTTCCAAGGGAATCTTGTTATCTTCCCTTGAATGGTGAACCAATCCCTTGAATCCGGTACCAACAGGGCCCCATAACAACATTTTTTTCAGTCATTTCAACCAATCAATACGACATCGTAGAGCGGTTTTTGCTAAAACTCGCTTCTGATATGAAAGAAAGAGTATTTAGAGATGCCCTATTATTCCCCAAAAGAGAGCTCGATAAGAGATCGCTTCTTCCAAAGAATGACCCGGCTCGCAACCATTCGATTAGTTCTCCGGGTGAAAAAACATTTGACATTCCATCTTCTGAAACCAAGACTTTTGCTTTTGGCGTACATTAATCTCTATCTATTATGGATCTGCATCCCCTGGGATCGATAAAGCCTTTGGATCTTATTAACCAAAGAAAGACGGTTTTACGCTATGGTTAGCTCAGCACCAATCAAAAACCC
The DNA here is from genome assembly GCA_023653625.1 of Triadica sebifera. NCBI lineage: Eukaryota > Viridiplantae > Streptophyta > Magnoliopsida > Malpighiales > Euphorbiaceae > Triadica > Triadica sebifera. The sequence goes on along the minus strand of CM042901.1, from coordinate 21,443,338 downwards.
CCAAGGTATTATTTGAATTCCTGTCATATGTTCACTCCAACCCTCAAATCTTTCTTTTAGGTTCATCGATATTGAATTAATCGAACGAACTTAGAACATCCGTTCCACTTTTGGAAGACCTTGAGTTATATCACCAGATCTTGATTTTTCATATAGAAATGGAACTAATTTTTCTCCTCCGTGAAGGATTTCTCCATAATGACCATGAATGGTTGCTTCTGGGGTGACCAAATGTGGCTTAGCCGATCTTATTACTAAGGAATCAAGATGAAGAATTAGAACTTGACCTGATTTGATTTTATGCGCAATAATTAACCTTGGGCTGTTTTCACAAATAAAGTTGCTGACTCTATTGAATCGGAGAATTCGGATACTATCTCACAGAAACTCCTCCATAATTCTCCCCTCGTTCGAGGAGGGAACATAATGGCCCACCATTACAGGGAATCTCAAAGCCCCGAGTTCAGTAGTAAGGGTTCAAAGTGACATGTCGAGAAAGGCTTTCGAAGGATCATTAACACATGTACCCCTTTTGAGACGAGGGGTACCTCAAGAAAACACACAGGGTGAATATAAGTTGGATCTTTTGTCCTGTGCAGGGGATAGAATGTGAACAAAGCACGTGCATCCGAATACTTTGAGGTTTGAATAGTAAGAAGGTCGCCTATCTTATAAGCATCCAAAGCCTTCCATTCCAGTTTTTAGGACCACATAGACAGTATGCCCCGATTTCGTTTAGGACAGAATGTCTTGGTACCGTTCGTTTTGCGGTTAGTGTCAATGTGGCAATGACACCTTTTGTATAGCGCCTTTCTTTCTCGTCTTTTTGCTTATTTTTTTCCCCTTACACGAGACGCTGTCGAGTCCTTCTACAAGACAGAGATTCATCATGGCAAGGGCATATCGACGTGCATGATCCATCTACACTAAAGCGCTTAATGTTTACAGCTAGGTTCGCATTTGGCTTAAGTAGCCGAGTGGTCGCTGCCACTATAACGCTTGGCTACCTGAGAGATAGCGGTATTCGGTTTTCTGTAGTGATCGCTGTCACCATAATCGCTTAGCTAATCTGATATTGGAATCTAGGAGCAGTGTTTCCATAAGAGAGTTCTATAAAAAAGACGCCCTCTCTCACGGAACACTACAAAATTTGTTTTACACGATCATCAGAAGGTGACAATGAAAGAGGCCCATGAACCCCACTGTATCAAGGCGTACATCCGTGTGATCGAGACTATACGATACCGCTGAAAGCAGAAACTGTAACTTTTTCAAAGCCGCCATCAGGCTAGACGAAGAACAGACTCCTTAAAGTGAACTAAGGATAACACCCTAGCTACTTTTGTGGAAAGAGAAATGTCCCTTACTTTGTTAACTGATGTAAGGAGAGCACCTTTAGTACACCATTGGCTTTACTAGTAGGCTAAGGTAGTGTGTATCAAGGGGATCTAAGCAATCAAGGAGCTTAATGCGTCTTTATGGCATAACCCGGAAAGACTTTTCTTAGTCTTTCTCCTGCACCCTTTACGCTACCGCACAACTAACCGTTGATTGGTTAGTCGGATCAATCTCACTCTTGAAGTTGGGAAGAATCAATTGAAAATGTGAGGGGTGTGAAGCACGAAGCATGACATTTTGTTTGAACGAATCATCGAAGGGACGAGACAGCAGAGGATTTGAAGTTACCTTGAGATGGAGAGATAGTTTGACCGCTTATATTTATACACGTGTCACTGTCAGATCGAAAATCTATATCATCCTAAAAATGCGAAGGAAGAAAAAAAAGCCGACCGAAAAGGGAAAGGTGCTAGGGCAAGCTCTTTAAACCATAGGGAAGGCTCATCGAAGTCCTAGGGCATTATCTGACTCTCAAAAGGGCTTGAGAAGGCTTGGGCAGGAAAACAAGAGTTAGCATGGGTCTCTGCTATCACCAATGTCCAAGAAGAGGTTTAATGCATCATACAATAAGATGGAAATGCTAGAAAGATCGGCATTTACTAGTTCTAGAGCATCTAGAGCAACTGTCGAATCTCGTGCAGGGGATGGGAAATTTTCTCTTTGCATGAGTAGGCTGTTTGCAAGAATAGGTTTCACATGAAAATCTAGAAGGGCTTTCTCTGTCTCCTTCGGGTGTCGAACTCATCTCGGGCTACTAAAGAATGGTAAGAAGGTAGCTAGCAGCTTCCATTATAAAACAGCTAATAGTTGTTTTATAAAATACATAGGGGAAAGCTTTAGAAAAAGCATGGCAAGTGAGTCTCCTTAATAGGAAGAAAAACTTTAAAAATAGAGAAGCTACCAATCTTGAAAGAAGGCCAGAAGAAAAGAGCAATACTATTTAGCAAAAGTGCTAAGCCCTTTTCCTCCCGGAAGAGTTCTCTTTTTAAAAAAAGAAAGAGAAAGGAAAGGGGAATGAGTGATATTCGAATCCATCAAGGTATACATTATACTATATTTTTATAGACTTTCTATTTTGATCGATCTTTCTTTCTTCCAAGAATAGACTATTATCTAAATTGAAAGAGCAAGAAAGAATGAACGAATAAAAAAGAAGAGGGTTGAGCAGCACAAGAGATAGATTGAGTAGGATTAGTAGCCTTTGTCTGGAAGAAGCCTCAACTTTATCTAGATTCACATAAGGGACCGGTGGTGGGGATAGGCCTCTGCTTTGCTAAAAAATGTCCATCCGGGATAAGCCCTGGAGCCTCTTCAATGCCATCTTCGTATGCATATAAAAAGAAAAAAAGAATAAGCAACTAAAGAATACTAAATTAGGAGAACTCAACAGCCCAAAGCAAAGACTAAACTTTAAAGATATTTTTTTAGAATATATATATATACATCTTATCAAAGGAGGAAAAGACAAACTTAAAAGTTCCTCCCAGATACATGACTTACATACCCGGCTTAACATTCTTGGAAAACAATCGAATCGAGGGTTAAGAGGAGAATTGGCCATTCAATCTTGTAAACTAATCGAGACCGAAATTGGAAAAAGAGATACGAACGGAGAGGAATAACCAATCGATGAAGGAACATGAAACCATTTTGTTTTAATAAAGGTACGAGAAACGGTTGGGGGCAATAAAGTAGGTGAAGTGGTTGGATTTTGCGAGCTGTTCCAACTACTGCTGGATGTGATTCCAAGAGCCGAACAAGAATGAATACCACACAGAAGAGTCAAGACCAGGCTCCCTAATGGAATGTTTAACCAATCCATTCCGGATTGACCGAATTGGTACGAAAGTTGTAACATGGGAAAACCACGGAAAACATAACTTATTTGAATAACCCGGTGACCAACCAATTGTAGAAGTAGGATCTTTGGCAAGCAATAAGCACTTAAATAATACAATTTGAGCGTACCATCTTCTTTCTCATTTCGAGGAAAAGGTGCGGGAGGAAAAGGAAACAACGGAGAGATCCAAATCAGACGTAAATGCGAATGATATGAAAAGTCTTTTTCAAAACCTAGCATTAAGGGCGTTACGACGATATACGCGAGGAATGAAGAAAAACTCGTGATTGGTGTGGAGGGGAAGATCTGTTTATGATATAGTTCAAAAAAGAGTCGTCTCATTTCCTTACTTCTTCGTTCTTTCTAATTCATTCACTTCAAGGCTGGTTTTGAACGCCGCGTAACATCATCTTCAACCAACCTCCACCGTATGTACCATTCGGTGCGGTCACTAAAGAATTGCTTATACACTAAACAACTGCTTATATACGGCTTACTAAAAGACTGACTTTCATTCATTAGGCCAGCATGAAATTAAGAAAGAGAGATGTGCCTAAGGCGACATGCAAGCAAACTGTGCATGCTAAGAAAAAAGAAGAGATGTTCGCAATTACTACCACAAGAGCCCCCCTACCCTATCTCTACTCTAAAGGGGCCCGTCACTTCGTTCGTACCTTCTTGGCTTAGGTTTCCAACTGAACTTACTTTATGTCCTTGTCACCCACCGCTAGCAGAAGCTAAGCGCTTGAAATGAAAAGTGTGCTAAAAAACGTTGCTTCTGTCAGCCTTTCTATGCAGTGCAATAGTCCACCAATAGCAGAAGAGAGGATTACCGTACATACAAGAGTCTTCCAGTTCTTACGTAAGCTTTTTCTTACCAGTCAAGTAGTACAACAACTGTATCTTATCTTATCCGACACGACGGGTCGCCTTTTGAATTCCATAGATAGAAGAAACTAATAGATTAGAAGGAGTAGGTGAGTGAGTGAGTCCTTACTGACCTGAGCGATTTCGATCACCTATCAGGCCTTTTATTTGGTAGGTAACATCGCCGAAGCGTATCATCAGATTTGACTTCGAAGGTAGGTAACATCGCCGAAGCGTATCATCAAATTTGACTTCGAAGGACGGAACTCGAAGTGAGACGGCACCGTCTTGTGCAACGCAACTACCGTTGCACCTTCTATCATCTTATATCCGGTAGACTTGGTAAAAAAGGGCCCTGACTTATTTCAAGAATTAGAGTTTGACCGCAGCTGCCCCTTTTTTGGGGAGGATCAAGTTCCTTGCCAACTATCGACCCCAATCTCTTTTCATTTGTTTTGGGTATTACCAAACCTAGCCTAGCCTTCGTCAATTACACTAAAGCATAACACCCAACTATGGAAAGAAAGGCCCCCTTAAGGGTTAGGTTAGTCAATCCGGCCTGAGATGCGTTCGTTGACAAAACCGCCGTAGGAATGGTGACCTTTCAATAGAGCAGAGGCAAACTGATCAATGAGAAAGAGGCCCTACTCACTACAAACGAATACACCACAAGATCGAATTGCACTCATGCCTCTCTCGCATCAAGTTGACCACCCCCCTCTTAGTATAGCGTGATTCTACCAATCATGTATGTAGGTAGGCCCTCCATTCTGATTGGTATATCATCAAAAAAGAAAGCCATTTGTATCAGGTGCACTACGCTTTCCCCTGCCCAGATGTTTGTCTTTCTAAGTCAAGTAATGGTGACCCGCCGAAGACTGAAGCCTCGTAACATGTTGACGAAGACCTACGAACTGAGGGGATGACTTAGCCTCCTCGGAAGAAGAATAGCCCCGCTCTCTAGACGACTGATGTCGTTGATCATATAACTGAGAGGGAACATGTCACATTAGAGGTGAACGATCAAAGATGTCCTATAATCACCACGATGAGGCTGGTCCCTCTTTTAGTAGACTCAGCTATGAATATGAATGAAGAAATGAATGTCGGACTCTTTCTTTCGCTGCTAACCCTCTTAATGCTGATACTTTCTGTTTCATCGAGCCCCAAGCTTATGGTCCTCCTTTGAGTGTGGGTTCAATTGGATGAATCCATCAAGTCAAGGTCAACATACATAGCAGCAAGTATGGTGCATCGCCTATTTCTTGTTCTCGCTCGGGAGCCAAAACGAACACGCTTGATACCTACTGTACTGGACCTTCGACCAGGCATTCTACCCTTGTCGAATTGGAACCAACCACCACTGCATTGCGCTCGAACAGTTGAGCGGCCGCCTGCCGGCAACTTCCATACATAGATGTAGATTCATTCTTCATACCTGGTCCAACCTCACAACCCTTCACAGGTTGGTCAGAAGTCAGTCTTGTTTGGTAAGACAAAATTGGACAAAGAAAAAAGAGTGCTCGACCGGAACAACGACCAACAAAGACCGTAATTACATAGATGTAGATAACTGCTCCTCCCCTATTCATCTTTAAGGCTTTAAGGCGAACCGTATGGTGGCTGGAAAGAAAGAGCCTCACCTTCTTGTAGATGGTGTCAGTGAGAGCAACTTTTTTATCCCCTTTTTTTTTAGATAGAATCTTCAATGAGTGGAAAGAAGCAACCTTACTAAGAAAGGTGTTTGTTGAGTAAGGCCGACTTTAGAGCCCAAGCCCCTTTAATATGATGAGAAGAAGAAGGGCCGCCCTCTTTTCTTTTCCGCACCAATCCTTATTTACTACTACATCTTTTTTGGGGTGTATAACTCAGTTGGTAGAGCATTGGGCTTTTAACCTAATGGTCGCAGGTTCAAGTCCTGCTATACCCAAACCTACCTTACACTATTAGGTGATGCGTAGTTGCGTTCAAAGATCACTCTTTGGCCCGCTTCAGCGACTTTGCCCTTACCTACTGGGGGGTGAGCCGCTCCAAGCCGAAAGCGATAGCAAATCCCTCACGCTCATCCAAACCGGCCTCAAAAAGCGATCGGAAAGCGAAGCCCTTCCTTCCAATCCAAGCCGGAGAAGCCGCCCCTATATTTAACCACCGCTCACCCCGATCACATATTGTCACATTCATGATGCATCATGATCAAAAGGCCTTATGAAACTATCTCAAATAGTGTACCCTTAGCCACCCCCGCAGTAGATTACACTTTGAAAAACAACAAAAGTATCAGCGGCTAGAGTGGTGTCGCTCTTTTCCATCGAGCTGTCCTTCCTGAAACTGCTTATCGCTTCCAAAGAGTGGTGTTGGTAAAAAAACCCGCCTTCCATATCTTAGAAGTACGAGACGCGCAGCATAGGAAAGGAATGGATCTCCTTCTCAGGCAAGACATGAGTGAGGGATGGTGAAAGATTTCAAGAAAGAGATTATACCATATGGAGCCACCGTCGCCCTATGGCATGGCGTGCCACAGTTCCCCCTTCATCCTTGACCAGAGAAGTCAACATCAATGACTTTTGGCTAATATAATAACAGAGGTGTCTGCCGCATGCGTGTTTACTTCATTAGAGTGATCCGACAACTGAAATAGGGGGTCACACTCCCTTCTCTCAACCTCTTTAGTCTGCCGTTGGTGCATAAAGGAGGGATTCGCTCGGGTCTAACGACTATAGTATTAAGACCTCGGCATCTTCCTTACCCCCTACTTTTTTTTAGCTTAGCTGCGTTAGCCTGCCATTCCTCTGATTCCTTTTCTTTTTGGTTGGTAAAAGCGGAATCCGCTGGTTCAAGAATAGATGCTTCCTTCCGTGCCTTCCTTTGCTTGGCAGTCTCATCTGCTTTAGTGGCAGCTGCGTCTCTTTCGGCTTCTGATTCGAATTTAGATGTGGGTCGGAATCTTGATAGGTCATCGGAGTTTGCTTGTGAAAGAGCTTATACTGAAGCTTATGCGCCTGTTGATGCAAATTCGTTTGACCTAGCACCTCTTGCTTTAACTGTGACTTCAGAGTCTTTTGGTTCGGAAGAACCCGAAGCTCCTAGCTCGGGATAAACGGGAACTGCTGGCTAATCGTATGCCAGTGAATCATTGGATATTCGGGGCAAATCATATGTTGTTGAATTGCCCGCGTAACCATGAAGAAAGCGAATTGGTAACCGTCCTTTTTCGATATAATTTAGCTCTGCATCTAGGCTGAGTTCTTCTAATAAAGTGAACAATTGTACGACCAACAGCCAGAACTAGGCGCGAAAGCAGCCAAGCAGAGAGAAGAAGGCATAGAGTGGGATCGATTCAAGGTAGTTCATCAACACTTTGTTAAGTTACAGGGTGAAAATACGAGCTATGCTTCTATGCTGCTTGGCGAAAAGTGAGGTTGGTTGATGGCCGCACTCGGTCTTACTGGAAAGTGAAGGCTGGTTAACTCTACTTCCTACCTAGTGGAATCCTCTACTAAGTGAAAAGGGAGCCCCTAAGGCCACACGCCTACCCGAGCCTAAAATCTTTGGAAAAGGAAAAAGTTCAGGGGTGATCCGGACTTTAGACATGCACAGAACGACTCATTCTCGATAGAAGGCATAGAAATTGTTGACTCGAGGGGATAATATAATAGAAAGAGAATGGCTTTCTTGGAATTTATTCGGCCGGTTGGTTGGTAAATAACTAAATCCCTATCTCCCGGTGCCCCGACGTTGAGGTTGCGAGCTTAGAGGCCACTTCGCTTAGATAGAGAGATAGCTTCGAAGCAGTAAGCTAAGCAATAGAGAGAGGGGTTGCTAAGTGACCGCAACTTTATAGAGTGAGAGACCTGGCTCACAGAGATAGATAGCTTCGCTAGCTTGCTCGCTTCAGTTACGTTGATTAGTCAATGAGTTCGAGTTCAGAAGGAAATAGAGTAATGAGTATAGAGTCTAGGGTCCCAAGAAGGGGCAGGTTGAAAGCTTTAACCAGGGACAGGTTCTTCAATATCTGGACCATTGGGGACAGAAATCAGTATTAGCTCTGTTTTTTCACTGTTCTAGAGTCGGTAGCTTTAATAGCTCGTGTTAAATCAGCCGGGAGTGACAGCGATTCGGATGAAAGGTTCTCGCAAAGGAAGCTCTGTACCAAGGGTAGAGGGGAAGGTTGCTTCTAACTCTCGGTATTCTACAGTGAAAGAACCCTCAATTAATTCAATTGTTTTAGTTCGAGTGAGGTATGCATGCTTTCTTCCTACCTGCTAGAGACGACTCAAAGAACAAAACAAGACAGAGGAACGGAAAGAAAGCACCAAACTTCCTTCATAGAGAATAAGCTACTACTATAGGCACTGTTAGCTACTAGACTACTCTACGACTTTCAGATATCAATTCGATTCTATCTCCGGAACTTAAAGCTACTGTGGGAATAGCCTATGTAGTACTACTTTTTGCCGATCTGCCTTACTAAAAGTGTCCTTAATCGAATGCCTAACTAATAGATAGAACGATTTCTCCCATGCTAGTTGACTGGTCGAGACGAAGCTGCTGCGTGCCGCTTTGCTGCCTTCGAAAGAGTGGTTTCAGCTTGCGCTCTCCCCTGCTCGAGTCAAAGAGGCCAGCCCTCAATTCCAATCAGACAAAGCAACAAAAGCCTTAGGGAAAGAAAAGAGATCTATTTAGTACTTACACATTATAAAGGGCAGACCACATCAATATAAGAGCAAAATAACCCTATTCCCCGGTGGAATAGCAAGCTTAGTTTAGAGTTCATATCGGGCTTCCGGCCCGATCCACTACAGGTTTAGAAAAGAGGATTTGAACCAACCAAACGGTCTAAGCTCACTCTAACCTGTAACCTCGCTCCCTCTCGATCGACTGGTATTCTTCTTTCCAGGCGGGGTTTTCCCCTTCGGGGGGTTACACATTCCGCTGCCCGATTCTCCCTCTAGCAAGTTCAGTGACTTATTGCTTGACTTTACTATCCTCATAGGTTTACCTATGTCAAAGGAGGCTGAGCATTGGATTGAGAGTTAAAGACTAAGCCCACCTAGTAGCCGCTTCTCCTCTTTTAGTAATCCTCCGACCTTTGATTTGATTGTACAACTTTGTCTTTCATCTTGTTATGGTGAATCGACATAGACTAGATTCGTACTGACACTGGAGTCCCTCCAAACTAACTCCCACTTAAGTCAAAATAGTTGCTTAAGCAAAATAAAAGAAACCTGCTGCCCTTCTATAACTATAAAGGCAGGGCGTATACTAGAGAAAGAGTGACTGATGTTGCATCAGGAGGGGATTAGCTTAGGACTAAAACTGCTCAAACCCATAGGGACGAGAGAAGCAAGAAAACCCCAAGAAAGACGGAAGGAAGGGAACTAGCACTGGTCATATAGAAAAGTCTTACCTTATCAAATGTCCTATCAACAACTCACTTAAAAAAGGAACTCTTACCCATTGGCTGCCTTATAACCTGGCTTGCTCATGCATTTCCCGGATGCTGGAAAGAGATTGCTAGTCTAGACTGGCACACTCACAGGATGGATTACATTTCCCTTTGCCTGCCCTAGCTTATTTATTACATAACATTAGATAGGCCTATCCCCGCCTAAGGAAACTATCTAAGGGAAAGAGAAAATCCATCTATTATAGCTAAAGAAAGATTAAGATTACTAGAAGATTTTAAACTTCCGGAACACTCTCTTAGCTATATCTCCCCAAAGGATGATAGATATATACATACCAAGGAAAGAAAGAAAAGAAAGAAATTGACCTAGCTCCCTACTTGCCAATAAAATCCCTGCCTACTGAAAGGAAAGCAACTACAATTGGCACATGCTAGCAAGAAATTAAACTCGATAGAAGCCAACTCCAACTAAAGGTATGATACTTATCTTATTACCGGGAGAACTTATATTCCCCTTAACTATAAATCTTATTACTGGAAGTCTTATTACATGGATAGGCTCGTTGAACCTGCTATCCTACCGCAATGTGCTAACGGATTAAAATAAAAACCTGCCACTTGCTCACATGTCATTGCTGGCCTTACTGATGCTATGACTTGCCAAAAATTTGGATCTCACTGGCCATTCTTGAGGACTCTTCGTCTTTGGTGTTGAAAGAACCTATTTTCAAAGAAGACTAAGCTGCGATTGACTCTATATTCAATAGAAAACCCTCTCTCTTGCTATCCCCTTGATGGAGTTCATATAAGGTAAAGCTTGGTCTCAGTTCCACAGAATCAGTCCTTGGGTAGTTGGTAGAAAGGGTAAGGAAGTCATTCAACAGACAACTGAAGGGGGGCATACTCACTATTGAGTTCTTCGGGATCAAACTCTTCCCCTACCACCTAGATTACATCAACCAAACAAACACGAAAGAGGAAGGGGCCAATCTCTGATTGATGTACTCGCAAGGAGAAGTTCCATCGCTTGCCCATAGGATTGGGGCGGGGTAGAGTATCATCGGGAATGAAGACAAGAGAGGAAGGGTAAAAGACCGAACCTGAATATACCGATTCTTTCTCCTTTGCACTGCCTTAAGAATCCCCCATAGCATGCTGATAGCATTCACATCCCCGAAAAGGTCGGGTTCAACTGAATTGAAAGATGATGAAGTACAGAGCTAGCTCTCTAACTGGTGGTTCCCTCTTTATATTAGAGGAGCAAGAATAGTCTCTTCTACGATAATATCAAATCACATCACGGAGGACCCTATTGATCGATATGGATTTTGAACCGCTGCTACTGCTAAGCCATCAACAAAGCAACGAAATGAAACCCTACTTTCAAGCAAGGAATGGAAGCACATCTTGCACCTTCTATGATCCATTCAACCAGCCTTCAAGATGAGAGATAGGCCTTTAGCAAGGAGATCTCGCACGGAAAGCCGAATTAGGTTTGACTTCATTTTCTAATGTTCGAGATTTGCTCTAGGGTTCCCATCCGCTAATATAATAAGTCAAGGGCTCCTCAGGCTTCCTTCCAGCGGAGAAGAGCAAAGCAAGCTCTAGCGGTGGGGCATCTCGGCCATTCTATTAAAGAAGGGGATTTTCTAAAAAAACTCAGGCTGCACGTAGTTCAGGTTGAAAGGCGGTGCAAGATCGAATCCTCTTATCTTTCTTCATAACTATCAGCCACTAGTGGGAGGCGAAGACATACTGAATGAGAAGTCTCGCATCTTGTCATTCTGATTGTGGCTACTAATTCAATGGTGCATAAATGAAGAACAACTCCAACAGCTAGACTCTGACCACCAGGTTCTCCTACACGAGCAAAGGCCTTTGAGCGAGGACATGAGCCAACACCCCTTGTATCCCTAAGTATTTCGGGGTTATTGACAGACCCATTTTCTTTATATATGATATGATTTGATCTCCTACCTATCACAAAGGAGTAGGTGTCGATGCAGGTTGAATCCCGATCTCATAGATTAGATGGGCCTACATCTTTTTACTAAAGAAAGTCCTCTAGTTAACTTGGTTAACTAAGTTAAGTGATGTGAAAGCCCTTTCTTTTACCTACCCATTTACCCAATCAATACATTTAATGGAAGGAAAAAGTCCATAATTCCCCAATCCAATTGATCTTGCAGAAGTAGTACTAGATTCAAGGTATGCCAGTTGATTGATTCTACTCCACTTTCCAGATTGGGTTACTTTTACATCTATCATTGGTGTCTCTTTTATTTTATAAGAGAAAGTCACTCTAGTGGTCTGCCCCTATAACTCGATAAATCATAAGAGAAGAAAGATTGGACAGCTTTCAAAGGCTAGAAGGATGGGAATGAGGATGGCATCGAATAGGCTCTAGGACATGAAAAATAAATGAATTGATAGAGCCAAGTCAGGCTCAAAACAGAACAACCTATTCAATGCAAAGAGCGTCTTCACCGATATTGAAGCAGAATGCCATTCTTTAATGGCAAAGTTTCTTTCTGGTATGATATTCACCATAAGAGGCTAAGGGGTCGGGTCATTGAACTACTTTCATTCCCTTGGATCAAATCGTTCGAGGAAAGAACGTGATTTGGGCATAGACCCATTTTTCACTAATAAACTGGCATTAAAGGAGAACTTCCCTTTGGCTGGTGAGGATTGGAGTGAGGGTTTCTTCTTAGTTTAGGATGGTTGGGGAGACTGGATGCCAATCACCGCTTTCCTGTTTAACCGAGTACTCGCCTCTCCCTCCCTACCCAGGAAGGAAGAGGCTACCCGGAAAGAGCTATAAGTTCAATCCGGACTCTAACTCTAAAAGCAGCATTATCCCTCGCTTTCTAAGAGAGCAACAACCGGAAGAACAACAAAGGAAGACCGCTCGCTTATCCTTTCTGCTTCGCTATTAAATCCCTCACTTTCTAATAAGCAACTTTTCACTCATATTCAAAAGCTACACCGGCTTGCTACGAAGCGAGGATTTTTTTCTTAGTTTCCTAGTATTACCTTCCTTGGATTTCAACTTTGTTAGGGTGGCGCTTGCTCTAGCTTCAGAGCGAGGGAAGATGGATGGGCTGATTCTCGGGATGGTGTGATCGTAGCTGGGATAACAGCGTTGAACTGAGCTTCGTTTGATAGTACTTTCGGAATAGGCTTTTTACTAGATGTAGGGCAGAAGCCTGAAACTCCTCTTTATCTTACTTTACTACTTCCTTTGATGGCATCGTTCCTTAGTCTTCTGATTCATGGCATTCCTCATTCTTGGATTTTAGCTTCGATGCAAGGGAAAAGAGCAAGGAAAAGCCCTATCTCCTAATGCCAGGAACTCTGAGAGCTAGACCGGCTATAGGCTAAGCAGCACCGGCTGAGCTATTTGAGTTAGGGTCTCGTGGCCCCAGGATGGCTAAGAGCAACAATTCTTACATTTCTCTCAGAAGCTACTTTCCTACTTCCTTTCCTGGTATTCGTAGATCAGACTTTGCTTTCAACTTCGCTTTGTTATCCCTCATTCTAAGGCTACTCCTGTAAAAGCCAGAATCAACTCTAATTCAGATTGGGTTTGTTCTAAGCTAAGCGAAGGTGCCACATTCAATCCTTGCTTTCTTAGTAAAGGGCTCCTTTCCTTAAAGAAGAGGGATGGCTTTCGTACAAGCTTCATTTCCTGGCGTTTGATGCCATCTTCGTTTGATGGTAAAAACATATATTAGACTGAAAGAAAAAACTGGAATAAATTCATTAGTTATAACGGATTAAGGATTAACGCAACACTGTCAGCTAACCTCTCCCTTCCTCCTCTGTCTCCCAGGCCTCTTCCCTTACGCTCTATCAATTCCTTCCTTCCTTTCCTGCTATGTTAGTACCTTCGTAAAGAGATCTTCTCACTTGAGTACTTGCTTTGTTAGTACTTTCACTGCTGTGAAAGCGGATAGGAACTAGGAGTCAAATCAAAACTGGACTAAAAGCAGTAGCTTCAAAGCGAGGCTGCACCGTCTAGGCATTAGCTACATCGGTTAAAGATTAGCTTCATTCTTAGCAGGAGTTATCCCTCGGCTCTAAAAGTAGGAACTTAGAAGCGAGGAAAGATTGTTAGGTTGGACTGACTGACAGGTGCACTAGTACTGGCTAACTACTTGGAAACCAGAGACAGCTTTCAGAGCTTAAACCGGAAGACAAGCAGTAGCTTAAGAGCTAGGATTGGTTTTAGTTTGTTAGGCGGGATAGACGGCTTCGTCGATCCGAGAACAGCTTTGAAAGACGAGAATAGCTGCACCGGCTAACTGCAACTTCATTCCCTCTTGCCCTAAGGCTTGGAACTGAAAACTGGTAACTTCCACAAGCTTCTTTCCTCTCCCGTTGGTAGAGCGTCTTTGAACCTTTCTAGGTTCAACTCCTTGACTGTCGTTCTTGCTTTCCCTGGCTTGGAACAAGGCAACAGTCGCTTTCCTGCTTAACCGCTTAAGGAAGAGCCTATCCTAAGACTAACCGCTTTAGAGTAAGAACAACAAGAGCTGCAATTATCCCTTGCTTTCTCAGAAGCAAGAAAAGAAGGAACTCATATTCTTAGCTAGAAGAGCAAGCAGTCTTTCCCTTCTTCCACTTACTGAGCTATCTTTCATCTTGTGACTTGAGTACTTCCTTTCCTGATGATACTTCTCCGGATGTACGTACTAATTTCGAACCTGCCATCTTCCTTCGTTGGGATGGTGTACTTTCAATTCATAATCGGCTTGCCCGCTCGCCCTTGGCAGCAGGGCTTCGCTCGCTTCACTTTCTTAGCAGCATTCTTAGCTGCTTTATCCCTCCTCTCTCTAAGAGCAACTTGAAACTCGAATTCAAGAGCTACACCTGCTACATTCTGAAGCAACAACGGTTTAAGGATTAGCTCGTGTCTAGCGGAAAGAGCTATAAGTTCAATCCGGACTAAGGCATTCGAAGCAACGATTGAAAGAATGGGATTTAAGTCTTATTTGAAATTCTTACTTGAGTATTTCCTACTTCCGAACCAGGTATTTACTTTCTTAGGGTGGGATTGCGATCGCTTTCAAGCTTAACTAAGAACGTCTGGCTAGCTTCTCCCTCCCCGAGGAAAGAGAAAGCCCGTTTTTTTGCCATAACTGCTTTGAAAGCGGGGAACAACACCGTCACTTTCATACTTCCTTTCCACTCTTCCTCAAGTCAAGGTGATTCGAAGCAAGGATTGAAGTCTGAACTCTAAGAGCAAGCAAGATTTCCAGGTAGGGAAGTATTTTTAGGGTAGTACCTTCCTTTCATGGTATGGCATCTTCCTTTGTTGGATTTCCTGTTATTCGTAGATGGGACTAGCTGGCTCCTCTCTAAGATTTGAGCAGCATAAGAAGGAAATTGACTATTGTGTTTTGTTGGAACTCATGCCTTATCGACCGCCTTCTTTACGAAGATACTCTATAAGAATTCCCTTAAGGTAAGGATTTAAAGGTTTGCCCCTTCCCTAACCACAATTCCAGTGGTAAGAAAGTGCAATGCCATATCGCCCTCTTCCTCCTCACAGTTGAGGAATGTTGGACCTTAGCAAGAGTTCTATAACCGTGTCCACCTAATCTACAAAAGGTAGAAAACCTTCTGACACCGTATTTCAAGTGTATGGCACAAAGGCCATTAGGGTGGTAGTAGTTTTGAAGGCACCGTAGTGAAATGGGTGAGAAATCCAATTCACCATAGTTAACCCAGAACCTCTTGGAAAACTCCACACAACTAGTATTCGAAATGAGTGACTTAGCCTTAGAGACTGAGACACCCAACTTGTTAATCAGGTTGTAATAAACCTCAGCTACTCGAGTATCGACAATGAGAACATCATCACCGAGTACTGCGTACCTATCAAACTTCCGTCCCGGATATACCTCCTTAGCTGCTAACCACCAAGTGGTGTGTGAAAGCGAATAAGGGCCAGGAAGCGTAATAGCCAAGCGGCTTCCCTGCAACGAAACATATTTGAGTCCATTTTCGTTTTACAAATGGAACATCAAATACATTACATGTAAGGGCAGAGTTCACTACAGCTGAAGCAAATGACCGGTCAAACAAGATTTGGAACACCTCGAAAAGAATCAATAGCGGCCACCGATCAGTGGCGGCTGAGAGATCGTAACAGTAGGTGTTCACAGACCCCTTTAACCTAATCGAAGGCGAGATCTGATCAAAGGTCCCATCCATTAGGATCCTTTTCAATATCCCTACAAACTAGTCATGGACTACTCTCAATAACCTTTTGATTCATATAGTTGCCTATAACAAATATACGCCTCTTCCCTGCGCCTTCTAACGATGAACCTAGTCGTCCAGTGACAGGAGGAATCCCTAAGTCGTCCAAACGAGGAATGTACGGTCCAGTCCTTGACTCAAACCATTCGAGATCAAGGTTGGTAAATACATTATTATTCCGATCGAACGGATAACGAACTCTCGGTGCCCAAAGAATACCTTGAGACGACTGGTCGCCCTTCGCATGATTGAACTCAAACAGGAATCGCCACGCAGCCATTTCATAAGGAAGGGAAAGAAATCAATACTCAGAGCAACCGACGACAACATCTTCTTTACGCAACCGCTCGCTCCCGAAGAGTGATTGTGAACATATCACTCTATTAACCTATTATAACTTAGGATTCGATCCAGCCAGAGCTTCCACACTGGCTACCTTTTTTTAGTTTTTTGGTCAGAGCTTCGGATAAGCATCTTCTGACCGGCACGCTGGGAACCCTTCTTACAGAAGAAGATATCTCGGCAGACCTTCGTGCAAGGCCAGTAACTCTCTGCTACTCTAAGGATAGCAGATAAAAAAGCAGAATGGCTAGCTGCCGCCGATCACTACATGTATCCCCCATTTCGGCTATCACAAAGAGGGCCGACTTGTTGGGGCCAATACCTTGCTAGGTATCGGAATTGAGTATGCAGGAACCGCAATGCTGAGTTGTAGTCAGCGCGAACCGAAATGAATCAGAAATTTTTACCATCTCGATCCCGGTTTGCATAGGCCAGCTTTTCCGCTATGTACTTTAATGCTTCAACAAGCAAGGAGCCAGTTTCACAGCGCCCGAGGTGGCTTCCGTTCAGGAATAGGGATGATAAAGTAGCGCTTGCCGCAAAAGCACTACTTGCTGGATATAGATAAGAGCCTTCCCTATCCTTGTATGCCCCCCGTGAAAGGGGGGATATATAAGCATACACCTTTTTCCTTTCGCGCAAGAAAGAAAAAAATAAGCACTTTTGAACGTCATTCTGATGTCCAATCACTGGAAATGGGAAGATGGGCTAAATACGCTACTAAAGAACTTCTTTCTCCGCACGAATCGTTCGAAAAGTTGGTTAATCGAGAAATGCTCCCTGCCGGTTGTTGGAACCATCGTTGACTGACTTAAACCTTTGACAGGAGGAGTTATAAACAATAGTGGGTCAGGGAGAATAGAGGAGTAGATGAAGAAAAAAAAGAAAAAAGATGTCCCTAGTAAGAATCGTGCCATAAAATCCCGTCTTTTTCCTCATAAAGAGGATGCCTATTCCTATTCGTTGTGTAAGAGTCAAGACCAAACTGCAGAAAGGAAAGTATGACCAGCGAATCACCATTCAAACACTCACACGGGAGGAAGCTCTCGGGGCAAAATTTGGGCGCTTTTAAAGCCAGACATTAGACCTACTAAGAATCTATTCTTGTAAAGGTAAAAAAAAGAGAAAGACATCCATGCTGCCCGCTATTAATGGTAAAGAAGTTGATGATTGCCTTTTATCGGAGATTTCCGTGTATGTTTAGGACTTTTTCGGGTATGAATGACACTCTTTATTTCAAATCCCATGAAAATCCATAATGATAAAGACCCAACTGAAGTATATCAAGAATCGATCCAGATTTCCTGCCATATCTACCCGATATTGAAACGAGACGATTGATTCCTACAGCGGAGTTGGGAATTTCAGGTATAAGTAGAAGCTTCACCTCCGACCTATGCTATCTATTCTAGTCTAGTCCGCTTAGGACTGTGAAGACTTTGCTAAGTATTGCTTTACAGAATGCAACAGTGCAGTTAACTTTCTAACATATACAAGCTAGTGCTTTATTACTACGTATTAAGGAATAACCTTTCTTTATATTAAGCGCTTTAACGATAGCTCTTTCGGACCCTCTTCTTGCTCTCTGCACGGAGGCTAGCGCATCTTTCACAGTGAACAGTATTCTATGGAATAAAATAAGATTCCTAGGCTGGAAAGTGGAAGTAGCAATCCCTCTAAAAGGGTCTTTCTATCTTGCCTCATTCCTGGGGAAAAAATCACCTCTTTGGGAGGTGGGTTAGGAATTAGGAAACTGTTCCATACCTTTTTTTTCTAGAGTACTTTACTTTACTTTACTGAATTTCCTCCGCAGTCTTAGGGCAGTCTTGAGAAAGAGAAATCGAAGTGCATTGTATGATCATATAGCTGGTGTGCCGCAAGTGGTAGTCTTTATCCTCTGTACTGTAATTCTGGGAGAAGAAGATCTCAGTCTTATTATCCACTCTTTATATTAAATAAAAAGAAGGCTGACGAGAAAGAAAACATACCAACTCTCATTTTTCACTATCCATATAGATATAAAAAAAGATATATAGAAAGTGTGAAGTTTCGCCCCCTTCTCCCATGCTTTCTGTTGGTCAACATAGACCCCTGCTAACTCGCTCACCTTTTTTTAGAATCCCTCTCGTAACCAGGATTCTCAGCCCTCGGGGCCCCTCTCTGATAAGAAAAAAAATAAGAAAGTCAGTTTCCTATGACCATGAAGCGTAAAATAGAGATCTTTCAATATGGCTCAATGCTTGATCCCACCAGTCCCACTCGTTATTCGCCCAGTGATTGGGTCGATATTTCCATTTCGGGATCTTCTCCATTTGAAAGAAGTTGTTTTATAGGGGCCCCGCAGGCCACAAATAATTCAGCTTCTACATCAAGTAGGGATATGGAAAAAGAATTTATTAATTCGTATGGGTATTTTGAAAATAGTCATCCTTTTTCGTTCCCTTCCATTAGTAGCTCTTCAACTACGTCAAATGCGGAAAGTGCTCCACCTAAGCTAGCAGATTTGTTTAATCTAATCTGCCAAAAAAGAGAAGGGTTGATTCACCTCAGAAATCAGGAATTACCTCCTGAGTGGAGCATGGCAGATCTTATTCGCGCTGTAATGGGAGAGGATTCTCTTCAAATGAAAGTCTTCTAAAAAATACATTCTACGATGTTATTTTACGGGGAGAAACTCGTTGGTTATTTGAGGATCTTTGTAACTTTCTCGATCTAATCAACTATACCTTCTAGTCTCTTTGGATCTATCAGCTGCAGCATTCTCCCTTTCCAATTTTTGGAATTTATCATCATCATCATGGAATTTTCTCCTAGAGCAGCCGAACTACCAACTATTCCATGAATTTTCAAGTGGATGAGATTGGTCGAGTGGTCTCAGTTGGAGATGGGATTGCATGTGTTTATGGATTGAACGAGATTCAAGCTGGGGAAATGGTTGAATTTACTAGTGGTGTGAAAGGAATAGCCTTGAATCTTGAGAATGAGAATGTAGGGATTGTTGTCTTTGGTAGTGATACCGCTATTAAAGAAGGAGATCTTGTCAAGCGCACTGGATCTATTGTGGATGTTCCTACGGGAAAGGCTATGCTAGGGCATGTGGTCGATGCGTTGGGAGTACCTATTGATGGAAGAGGGGCTCTAAGCGATCACGAGCGTCGATGTGTCGAAGTTAAAGCCCCAGGAATTATTGAACATAAATCTGTGCACGAGCCTATGCAAACAGGGTTCAAAGCAGTAGATAGCTTGGTTCCTATAGGCCGTGGTAAACGAGAACTTATAATCGGGGACCGACAAACTGGAAAAACAACTATTGCTATCGATACCATATTAAACCATAAAGAAATGAACTTAAGGGCCACATTTGAGAGTGAGAAATTGTATTGTGTCTATGTAGCGATTGGACATAAATGCTCAATTGTGGCACAATTAGTTCAAATTCTTTCAAAAGCGAATGCTTTAGAATATTCCATTCTTTGCAATTTCTGCAATTTCTGGCCCCATATTTTGGGTGTGCCATGGGCGAATATTTCTGCGATAATGGAATGCACGCATTAATAATCTATGATGATCTTAGTAAACAGGTCGTGGCATATCGACAAATGTCATTATTGTTACACCGACCACCAGGCCGAGAGGCTTTCCCAGGCGATGTTTTCTATTTACACTTTCGTCTCTTAGAAAGAACCGCTAAAAGATCGGACCAGACAGGTGCAGGTAGCTTGACTGCCTTACCCATCATTGAAACACAAGCTGGAGATGTATCAGCCTATATTCCTACCTATGTGATCCCTATTACTGATGGACAAATCTGTTTGGAAATAGAGCTCTTTTATCGCGGAATTAGACCTACTATTCACGTCGACTTATCTGTCAGTTGCGTCGGGTCTGCCGCTCAGTTGAAAGTTATGAAACAAGTCTGCGGTAGTTCAAAACTGGAATTGGCACAATATCGCGAAGTGGCTGCCCTTGCTCAATTTGGCTCAGACCTTGATGCTGCGACTCAGGCATTACTCAATAGAGGTGCAAGGCTTACAGAAGTACCGAAAACAACCACAATATGCACCACTTTCAATTGAAAAACAAATTCTAGTCATTTATGCAGCTGTCAATGGATTCTGTGATCGAATGCCACTAGACAGAATTTCTCAATATGAGAGAGCCATTCCAAGTAGTATAAAACCAGAATTACTAAAATCCTTTTTAGACAAAGGTGGGTTAAGACAAGAAAGAAAAATGGAACCAGATACATTCTTAAAAGAAAGCGCTTTGCCTTTCCTATGATGCAAGGAGACTGACATCAATCACCTTTTTCTTTCTTTTCTTAGTAGTGAGCTATAGTACTGACTATGCATAGAACTACTAGGGTGAAAGGCCGACGAAATGCTATTGATTTTAGGAGGACTATAATGAGAAGGACGACAGATTAGGAAGAATATAATGAAAAGGATGATAGACACCCTCACGATCTACTAAAAGGGAAGTCACCCGATAGGGGGCAGATATTGGTTCGAATCCAATTCGTGAGATGGCAGTGATCTTTACCTAGTCGTGGCCATAATGTGCTCTTTTCCTGGGATTCATTGGAACCTTCTTTTTCAGAGCTTCAGGAAGGGTCGTGTTTAAATAGTTCAAGTCAGCGGGTCAAGCAAGCAAGGGATAAAAAACCAGCTTTGGCTTCCTCTCCTTCACCTTTTTCTTTCCCCCCTACTTCTTGAAGGCTGGTCAATTTCCATCCCCTTTATTTGACTTTCCTCCTCCTCATTAGAAATGACTGTCATTGGTGTCGTAAGGCGACGCGATCCCGGAGTCTCGTCACTTTGACCCTCTGTTCTCCTCTCTCGTTCTTCATGGCCTAAAAAAAAAAGAATATCTATATTAAGAAATGGAAGAGAAAGCATATCAAGCACAATATTGGGATTAAAGGCTTATATGTAGTACCTTCACTCATTGTTGTCTCGGGATCTTGAGTCCTTTCCTCTCCTTGACTTGTATTAGTAGGACGTTCTTCATATCATGAACTTCTCATATCATGAAATGAGAAATGACAAGAGAAAAGAGAAGAGAAGGCTCTTCATATCATGAACTTGTCCAAGTCAAACTCTTCTTGTTGCGGGAGAAGGTTCTGGTAAGCTCGCCAGCACCTGACGAGTCTTCCTTTTATTTTGGTCAAGTACGAAGGTCGGCCAACATTCAATTCAAGCAAAGATCATAAATAAACATATCAAGTCGAAAACCTCATGTCAGGGCCATGCTTCAAATGAAATGTCGGAAGCTGTTCTCGATATATTCTATCAGCTAAGATTGATCGAAGGACTTACCGTCCGTCGGACCCGACGATATTGGTCACCGACACCTCTAGTTAAGCTGTCTGAATGCATTTTGGTTAATCTAAAGTCAAATGTCATACCCGTAAAGAAGAAAATCTGCTCCTAATAATCTCAGGAAAGATGGAAGCAGACCTTCAAGCGCTCAATAGATCGGGTCCTGCCAACAAGCTTAAGCTATGAAAGAGAATACTTAATATATGAATAATTGAGGAACGAAAACGAGCGAGAATTGAAATGAAGAGAAAGGGAGGATAGATCCGAGGTTTTTATTCTTGAACTCTTTCGAAGTGGAATGGAGATGAGGACTAAAGCGAGCAGGATTGACCTTCAAGCTCTTGTTCGCTAGTCCACAGACTGTCAATAATGGGTCTGACTCAGATGCAAGTCAGACAATGTCAATTCGATTGGGCCTTTTCACACTCGATTCGTTACAGTCGATCCTGAGCACCAATCGATATTGAAGATCAATTGCAAGAAGCACAAGGATTTAAAGTGTGTGTAAGTATAAGTGGTTTCAAAAGGTTGTCAACCCCGGTAAGTATTAGTGACATAAAGAGGATGGTTATCCGTCTTTATTCGATGCCTTAGAACAGTATTCTTACACGAACTTCAAGCTTAATGGGCAAGCGCTTGCATGGAAGCATAGTGAATTGAACGTTTATAGATAGAGAGTCACACACGATGCCGCCTCGTTATGAATCAACTCCGAGTACTCGCGAACAAAGAAAGGTGAGAGAAGTGGGTAAAGTTGTCAAAGTTCGATCAATGGGCTCTACAGTGGTTAACTAGGCTATACTTACTTACTGAATTGACTGCTTGCTTGGCGCGGAAGTCACCCCTGCAATACTCCTCCACGACCTTCAACAAGAAGGTACCTTTATCCGAAACCTAAACGTGTCGGTAGGTATAGACGGGACGAGAGACCACTCTTTAACTTTCTCTAACTAATATATTCTAGTTTTTGACAGTCGACAGAGCTGCACGTTAGAATATTCACTTAGAAAGAATAACAATATCTTACTTATTATTAATAAAGCCTGACAGCCAACTGGTAAGAGGCAAGAAGTAAGGCAAGCAAAGTAAGGTAGACTTTGTTAAGTGGTGGGGTCATAATTCATTCAGGTGCGCTACAGCAATAAAGTGCATCTTGGCGTGGTGAAGGATGCAAGGTAGGTCCAGGTCAGACTACTAAGATGACAATAGCCTTAGTCAAAAGGAAAAGAAGACAGGGTTTCAAAAACTCAACCGAAAGCGTGCTTTACTTCAATAGGATAATTATCCTTTCAAAACCATTGCAGTGGCATCTATCTTTTACCTTCCAGGCAATAGAAAGCAATTTGGACTGCCAAGAAAGAAAGTTTTCTTGCGCCTAACATCCCCTTGATGCCACACTTAAATACATAGAAAGACAAGCAAGCACTTATTTGTTTGTTTTTGTTGGATTGGTCTTTTTTCTTTTTTTACTTTTTGTGAAAAGATAAACTGATTCCTCTTTTTTTCTTTGGAACCTATAGCTTTGCCAATCTCTCCTCATTTTGATTAAGATTGCTAAGCTCCCGATTTTATTATAATCGTCACTAATCTTACTGTCTTTAACTCAAGGCACTGTCCGTGCTTTGTGAAAAAGATTCCTTTTAATAGATGTTCATCTTCACTTATACTTATTGCGTGAAATAGTTTCTCTTTTGCGATATGAGTCCATAAAATCTTTGCGAAAGCTTCTTTCTTATGGATCGAGGTGAGGTAATAGGGAAGAATAGGGCATAAAGTACCTCTCGCAATAATTATAGTCAAGATGAACATGATTTGGTGTCATACTAAAGAAGGCGAAGGGTGAATTGCACACCCTTCTTCTAATGCATCCAAAAAGTGCTGTTATAATCCTGCCTTCATCTAGATCATGTATATTTAATGAGATTCTCATCCTAATGTATCTTTCTCTAAAAAAATCCATGATCTCTCATGCTAGTTTTGTAGTTTGTTGGCTATCATTACGATAGGCGCATTTGCTTTATTCTGAAATACCCGTGAATCCTTTGGTTTGTGGGATTGATCGAAAACCCATAGATCATAGTAATTTCGTTCCCCAGTGAGATCATCTCCTCGGGAGCAGGAAAAATCTATTAATAAAAACACAGGAAAGTAAGTATATGGAAAAGGGTTGTCCTCCGCATATTTTGCATTCCATAAATGAATAACTACTTTGTTTTTATCGGCCTGTGAAAAGATAGTTGACCTGCAATCCAATCCAGTAAGAGATATATCTTTTCTCGCTCTTCGAACTCAGATTTCTCCGGTTGTACATGTCTCTCATCTTTCAAAATAATATAGAAATATATATCCTAAAGTTGTTTGCATATCATATGTAACACCACATCTTATGCATTTGAGTATAACCTATCCCTGTATCAAGTAATCATACATAGCATAATGGAAAGGTAGAATACCCTGTTAACAATAGTAGTAGATTTTTTTTCATATCCTGTAATATAATTCAATGACTTTGCAAGTCTCATATCTTATAATTTCATTCAATGACTTGCAAGTCTCATATCCTGTAATATTATTCACTGACTTTGCAAAGTTAACACTGATGTTTTCACCACAATATAATATATCACATATATCAAAACATAAACTTTACACCTAAGTATTTTCGAGTTGATTTCATTTATACATTTTTAGACTCATTCCAAAATGACTATACATATTCAAGCACATAAATACAAAACACATATGACATATTTTGTAACATCCTTGACCTTCCCCACATGCATTTCATCAAACACAAGCATCTTGCATACAATTCAATTGAACACGTGCATTTCATATGTATTTTCGTAGGAACAAGTTTATGACACGAACTAGCTATGTGTCCTAGTATTTGGCACTTGTATCGAGTCGCACGTGTGTAATTATAACCTAAATGAGGATAACAAAGTATTAGAAATGAATTGAATAAGGTGTATAAATTAAAGTAAGCAAATTGATTAGATTAAGATTAGTAAACAATTACATTATTAATTTAGTTAAATCGGGTCAAATGATTAAGTTGTATTATTGTGTGAATTAATGGAATTATAAATATATGTAAATAATAATAATAACAATATAAAATAAAATAAAAATGAAACAAAAGAGAAATATAAGAGAAGAGAAATGAGAAATGAGAAGAGAAAAGAGAAGAGAAAAAGAGAAAAAGAGAAAAAGAGAAAAGGGCAAAAAACAAGTTGGCTTTATCTTCATCTTTCTTCCCCATTTCTGCCCATTTCAGCCCCGTTTACTTCTTCAATTTCCTCCATTTCAAACTTCAATTCTTCCTTGTTTCACCTATTTTTTTAAGCTAATTGATCCCTTTCAAGGTTGTTCTTGGTAAGTAATCAATTCTTATTGCTATAGGGTTGATTTGAGTTGCTTAGGTTCAATATTAGGCACTAAATTGCACCCCGATTTTGATATTAATAGAAATTGATTCTGGAAATGTGTAAAACACAAAAGTTGTTCATTTATATCTTATATTTGTTTATATGTAAACATTTTTTCAAGATGTTATGTATAGAGAGAGATATGCTCTTCGTACTGAAACTGGTCAGGGTGTAAACCCTAACAAAGTTAGCTACTGTGTGATTTGATTTCGAATATGTTAAAGCCCTTATTTGAAGTCTCTCAAAACATAAAAGTTTTATATATATGTGTTTTTTATCTGTATACCAAATTTCAGGTTCATAGAACTTGTAAATGGGGATTTATGGTGAATGGAACCATGATTGTTCCATGGTTTGAACTGCCTACTGAGTGCCCTGGGCAGATCCAGTAAATTGGTTGGCTAATTTGAGCTTGTTAGAGCTAGATATGTAATTCTAAAAAAATG
The DNA here is from genome assembly GCA_023653625.1 of Triadica sebifera. Taxonomy (NCBI): domain Eukaryota; kingdom Viridiplantae; phylum Streptophyta; class Magnoliopsida; order Malpighiales; family Euphorbiaceae; genus Triadica; species Triadica sebifera. The sequence goes on along the minus strand of CM042901.1, from coordinate 21,418,016 downwards.
AAATTTATAGTTATATGTCTTAGCTAAATTTTGGTACTAATTTCAGCTTAATTGGTTATCTATAGACTAAGTTATGGCCTTTGGAAGTCATACTGGTCCGGAAGCCAATTCTATTCTGGAACAGTAAAATGTTTGGTATAATTAGAAGACCATAGAGACATAATTGGTAAAATTTGTAAACATGAAACACGTTCCAAATGTACCCATATAAGTTTCTAAAATGTTTCATTAAAATAGGACTTATATATGATAAGTTATGATGAACCCAAATGAGTACCCTGAAACTGCCTAAAGGCAGAAAACAAGGCAGAAAACAGAACACTCTTAGAAATTCCACCAAATATTATACAATGATCCACTTGGTCTGAAATTTGAATATGTTTTATAATTATATTTTATTTTTAATTAGGAACAAGAATCAGATTAATTGGTCAATCATAGAAAAAGTTATAGGCTAAACAGTCCCATAAGGTCACATTGCCTCATAGGAAAAATCTTAGCTATTGACATGAACAATGCATATTAATTTGTTTAAGCCACATTAAGTCTCCCTAATCATGATTTAATCGATTATGTTTTCATATTAGGCTCGCAACATATTGGAGACCCACAAGGAACAGATAGACCATAACTTAGGGGTCGAAATCAAAGGAAAACGGTGAGTCTAATTATCGATTGAATTCTTTAGTGCAAATGAATGTTGCTTGCTATGTGATTCATGTGATTGTCATGATTGGTCCTTGATAATGTAATGATGGATAATTTGTGACATTGTGGTACATATAAATGGTATACTTGTGGTATATTTGAGGTATATGTTTGACAAATGTGATATATATACATGGTACATGTATAGTATATACAAGGTATATGCTTGACATATGAGGTATATAGGGATTATATGTATGTTGTATATGATAAAGATGCAATGGTTGATGAATGCTTAAATACAAGTGCATATGCATATGGGCTAAAAAGGCGTTGTGACTAGTTAATCGACATTGCAAAGCAAAAGAAGAGGCCTATGGCCCAACAAATGTGCAAAGCAAAAGAAGAGGCCTATGGCCCAACAAATGTGCAAATGAAACAAATGATCAAGCTAGCTAGCAAATGAAAATTCAAATGTTCACATGGAAACCCGGGGCAATGTTCGTTTAATCTGGTCGCAACAAAATAAAATATACAAGCAAAGCATAAGTAAATAACAATTATTGAATACTTGATTTTATCTATATTTATATGTTATTGACTGATGAATGGAATGGAATACATGGTATATATTGGAATTGTGATTTATGACTATGAGTTGTTTGGTACTTTAGAGCTCATTGGATGGTTATTCTCACTGAGCCGCAACTCATCAATTTGCATCATTTTTCAGGTAAAGAAAAGTGATAGCTCATTTTGAGTAGCGTATAAAAGAGGCATAGGTCACTGGCCGAGCCTCATCACTCTCTCTCTCCTTGCATTCCACACAAGCATGAAAACATGTCATCTGTATTTTGACTTATATGCTTGAATATGTATTATCACTCTAGATTAGTTTTGAAATGTAGAAATGGAAACAACCCGTAATCTTTCGGATGGAAAGTTTTTGTTTTAATATATGTGATATATCGTATTGTGGTTTTTAATGTTGACTTGAAAAGTCATTGAGTGATATTACAGGATATAAGACTTGTAAATTCATTAGTTGATTTTACAGGATATGATATGGAAAAAAATTTACTACCACTGTTATCAGGGTATTTTCTCTTTCCAATATGCAGGATGTGATTATTTGATATGGAAATAGGTTATATTTAAATGCATAAGATGTGGTGTTACATATTTTCATGCTTGTGTGGAATGCAAGGAGAGAGAGTGATGAGGCTCGGCCAGTGACCTGTGCTCCATGTCTGTTATACGCTACTCAAAATGAGCTATCACTTTTCTTTACCTGAAAAATGATGCAAATTGATGAGAGTTCATGTAAGTTTATTATGTATGTATTGATATCTCTATTTCCTTTAAATATTTATTGACCATCAATAGAGATTACAAGACATTCATTTGAGGTGAAAATTACTTTGTTTCATTTATCACATAATTGACTTACACTTAGCAAGTTATGTTTTAAGCCATCAACAAGTAAAACATCCTTAATAAAAGTAGTACCATTAATACCAATAGAACCAATGCCAATTACCTTACCCTTTGCATTGTTTCCAAAGGTAACTTTACCTCCATCAATACTTTTGATTTCATTGAAGAGTTTTTTGTCTCCTGTCATATGCCTTGAGCATCCACTGTCTACTAGCCATGCATTTTTGTTTATTGTGGACTTGAGGCATACCTACAGAGTTACAAATCAAGTATGATGTTTAGGTACCCAAATGAGTTTGGGTCCTTGGGGGTTAGCACATGAAGGTTGCCAATGAGCCTTCCTTATCCAGCAATTTCTATTTATATGACCCATTTTCATACAATAATTACATTATTTCGGTCTAAACTTGCTTTTTGGTCTTACAATGTATTTGAATGCCATAATTCTATTTGACTGATTTTGAGAAAAATGGCATGCACAATCATGATTAATTTTCATTTTTCTAGATGCATACTCCTTATACATAAAGGCATGATTATTCTTTTTCTGTATAGAAGGTTTAACATGCTTATTTATTGGAGTTGTTCTAACAGGTGTGGAGATGTGAGATTCTTTAGATTTTACAAATATAGTTTTGTGAGAAGATGATGATGTGTCCTTAAACCCTAGACCATGTCTAACTAAAGGTGGTCTTTGAGACACAATGAGAGTATCTAAGCTCTCTTTACCCTTGTGAAATTTAGAAATGGAATTTCTAAGTTCTTCAACTTCATTTTTCAAAGTATTATTTTCTTTTAACAGTGAAGTTGTTGAAGGTTTTGATGAGTATTCATCTAATGACTTTTGAAGAGATTCATTAGATGATTTAAGCTTTATGTTCTCCTTTTCTAAGCCATCTATCTTATTTTTCAAATTAGAGATATTATTTCTATAGATACTAAATTTAGTTCTATATTTCTCTAATTCTATATTTAATTCTTCTATTAGGCTTAGCTCATCATCATCATCATCATCATTATCACTATCATTATCACTACTATCATTATTGAAAGAGTATGAGTGTAGTGATCTTACTTTGTCCGAGACGTGATCCTCAATAGCCATGAAACATAGGTTGACCTCTTCACTTTCATTATCATCTTTTTCACTTGAAGAGCTTTCGTCATCCCATGTGGCTTTGTGACCTTTCTCCCCATTGTCTCTTTGATATTTGCTCTTATGCTTCTTGAGTCTTGGACATTCTGGTTTGATATGTCCTTTCTTTCCACATTCATAACATTTCACCTCTTCCTTACTTCTATGTGTTTCATTAGAAGTTTGTTTGAGGTTTCTCTGCCTGAATTTTCTGGAATTGCTCATTTTCTTTTCAATGATTCTTTTTAATCTCCTTGAAAGCATAGCGATGTCCTCATTTTCATCATCACTCACTTCTTCATCATCTTCACTTTCTTCTTGAGATTTTGAAGTAGAGGCTTTAAGTGCTAAGGGTTTTCTTTTCTCTGGCTCTGCTTCAAGCTCTCTATCTCTCTTTACTGCCATCTCATGTGTGAGAAGCTTGCCAATCAGCACATCAGTATTCATGATGCTCATATCTTCATTTGCTTCTTCTATGCCAGCAACTTTTGAACCATAGTCTTTAAGAGGAAGACTTCTCAGGATTTTATTGTTTATATCTTCCAAGCTCAGATGCTTCCCAAGTTTCCTCATTCCATTTATAATGGATAGAAGACGGTTAGTCATGTCAGTGATTGACTCATTTGATTTCATCTTGAAGAGCTCATATTCTGAGATTAGAAGTTGAATCTTCTTGGATTTGACTTGCTTAGTTCCCTCATGATAGTTCCCCAATGTCTTCCACATACTAAATGCTGTTGAGCAATGTTGTATTCTCCCACATTCTTCAATAGATAATGAGCTTGATAGAATTGTCATTGCCATCTTGTTTTTGAAATTTGCTCTTCTTTGGGGCTCAGTCCAATCATCTCTTGATAGGATTTCCTCTTCACCATCAGCTCCTCTTCTGGTTGGTGGTGTCCATTCTTTTCGTACACTATCCTAGACTTCAATTCCTTCACTATCCAAGTATGTCTCCATCCTAAACTTCCAATGGGCATAGTTTGCTCCATCAAAGTAAGGTTTGAGACTTTGGAATCCTTCACTGGCCATATCTAACTCTTTACTAGCGCTTTTTAGGCTTTGATGCTAGACAAGGCTCTGATACCAATTGTTGCCCAGATATTAGACCAAGAAGGGGGGTTGAATTGGAGTTTAAAAAATTAAACTTTAAAGTGCGGAAATAAATAGTTAATTTTAGAAGGGATAGAGAAAATAAGACACAAAGATTTATAGAGGTTTGGGTATTAACAAACCCTACTCCTCTCCCCAATCGCAATTGGGAGTTTCACTAACACACTAAATGTTACAATAGAGTTTTACAAGCTCACTCCCAACTATGGTGTTTCTCACAATGGCTCACACCTAACCCAGAAATCCCTTGTGTTTTAATGACTCACACAATAACCAATTCCTTTGTGTTTTACAGGCTCACACAAACAACCTACACTTTGTGTTTTACAGGCTCACACAAACAACCTTTTAATTTGTATTTTGGAGGTTCACACAACTAACCCTTACAAGTGTTATTCTCTTAACCCAGAACTACCCAATGCTTACTTGAGTAAAGATTACAGAGATAACTACTTATAAATCTTTATTGCTCAAATATGAGGAGCAATAAGATTTTTACAGAGAATGAATTAGTTCTCAAAGTATAAATGTACAAGATAGCTTGTGATTTGAAGTATATGCTAATCTTTTGTTTTTCTTATCATTTCCTTATCATCCTCTTGTTTCTTAATGTATAAATGACTTCCATTTATACTCCCATGGCTGAATATAGCCATTGGGGTGCATTAAATAAGAAACTAGCCGTTGTACCAACTAAAAAGTCGCGCCTGTCATTTTTCTCTTTCATTGGTCACGGGCGTGAATATGCTTGTCACGGGGGTGACAGTTCTTCCCAAACCGTGACTGAAGTGGTGACCTTGGTCGTGAAGCTCTCTGGTATGTTTTGACATATAGCGTCACGGGCGTGACATTAATCCTTCACGGCCGTGACAGAATTTTCCAGCTGTGAGCCAAGTGGTGACTCTGGTCGTGAAGCTCTCTGGATGAAACTGAGAGAATAATTCACGGGGGTGACACCATAATTCACGGGGGTGAACATCTTCCCAGCCGTGACACTAGTGGTGACTCTGATTGTGAAGCTCTCTGGTTGAAATTTCATGGCTCTTCACGGGGGTGACACCTTTAGTCACGGGGGTGACTGAAATGCCCACTTCACGATTTGTTCTTCCTTCATGGCCGTGAACTTCAAATGTTGGTTTTGGAAACGACTAGCTTTTTTCACGGGAGTGACTCCTAGAGTCACGGCAGTGAACATGCTACTCTTTACTTTTTGTTTCTCAAGGATTATTCTTCCAATTCTCCATTCTTGTTATTTTTAATTTATGTCCTGTATAATACACTTAAAGCAAGTATGTTAAATACAATATTGCTATATTATTTATTATCATCAAAATGACAGAAATACCCCTCAAGGTTAACACCCTCCATCGTGGATGTGGAGAGCACCAGCCAAAACTCAGTGGTAAATCAGATTTCCCCGATAGTCCCCTATCCATATCACCAGGATGAAGTAATTAGGGGGACTCCGTTTCGTCTATCAAAGATCGTCTTTTACGTAATATGAGAGATCCATCTTTTAATACGATTAAAGAGGCCAAAATTAATGCAAAGGACCTCTTCGAGGTCAAAGTGAAGATCGTCCATTTTATGGCCGGTCTCGATCCAGACGGGGATTGGATGGGACAGGGAGCGCGGGCACTGGATAATCCACGTACCGCAACTGGGGAGCCCTCCTTAAAGAAGCTCCTAGAGCAATTAGACGATCTTTAAAGGGGAGGGGTTCATTCCTGGACCTTCTCCTTATTGAAGAGAAAAGTCTTCTTGCGTCGGATCCCTCTTCATGATGAGGAATCTACTTCCTAAGCTGTATGAAAGACTTTTTAAACAACTTAGGAAGTAGGGAAGGGGATCCGGGGGGGGGGGGGTAAGAAGAATTCTATCTTTTGATACAGGTCGCTATGTCATTGTCTGATTTTTGGTTGTCTGATCACACTCGAAATTATGTATCTACTTATCGTATTTTTGGCTCTGCTCGGTAGTTTGATAGTAGGTTTTTTCGGACGTTTTCTAGGATCAGAAGGAACCGCTATAATGACCACTACGTGCATTTCATTCTCTTCGATCTTATCTTTCATTGCTTTTTATGAAGTCGGACCGGGAGCTAGTGCTTGCTATCTAAGAATTGCTCCATAGATCTCATCGGAAAATGTTTGATGCTTCTTGGAGCTTTTTTGGCGACCGTGGAGTCATCGGATGAATTTCTGAGTAGATAGATCAGATCCGAATGCGACTGTTGCTCTGCGGCGATACGGACTCGACCCGCTCCTACCCACCCCGGGGTACCATAGCATGTAGGGAATAAGGGGGGCATACTAGACGTAATCACTCCCTTGGTTGGGGGCTGTGCCGCCCTGCCTTTCGATCGATACACAATTGAGTAGGCCGATCACGAACACTACAGGTGTGGGAGCGATCCTGGTCAGGGAAGGATAAGACGGCACCTCGCATATGGGTAGCAAGAGGGCGCTTATGCCCCGATGGTGGGGCCTTATGGGGAAGGGCCCAGCCCAATAGGGACAGCACACCCCCCACTTCAAGCGCACCTCTGTATCGACTGAATCACTCCAATGGTCTAGTTGGTGGAACCAGTGAACCATGTGAGCTGGTTAGAAGCGTGGGGCAGAGGGCTCATAGTACCCCCTTTTCTTGATCCAGCCTTTTCTTCGCTTCAGTAGTGAATCACCTACTAAAAAAAGAGGCAGGTCTGCACGCTAAGACTACTAAGGCAGGCGGTGGAATTTTTCATTAGGGAAGGGAATAAGGGGCCTAAGCATGAAGTACACTTGAGTGGCAAAAGAAAATGGGATCGTACTTGTTTTTCCATGCCTGTTCGGCCTTGGGGTTCAAAGAAGATTAGTTCAATAGCCAAAGCGGACCAGAGAAGGTTAGTTTAGTGACCCGCAGAAGATCAAGTTGGTGAGCCGTGTGATGGGAAACCTTCCCGCACGATTCGGAGAGCACTGAATTAGAATGAGAGGTTCACCACCACATCATTGCATGCAAGGGGAGCTCGCTCGATTCACAAATTGGTTTGACTCGTAATTCACTTCTGACTCCGTGTTCAATAGCCTGACCATAGTGATGTTAATTGTGGTTACATTCATAAGTAGCTTGGTCCATATCTTTATTCCATTTCATATATGTCTGAGGATCTGCATAGCCCTCGATTTATGTGTTATTTATCCATTTTTACTTTTTTTTATGCCAATGTTGGTGACTGGAGATAACTCTCTTCAATTATTTCTGGGATGGGAAGGAGTAGGTCTTGCTTCATATTTGTTAATTCATTTATGGTTTACACGACTTCAGGCAGATAAAGCAGCTACAAAAGCTATGCTTGTCAATCGAGTAGGTAATTTTAGATTAGCTCATGGGATTTCGAGTCGTTTTACTCTCTTTCAAATAGTAGACTTTTCAACCATTTTTGCTCGTGCTAGTGCCCCCATAAATTCTTGGATTTCTTGCAATATGAGATTGAATGCCATAACTCTTATTTGTATTTTACTTCTTATTGGTGCTGTTGGGAAATCTGCACAGATAGGATCGCGTACTTGGTCACCCAATGCTATGGAGGGTCCAACTCCAGTATCCGCTTTGATTCATGCAGCTACTATGGTAACGGCTGGCATTTTCATGATAGCAAGGTGCTCCCCTTTATTTGAATACTCACCTACGGCTTTGATTGTTATTACTTTTGCAGGAGCTATGATGTCATTCCTTGCGGCAACCACTGGAATATTACAGAACGATCTAAAGAGGGTCATAGCTTATTCAACTTGCAGTCAATTAGGCTATATAATCTTTGCTTGCGGCATCTCTAACTATTTGGTTAGCGTCTTTCACTTAATGAATCACGTGTTTTTCAAAGCATTACTCTTCCTGAGTGCAGGTTCGATGATTCATGCCATGTCGGATGAGCAAGATATGCGAAAGATGGGGGGCTTGCCTCCTCGTTCCCTTTTACCTATGCCATGATGCTCATGGGCAGCTTATCTCTAATTGGATTTCCTTTTCTAACTGGATTTTATTCCAAAGATGTGATCTTAGAGCTCGTTTACACTAAGTATACCATCAGTGGGAACTTTGCTTTCTGGTTGGGAAGTGTCTATGTCCTTTTCACTTCTTATTACTCTTTTCGTTCACTTTTTCTAACATTTCTAGTACCAACTAATTCATTCGGGCGAGACATCGTAAGATGTCATGATGCGCCCATTCCTATGGCCATTCCTTTAATACTTCTGCGTCTCAGGAGTCTCTTTGTAGGATACTTGGCCAAAGTGTGACCCGTTAGCCCATAAGTAAGTACTGTGATGAAGCGGCTGTTGCTCACCTGACACGATCGTACGAGGTCACAATTCACCTAACACGATCGTATGGGGTGAACAAGAATTGGGGATCAGATGAGGGCGAAATTCCCGCCAATGGCTGAGATGTTCAGTCGACTCCCTCCCCCTTTGTGGGGGTCCAAACCCCTACGAGTGAGCAGAAAAGGGAGGAGGAAAGGGGCCCTGGCGAACCGTCATAATTAGTGAACAAGTGTAAGCTTCGCTGCCCGACAGTATGGAGTACTGACCACACCGAGGGATAGGCCCTGAAGCGAAGGACAGGAACGAACAGAATCAATGTGTTCCAATTTTTGGCCTTGCACCGACCATCAAATGGACCATGGACTAAACGGCCACTGCCTGAAAGGACTATGTCCAGGCGATAGCCCCCCCCCCCACAAGGTACATCTTGCGCCTATGGGCCGCTATAACTATCCAAGAAGACACTCGAAACTGGAAGGAAAAAAACCCATCAGGTGGACTGTCGAGCTACAAGTCCCACGACACAAGAGCGAGATTCTGTAAAAAGCCAAGGTCACGGGTGGCCAAGAGGGCTCACTTGGAGACTTGGGATCTCAGCAGGAAATGCGAAGGTTGCTTAAAGTCGGCCAACCGATAGGCAAAAGAGAATCAATTAGTTTAGTTCTGATCTGAGTAGGCTCATAATAGGGAATACTCTAACCCTGGTAACCGGGGCTTGGCCATCCTTCATTTTCGATCGATGTTTCGGCAAAGTTTGTCCATCGACAGCTTAATGTTTCGATCTAGTTCGATTCATGGTCGCATCTGCAAACGTTTTCCTGTGGGCCGACGCCCCCCAGTCCAGGCATTGATCTATATCACTTCAGAAGAAACGATAAAAAAAGTACTTCTCCTTGGTGAGTCGAAGTGGGGTTCAGTCCTCCCTTGCCTTGCGACCTAGGTATTCCTTTTCTGGTTGGTTTCCCAGACTTTTTGTAAAGGGCCCCAGTCTTTTGTTTTTCAGCTTTTCCTTTCTTTCTCAAGCTACTCGGCTAACTCTGCTTCTTTCGAAGAAGACCTTGATTTGAAAAGAGAAATCAACATCTTGCTTGATCCATTGAATGATCAAACAATTTTTCCTTGAATACTCAAGGGGATTTGGAGGACCAGCGAGGCGGGGGGAAAGAGCGATCGCAAATCTCACGAATTAATTCAAGAGTAAACGTATACGGTGGCTCCTTAATGAACTTCTCTCCTACATCTGATCACAACGTCTGGTCATTTTTTTAAGAGTAAGGGGTAGAGGGATACCATTCATTTCTTTTCTCTGTCTCGCTATACAGGGCTTGATGTACAGTTTCCTCTTTTTTTTGCATTTATGTTGATTTGCCTATTGTCACTTTCTGGTGCTGTGACTTCTGTAAGCCCTTATTCAGATGAAGCGGCTAAAGCGTGTGAGTCTCTATTACTCCAAAAACTAAGGATTCAGAGAGGTAGACATGAAATGGGGTCTCACAGAGTCCTCTAGTTCCGGCCCAACTTCCGACTTAGTTCCTATGGACATTGGAAGCATTGATGATCTTTCTTCCTTTCCTTGTGGACATTACTACTATTTAGTTGTGCTTGATTAGTCATCGCATGATTCTTCTTCATACTGATTTCAATCCGATTCATCGACTCGGATATCAATACCTTCTACTGATCATGGAAGCTAGTGTGGCTAATGTGTCAGCAAACTGATTCTTCGTACTTGACAGATAATTGAAGGTAATCCGTCTGAACTTTAGGCTGACATCTTCCAGATACTGATGGTAGGGAATGAGCTTATGATCTTTGGTTTTCCAATCACCAGTTGTCTAAAAGATGATAAGTGACAAATCTACATATACATCAATCTCCTTGATTATCAAGTCGAGGGCACTTCTTTGAAGCGCCTGTAATACACGCAGAATATTCTGCAATATTGTTTGTGCAAAAGAACCTCAACTTGACAACTATGGGAATATGGGCTCCTTTTGGCGAGCTTTAAGATAGCATGTAGAAAGGGGCTGCTCCAACTCCATTTCCATTCTGATTTACTGCACCATCAAATAAATATTTGCCAATCATGAGGAGTTTCGTATTCTTCTTTGCCTACCACAAATAGAATAGATTCGTCCGGGAAATTCATCCCAAAATCAAGCTCATAGTCAAGCACGGGATGATCCGCAAGTGGTCTGCTATTGCCTGCCCCTTGCCTTACTCATTTAGGGCTTCTAGGTGACGTACACAATATCGAACTCTGAGAGTAACATCTGCCACCTTGCTGTACAGCCCGTGAGGGCTGGCTTTTCAAAGAGATACTTCAGCGGGTCCATCTTTGCAATCAGTATGGTCGTATAGCTCAATATGTAGTGGCGTAGGCGTTTCAAGGCCCATGTAAAAGCACAACAGGTCTTTTCTAGAACCGTATACCTTGTCTCATAGTCAGTGAACTTCTTACTGAGATAGTAAATGGCTCTTTCCTTTCTACCCCTTTCATCGTGCTGACCAAGGACACAACTCATGGATGCTTTCATTACTGACAGATACATCAGGAGAGTTCAAAGAGGAGTGGAGGGGAGGATTGAGTAAATATTTCTTCACTTTGTCAAATGCCTTTTGACAATCCTCGTTCCTTGTGTCTATCTTTTTTGAAAGACGGGGTCTTCTTTCTGAGCAGTTTAAAGATCGACTGATAGATGGATGTGAGCTGGGCAATGAACTTGCTGATGTATTGTAGCCTGCCCAAGCCCTTCTTTCTTTCTTGGTACCAGCATGTCGATAATTGCTTTGGCTTTTGCAGGTCGACTTCGATTTCTCTTCTGCTGACAATGAACCCGAGTAGCTAACCTAACGAAACACCAAACCTCCTTCCGGATTTATATGCTTTTGCGGATGAATTCGAAGACTGTATTTCCACAATTTGTCAAACACTTTCTTCAAATTCACGATCTTCTTTAGCCCAAGACTTGGAAAGTATGTCATCGATGTAAACGTCTATCTTCTTGTACATCATGTCATGGAAAAGAGTCACCCATTGCTCTCTAGTAAGTTGCCTCAGCATTTTTCAACCCGAAAGGCATGACTCGGTAACAGAAAGTGCCCCATTCCGTAATAAAACTGGTCTTTTTATGGCACCCTCTTTATCTGGCCCGAAAACCCATCCATAAAAGAGAACATAGCATTACCAGCAGTATTATTTACCAATACATCAGTGTGCGGGAGGGGAAAGTTCAGAAGAATGAATATCTCGTGTGGACCAGCTCATTACTAGGGACAAAATTTTTAGGACTAAAAACAAGCCTGTCTTGGAACCGAATTCTTACCAAACTGGAGATTGAAATTAGCTCTCTGGAAAGATTTTGGCAACAGACTAATCTCACTAAGTCCGCTGCTTCACCTCTTGGGACAGCTGCTGAACCCCGTACATACGTACCTGTCAACTAAGCTCCTCTCCTTATGGACTCTTCGCTCTATCTGTCGATGTTCTAGCTGTTCGAAAGCCGGGAGCAGCTTCTTAAAAGAGAAGTAGTGGTTCTTGTCAGGGTTAGTTAGTACGAATACTATGTTTGAAAATCCAATCAGCTTAGAAAGCAGTCCCCTTCTAAGGATTGGATTACTTCTGTAAGCAAGCCCTATTACAGTTACAAGTTTTTTAATACATTAGTTGAAAACTGAATCGAGTGTGATTTGATAGTCAGCTATTGAAAGTCTAGGGACGTTGGTCCAAGCTAGTTCATTTTTAAACTGCCTTACTAATAAAGGGGCTTAGGTTAGGCGAGCTCCGTTGCAGTCAGCCTAAGTCCCTTTCCAGGCTATAAGAGTGCCCCATGAGATTGATGTGTTACCAACTATGGTTGGGAATTGCTGGTAGTTTAAGTCGGGTTTTGCTCCTATCCCACCCGTTGATGCTATGGTTACTAGCTAACCCTAAAATTTTCTTCCATGGATGTGGACCCTTTCGACTCCAGAGCCGGTTGTTTCTATGTCTAATTCCTTTGATGCTTTGTAGAATGATTCTATTTTTTCCTGTTACTAAGGAGTGTATTAGCGATGAGGATCATGTTGATGCTTCAGGCTGGCTACATGGAATTGGCTTGCTTGTTAATTGCTTCCAATAAGCCGCTAAACATAGCATTAATCATTCAACTGATGGCGTCAGATTCAATTGTGAAGCAAGTTCCTTCCCTTACTAAAAAGAAAGAAGAGATTAGTGGAATAGAAGAGAAGAAAGGAAAGTAGCCCAAGTAAGGCAGCAAAAGGAATTAATGAAATATTCCATGCAATCCTATTTGCTTGTATAAAGAAAATAGAGCAGAGGGAATGAAACCATTGTTCATGTTTTTAGCTTGCATGTATGAGGGCCTGAGGCATTTCTTTCTTATGTGGTAAAGACAAGGTCACTGAAGGTATATGAAGAAGGGAGAGCGTCCGGGCCATCTTCAAAAAGATATCTATCCCGGTAGCGAAAGGGCTGGTCAGACAAGATAGTGCGGTAACTACTGTATTCAAGGCCAGAAACTAATGGAGACCTGGTTCCATCAACCTAATCAAGAAATTCAATTGTTAATTGTTTGTCCTAGTAGGGCAGGGTTAAACACTATATAAGGGCCGGGGAAAGCGAAAGAATGACTTTACCTCCTTTACTTACTTTACTGAGGCTTATATTGATTATCCAACCTAATCCTCACGACTGAGAAATTAGAAGTCTTTGTTGCCAAGGCAATTCAGACCTGTAGTAAGTTTACTCCTAAGCTCCAAGCCTGATCACTTCCACTAATAGAGGTGTAGTTTTCCTTTTATTGGAGCGCCTTTGGGATAATTTTAGCAGCCAAACATAAATTGGCACACTCGGTGGGACTAACCAGAGTTTAGGTTAGGTAAGAATGGCTAAAGATAGAACGGAAGAGCAAAATAGTACCACAAGGAGAGGTCTTAAAGAGCCTTGGTCGTGGTATGGAAACAGACCAAAAAGAAGAGCTTGAAATAAGAGGAAGGAAAGTAGTTGTATTGGAAAGGGAGTAAGCTTAGGGACAAGACAAGAAGAGAAAAGAAGACTTCGGGTTTCAGTCTATCTGGTGGTTAGAGAGATTGCTTACAAAGAGATTGATCGCCCTAGGCGAAAGCGATGATAAGAGAGAAAGAAGGGGGACTGATGAATCCATTGAAGCATCACTAGAGGCATAGATGGGAAGATATAATCCACTAGTAGCAGATCCGTTGATCCAATCGATTATGCAGTTGATTCAGCAGCATAAGCATAACTAGGACCAGATCGTAAGGAAGTATAGACGCCTTCCTTTGGTGTAGAGCAGACCATCTTCCACCCAAAATGTCTTGGTCTTGCCTTCTTGCATACTAGCCACCAATTCAGCCTTCCTGCTAAGTGCATCAGCCACTTGCTTGGTCCTCCCTGGCTTGTACTCCAGCACCATGTCGAACTTGGCCAACAAGTCCTGACACATAAGCTGCTTAGGACTTAACTTCTTCTGGGACTGAAAGTATCTAGTGGCAAGATAGTCTGTCGTCACTACAAACTTGGCCCCAAGAAGTAGTAGTGTCTCCATGTACTGAGGCAGTGCACAAGGACTTTCATCTCATTCTCTTGCACCACGCCTTTCTGTGTTGCTGAGCTTCCGAATTTTGTAGGCAATGGGGTATCCTGCATGAGTACGGGAAAAGTCAGAAGCATCAGTCGAAGCGGTGAAAGTGGTAGCCCATGATCAAATAGATCTAGGAAGGCATTCTAGAAAGAATTGGTATTGGATATATCGTTAGGTTGTGCCGAGTCAAATGGATCATTCTATGCTATAACCTTTATTTATTCTATAGCTCACCCTTACAAGTCTTTTTGATTCAATCCCCAAAGGGGAGCTTAAGAGTTTTCTAGTATTAAACAAAAGGGCTTCTGGTAAGCAAGTTTGAAGGGGACTTAGTAAAAGGATGACCTTACCGATAAAGAATACCACAATGGGTAGGCAAAGAGATTAGGCCCTGGAATACTACAAATAGGGGCTAGAGGGGATAGAATACTCGACTTAGACACAGAGGGGACAGACAGAGCTAGGGGAATGAATGGGGTTAGAGCTCGAGCCCTCGCTCTTATTGAATAGGGGATAGCCTTTAGGAGGCTCCCGTAGGGTCTATTACACCAAGATCAACTGAGAGAAGAAAGGAGTCCTTGATGGATGAAGAGCTAAGGGACCAAATGGACTGATGCCAAAGATTGAAAGAAGGAATTCAGCCCTTGGGGCCAGTTGGACTGTACCTGACAATGAGGCTTGCAAGGAATCGAAAGAATGGCAACAATTCGCCTTAACACAATACCTTTAAGGGCAACCACGGGATACGGGAATGGGAAGGCAGAAGGAAGAAGATAACCTCGATCTCCTTACCAACTAAAGCTAATAAAACCTTAGCTGATACGGCTAATTCTGATACCACCGGAAAAAGCATTACCTACGAAAGAAGGTTAGGTCACTTCGCCCACTGCAACAAATTAAACAATAAGATGATAGAGGTATGCGACTAGACCTGCAAGACCCGCTTTGGCTTACTCCACTAAAAGGGCAACTAAAGGTCATTCACCCGATCTATGACAAGAAGGGATTGGACTCGAGCGAAGACTGGAAGGCTGGAACTGATGCGTACGGGATAGAACAAATTGAAAGCTTACAGACTGCAGACAAGGAAAGTTAGCCCTAAAGAAAGGGCTTCCCCAAAAGCGAGGCTATTTCACAAGCCATCAGACACAAATACAGTGAAGACTTCTACCACTTCGACAGCTTAAAATGCTAGACCTTATGCTTACGATGGTTTACGTACTACGGATTGGACTACTTAGGCGGCTTAGTAGCCTTTGCAGGAGTCAAATTCATTATTTAAAGACAATATTTTTGACATAAGTCAAAAGGAAGATTCTGTTTTCCAGGCCATAAAAAGCGATACCGAAAACGACCAAAGAAGCAAAGGAAGATTCTTCCGCTAGTGCTTACTCTCAGTCTCAAGGAAAAGCTTTGACGAGCAAAGTAAACGTAAACTAACAATTTCATAAGAGAAGAAAGCGTAGAAAAGAAAGAATGTTTTGATTTGAGACGGATCCTTTTTTTGTTTGTCTTTATGGGTTGAGTAAACAAAACAAATATAAAAGCTTTCTCGTTATTTTTAACACACTCTAATGACAAAGCATCCGTTCACGTCAAGAATAGGGATTTTTGATGTAGTTGCTTGTACTTTGATTTTTCATCGAGATTGGCTTGGTGTTCAGTGTACCGCACCAAAGCTTGTCTAGCCTATGCGAAGCAAGCCTACATAGGGTACAAGATAAAAAAGAATGCATTGGAAGGTCAACTCGAGGTACTTTGGTCAGTGCAATAGAAAGTTCCTTTCTAAAGTAAATGCATTGACTATGGGTAGTGCACAGTGATCCTTATTAGAGAGAGATTCCATAAGTAACTCAGTGCTTTCTAAAGGAAAAATAAAATGAAATACGAACAACCGCACTAGTCGGATCAGGAATGGATTTGAGAAGAATTCAATGTCAATGATTGGTTTGAAATTTTGCTTTTCTTTCAGCAGCATTTTCATAGTAAATTTTATAATCCATTTTCTAGGACCAGAAAGAACTGTTCTACTAGCCACGGGTAGAAATGTCGTGCTTTTTTCAATCCTTCTTTTATGCTTTTTCTTCTTTTTTCGTTTTTATTGTTTTCGGATGAAAAAAAAGTACGGCTTTCGACTTGTAGTATTCATGCATCTTTCATTGTTATTTGGCATCTCTTTCTTAGGCTATTTGATCCGATCTACGTCTTGTCCCACGTAGGTCTGGATTTTACCCCTTTCTTCTCGCTAGTTTTGAGTGTGGGGGCTAAAGAGGGGCTCCCTCTCCCATCCAGTGAGTCCTCGTATAGGAAGGATTCATTCGAAATGAGGGTCTTGTTGGAGCCTTGTTTCGAAACTTCTACGGAAGGCATGTCGGTGAATAAACCAGAGGGACCAGCTGCTAATCCAGTCACTCCCCCAAGGGAAGAAGCTGGTCCTTCTTTTCAGCCTATGCAAGTGTCGTATCAACTGGATGAGGTGATAGGGGGGATTCCGTGGACTCAATCGCTCGTCGCCTTTTGGCGAAATACCCCAATCCATCTTACACAGATATACAAAGGGAACGGGAAAATGCAGCAGAACTCTTCAAGGTCAAGGTTGATATTTATCGCACGATGGAAGTCCTTGACCCAACGGGAGATTGGCTGGGAAGGGGAATGCGCACTCTCGAGAATTTTAGGGAACACACACACAAGGGGGAACCATCCCTAGGGAGCCTTTTAAACCAACTTGAGGACCTCCAAAGGGGCAGAGTAAGATCCGAGACCTATTGGAAATTGAAAGGGAAGGTTCCCCTTAAAAGAATGGATCTCCCCCAGAATTATGGAACATAGATGTACGTACAACAACCTTAAAAAACTGCTTGTGCAGTTACTCCATCCCTAGTCCCATTTATTTTCAAAAAGATCTCGGGCTCGATCTGGTTTAGTATCAAGGTGATTCTCTTTCTCTTTCTGTATATATGGGTCCGTGCAGGATTTCCACGATATCGTTATGATCAATTAATGGGACTTGGCCGGAAAGTGTTCTTGCCTCTATCATTAGCTCGGGTAGTCCCCATTTTTGGTGTTTTAGTAGCCTTTCAATGGCTCCCTTAATTATGTGCGAGGAATTTCCCTCTTGAGTAATGGGAAGCTGGCTAGTCCCCGAAAATGCCCTAAAGTTAGGGGTCACTTATTACTTGATGTCAGTTGGCTCTGTACTCTTATTGAGGGAAAAATTAATATTCGTAAGCCGTTTCACGGGAGACCGATTAAGGGGCAGTCTCATTCCAAATCTTTGACTGAAAGCATTGAATTTTCTGCCTGGATAGGGTTCTAGGGAAAGGGAAATAGAAGAGAACTCTCTATTGATGGTTGTAGTCCCTTTTAGAGAAGCCTTCTTCTGCTGCCTTTTTCGGTTAGTTTAGATCCTGTTCCTGAGTAAGAGCCAGTAAGGTGCTAGCCCGGGCCGGGGCTGGGGGATGTTGAGGTTGACCAACCGGCCCCCTCGGTTCCGGCATAAGCGGCTCAGGCCACCCCAGGTGCCGAAGGTCAACCAACCGGGGAAGGGAACCCCCCCTCATTTCCCCTAATCCGCAACCTACTCCAACAGAGGTATCGAATTCATCTGCGTCTGGATTGAAAGAAAGTGCTAAATATGATGTGATGTGACGAAATAAAACAGCTAATTCTTAAACGTTCTTTGCATGACATCGACATTGGTGATAAGATTTTTCCGTTCTATACTATAAGAATCTTTCTAAACCCTCATGATTGTCGATGTCGAAAATTAGTTTGAATCAATCTTTCTATTTTTCCTTTGAATTACTCATATATCCTATGAATTTCATTTCGCACCGGAAATAATTCTAGGAGAAGTTCGAATCCGTTTCTACCACGTTGGAAGTACTGACTTTGAGTCACTAGCTGATATTAGCTTCGAAAGCCAGCGATGGTTATGACTTGCAATCTTTATGAGTCTTGCTATTAAAAAACCATAACTACCAGTTCCAATTTGGTTGAGTCGAACACACGTTGAGGCCCCAGTTGGGCAAGAAGCGCCTAGCTGGTTTTATTCTTAAATTAGCTACTTACGGATTCTTACGGGTACTAATTCCATTCTTACCAGAAGCAACATCTTACTTCTCACCATTAGTACAAACTATTGTTGTTGTTACACTTGTATATAGTTCACTAACAACACTACGACAAACTTATTTCAAAGTACTAGTTGCTTACTCATCTATTGCTCACACGTCAGTAGTAATTATTGGTCTATTCTCTAACACTATTCAAGGTATTGAGGGTGCAATCCTATTAGGAATCACTCAAGGAATTGTATCACCTATAATGTTCATGTGTGTAGTAAGCATCTGTAGTTTTGTTTGCTCCTTCTAAGTTTCATTCCGTACCGAAGAGAGGAGACAAGAGGTCCTCGAAGGACATGTCGTAACTAGACCACGCACTAGCATACTACTTTAGGTACTCTATATACTTTGACGAACAAGGCGGAATGAAACTCATCGCCCTCTCTATGGCAACCTCTGTCTACCTTAAAATGAGTTGTACCGAGAGAGGAATAGCCTCTTTTGGGTTCCCCGTGCTACGGCTGCTGCTACAACATCATATGTCATGATCCTCTTCTCTGAGCCGCACCTGGCATCTCAGTTGTTGTTGTTATAAACCGGTTTTTATTGGTAAATCATTGAATACATTCACAACGATTAGTGAATTCCCACAGCAATCCCAATCCCTTGCTGATGTGATGTGTTTTACATCGCATCAATGCCATTATGTTTGCGAGAGTCAACAAATGCAGGAATAGCTCCTCTGATGACTCAAGCGGAGTTGGTTTCTGATTCCCTAGCCTAGGCCTAGGTAAATGATGCTTTCGCTTTCGATATAGTAATTATACTTCCTGCTCGAGTCATAATAGCTCCTGTCCTGGGCTTTTTAGATAGTTCACTCTGCGACTGGCTTTCGACTTCGCTCCTCGGCTTAAGAGCTTTAATAGCTCCTCTTCGGGGTTTTCTGGCTTTTGAGGTGAGGTTTGGAACCCTCGCATTAGGCTTTCGAGTTCCCTGTTCGAGAGAGCTCCTTGACCTGTCTATGATTGAAGCAAATGCCCAATTCATTTCTACCAATGCTAAGATAAAATCTTAAAATGCTCAGGTACACCCCCTTTTTGTTCACGCAAGCTGTTAAACTATTGATAGGTGAGACCCGTGGGATGAATTTAGAAAAATTACTCTAATTGCTCTTCCCCAAAAATTAATCTTAAAAGAGATTGGAATGTTGTTTTGTCACCGGAAGATAAACTGGGAGGACTACTCCTGTATAGCATATCGACGGAGAGGGTATTTAATGAAGCTAAGCTGTGAACGATTGTGGCTTAATGGATGTGGGATTTGTTAAAAGTAAGTTACCGTGGTGTAATAATACCTGGTCAAGACTAGATAGAGTTTTCGCAAACAGCAAATGGTTGTCCATCTTTCCTAATATACGAGTGGAGCACTTCCCCTGACTTGACTCAAATCAGATCATTGCCCACTCTTTTTCCAAATTTTCCTTAAAAGCGCCGCCTTCCGGCCGTTTAAAAAAAGAGAGATTTTGGCTTGAATACAACTCTTTTTTGGAAGTGGTGTTGACCTCTTGGAAACAAGCGGCCTGGGGATCCCCGTTATACCGTTTCTTTTCTAAATTGAAACGACTTAAGGGGGACCTCAAACTTTTGATAAATATGTTGTGGGATCGATTTTTTCAAAGATCAAAGAAGCGGAATTTCATTTCAGGTCTGCGACATTCAGAAATTATCTGGAAACAGAAATCCCGTATCAAATGGCTAAAGGAGGGTGATAGAAAGAGACCAGATTTTTTCATCTCTCTACTTACTTTAGCTAGAAGATCCAGAAAGAACTCAAAAGAAGTTAGTTGTTAAAGATGATGGCTCTACCCTTAGTGATGTGTTTCAGGTGGGGGGCCAAAGCACAACAAGCCTACCCATCATCAAAGCAAGCCAAAATGCAAGAAGTCCCGCTGGATCTATCCAAATTCAAAGCCCTAAAGGGGGCTCCTCAGCTTACATGCAATGGGGAGCTTCCCCTCTAGTAAGATTCTATCTCTTACTTGGATTCCAAACTTGGGTCCGATGTGCCTTATAGTTTTTCTAAAATCAAACTTCTTGCTAATGTAATTTGGGATTCTCATTTTGGTAAACCAGCTGTAGAAGCCTTTACTCGAGGAATTGGTGCTCAATAGAACTGATGCGCTCCATTTATGAATATGAAAAACTTGAGCGAGTGAAGCCGATTGTTGACCATGGGATAAAGGCTCTTTTTCCTTTTATCTCATGTCATGGGGCATTATTAGCACTTTCCTTATTAGAAGGTTTAGGCTTTCCCCTGGTGCTTTCAGGTTTGACATTAGAAATAGAAAAGGAAAGGTTTAGATTCCTCCATTTGTGAACCTGAAGAGTCAATTTGCTTATTAAGATTTGGGTAAGCCGTTGTGGGGACTCTGACCTCTATAGAAGCCCCTTTTCCGCCGAGAGAAGACAACGCGCAAGAATGAATATATGCAATATATGCAGTGGGCAAACTAGAGGCAGGGCTCTTTCATAAGATTGATTGGCCTGGCGAATGAATGCAGGAATGCCTTAGTCTAAAGCAGGAATGATAGTAGAAATGAGAGCAGCAGCTACTAAGCTGGACCTTGTTTGGCTAATCCCGGAATGATAAAGAGAGGACCGAGAGGTTGAATCCGTAGTAAATAAGATGGCATAGACATAAAATGGGATTGATGGACAAATGCCAAATGCCACATAAGAAGCTGTTATTGACCTGTCAGCCAAATACCTTCGTCAGCTGATGACCTTCCTGCTTGACTTTGTCGGTGGGTGGTAGCATGTCCTTTAGCAAGGCTAGGCACCTTCCTTATCCAACAAGTAGGAACCATCCGGCGGAAATCCCCGAATCGTGAGTATAGGGCATATACTATTTCTTTATCCCCTAGAGAATCCGACAAGAAAGAAGAAAAAATAAAGTACATATGGGAAAGATCAATATTCCATTTCTAATAGAATGCCATCAATAGCAAAAGCAAAGGAGGATTGATGGCATGAATCAGCTGCTATTGAATGCAGGCCAAGCCAATGGGATAAGAAGAACATGCAATAATCTTTTCGGGCTAAGGGAAGGGGGAAGCCTTTCTACTGTGAAAGCGATTCCTTTGTGGGACTTGGATTAGCGGCATATCCACTCTTTTCAAGAAGCAAATGGACAAAGGAAGTCAAATGTCACACTTTCAATTGGAATTAGGAGCAGTCCCAATGCCTTAGGCTCTTCTCTTATGAACAAATCTCCTGCTATTTAGAATATATAATAGGAAGGAGGACTCTGATGCCACATCTTCACTTGCCTTTAAGCGGAAAGCATCCATTTCTTTGACAGAGAATCTGATCCCAAAAAGGGCTCGAGAAGGCACATCTGTGGGCATTAAAAGGATGAGTTTCGGGGGTCTCTGGCTATTGAAAACAATTTTTCCCTTATAGCCTTTGAAAGCTGTACAATTAGAATTTTGTATATGTATATAAAAGGAAGAGTTTCGATGCCATCCTCATTTTCGATAGCATCCGAGTCTCATTGATCCAATCGAAAAGGCATAAGTCCCACATCGGATGATGGTCCATCTGCAGCCTCTTCTAGTCCGAAAGTGCCACATCTGAGAACAACCTATTAATGCACAGCAGATTCTCAAACAGTAACACAGGGGGGATGCCGCGCCATAAAGCAAGGGCAGGCACGCAGAGAAGGTAAGGTAATTTATTGGAGGAGCACTAAGCCCTTATAGAGATGAATGTGCTAGCAAGGAAGCTAGCCTCATGTGCATGGGTCTATCTTAACTAGGCAAGGAAGGCAAGTCGTAAGGCATTAACAAAGGCAAGCAGGAAAGGCGGAATGGGCTAGTGTCTTTATTGCTTACTTTGTATATTCATGCCTATTCTTCTATCTCATTTAGGGAAATGGCATTGAATATGCCTCTATAGTAGCCTGCCTTGACACCTGCAGTTCTGACTGTCTTGACAACCTTTCCTATGAACACTAGGCACCTTGGGCCAGTTAAGAGAGAAATTTTTGAAGCATGTAAGCAGGAAATTTTTTACTTAGCCAATATGCAGAAGAGGGGCATTAGCGCTCTTTTCAGGAATAGAAGAATAAGCAGCTGTTATAGAATCCCTTTTGATGATTGATGCCAAAAAGACGGCCTTTCCTGAAAGTGTCACCATTTCCATTGGCATTATAGGCTTTCCTGAAGCAAGGGACTGATTGCCCATTTCCACTAGGGCAAGCTGCAAGGAAGAATGCGTAGTTAGGGTATTTTATAGTTGTTGTCTCTTCCAATTCCTTATCAGTGAAAGATGCACAGAATACGGGCTTTGAAAGGCAACTAGCCATTTTGGCACTTGGATATCTGAGGCAAGCGATTGTGATTGACCGCCAGCGAGGGTTTTTTCCAGCCGTAAGGCCGAAATTAGCGGATAAGATGGCATTGCGGCATTAAAGGGAGAGCTTAAACAAGTGAAGACGTGAGAGAGTTACTAGTGCTATCAGTTTGCCAATATCGATCCGTAGGAGTATGCTTTCTATCTATGCTAGTGGCTCTATCGTTCACAGGGGAAATTCGGCTAGGGACAGAA
This sequence comes from Triadica sebifera, assembly GCA_023653625.1. NCBI lineage: Eukaryota > Viridiplantae > Streptophyta > Magnoliopsida > Malpighiales > Euphorbiaceae > Triadica > Triadica sebifera. The sequence goes on along the minus strand of CM042901.1, from coordinate 21,395,099 downwards.
AATCCGATGTGAACGAATCCACCCTAAAAGAAGCAGTGATCAACTATACGAGACCACCAGATGCGCCCCTGCTGACCGCTTTTTCTTTCCTTTGTCCGATCTGGAGGTTGGTCTGCGATAGCCGGATGGATTGCACAGGTTGCAGCCCCCCAACTACATCAAAACTCAATCCTGGAGGTGGAGTTTCTGTTCTCATTGGTTCCATGTCTTCAGCAAGAGGAGCCAAAGCCATATGCTGGAAAGGTTCCCCAAGGTGGGAAAGCCAGTTGTTGTCCCATAATCAGATGATGATGATGATGATGATGATGATAATAATAATAAGAAGAAGAAGAAGAAAAAGAAGAAAATAAAAAAAAGAGAGAGAGAAAAGAGAAAAGTAAAAAAAACACACAGGAGAAAAAAAAAAGATAGAAAAACGTGAATTAGGGAGGAAGTGGGGCTGAAGACTTCTTTTGGTCATTCTTTCAACTCTATCTCTCTTCTCCTTCTTCTTCTTCATCATCCCTTTTCCTTCCTCCATATCACGGCCCAAAATCTTCATCATTTCCTTCAAGATTTGCATCAAAAATTAGTCCAAATAAATCTGATCTTTGTAAGAAATATTTTTCCCATGATTATTGTGTTATTAGAACTTTTTGGATTATGTTCTGCAGTGTACTTTATTCATTTTTTTGATTATCTTGTGAATCGAATTTGGGAAAGTATTAAACATAAAAGTTGTTCATCTATGTCTTTTGTATCTCTCTACCAAAGTTTATTGAATGATTTTGAGTATTTGAAGAGATATAGTTATTGGGGTGAAACTGGTTTAGGGAGACGTATCAACTAAATAACTTACGGTTTTTGTAAATATTGATCATCTTAGTGGCTTAATATGAGGTTTTGTAAAACATGAAAGTTATAGGTATATATGTTATTTAGGTCTCTATCAAATTCTGTATAAATTACTTCTGTGTAGGTTGAGTTATTTGGAAATAAACTATGACTGTTTTTTGATTGAGTTGGTTTCATATACCTGTACAGCTCCAGTAACTTCGTCCTTATATTTCACCTATTTTTAGATCGAATTAGCCAAAGTTTAAAACATGAAAGTTTTACTTCTATGCCTTATCTAAATTTATGTGAAAGTTTCACCTTAAAATATTATATATTTTGTGAGTTATAAGCTGAACAATTGAACTGGTCGGATTGATAATTTATGTTAAACCAGTTATAGATCCTCTAGTATTGGAGAGCCATAGAGACCGAATTTGAAAATGTGGTAAACATGAAAAATGTTCCAAATTAACTTATATAACCGTATAAAAGTTTCATAATAATTGAACCCACACATTGCAAGATATGAATTTTTAAATGTGGTACCCCGAAACTGCCTAAAGACAGAGAACAGAGCAATATTTACAAATATACCAAAAATCGTGTAATAGTTCAAAAATTATGAAATTTTAGTATGTTTTATTTTTAGATGTTATATTTAATCAGGATCAAGAATCATATAAATTGGATAAGTGTAGAAAAGTTATTGATCCAATAGTACTAAAAGATCCTGTTCCATCTTAAAAGAAATGGTAGTTATTTATTTCAACTATATTAAGAATAAATATTTTATCAATGTATTAATTATTTATATTTTCGAATTAAGGTCTCAACAAGAAGAAGAGCAATAAAAGTAGACAAACTCCAAATTTTAGATTTTGGAAAAAACTCCATTGATGTTTGTACATATATGCATTTTAGTTTGCCTTGTTGCATGCTTGTGTGTTAATTGAATAAGTGACATATTTGAATAATGTATTAAAATGTGTAAATGTGAAATAAATTGAGTGTTTAACGAATGAAATATCATGTTAATGCATGTATAGACATATGGATGAATGATTGATTGATAAAATGTAGGAAATTTTGGTTTACAATATGTAACATAATATATTTTTCAATATAGATTAGTATATGATTGATTAAAAGTGGGATAATTATTAATGGTAAGTATTGACTAATTAGGACAAGAAAGAGTGAAGTTAGAAAGTCATGTATGACATGTATTTGATATGAAAAGAGAGGTTATATGACAAACTTGGACTCATAAAGTTATTATAAATTTTGGTTTTGTATTAAAAGATTTGTTGGTTTTGATTGTATAGAAAACTAATTAAAGTATGTCAATATTACTCAAATAGTTATATATAATGGAATATTATATGATTTTAAAATTTTATAATCATATTTTCATCATAAATGTAATGGGAATATTGATTCCAGCAAATTAATATAGAAAGAAAATAAATAAGTAATAACATTAATTGCCCAGTTCTCAACCTATGGACTAATTAGGGATAGATGGTGCACCATTGCAGGGGCATTATGGTACCGATATTGATATGGTTTAGGAACAGGGTGGTATTAGCTCCGAGAGCATCCCTGTCCTAATTGTACACAAATGATGTGATTATACTCGGTCATGAGGCTTAAGCTCTGCGAGCACTCTTGACTTGAGACTATAGTGAGTAGGGTGCTTAAGCTTCGCGAGCGACCTTACTACACGCCCTATATCCGGACAGTCCGGGAATGAGATTTGGGCTATTTATATTAAAATATTATATATAAAATAATTAAATGACATACATGTACTTGTTGAAAGATAAAATGTGTGAAATAGCATGAATTATAAATATTTATTAAGGTAAGATAAATTTATAATTGAGTTTTATATATATATATATATATATATATATATATATATATATATATATATATATATATATATATATATATATATATATATATATATATATATGAATTTGGTACTATTGTATAATCATGTGGTTGTCCTTGTATAGTGTATGTTAGAATATTGTGTACTGTATTATAAATTATCTATATTGTATTTTGGTAATTGTATGTTAAAATATTTATGCTTATATGGATTGAGACTTGAGTTAACTAAACAATCATAATTTTAGGGAAATCATTTAAATTAAAATGAGTTATGGAAACATGAGAGGAGGTAGAATGTTTAATATTTTATATATTACATATGGTTGAATATATATACAGTTATTGTCCTGATACAAATATAATGATAATATAATGGAACATAAATTTTATTTTATTATAATATTTGCTAAATTTTATGCAATAATTTATTTAAATTATATCATGATTATTATGACCCATGTTTGTGTGACTGCATGGGAAAACTTAAATGCTTATATGTACCACTAAGCTAGAAATGGCTTAGCATGAGTTTTTTTCCCGCGCAGGAAGTGGAGCTTGCAAGTAGTAAACTGTGAAATTGATAGAGGAAGTATAAGCCCATACTAGAGGAGATGCATATTATTTTTGCATTTTCTTTATTATCATGCATATGGGTTTGTTAGACATGTCTTATATATAGTTAAGAATATATTTTGTATTTTGGTATTATATCTATATAGTTAATTGTAAGGTAAAAACCATTAATTTTGATAGTTATAATGAAGTATAATATTTATGTAACATGATAATGTATTTGATAATTGAATCCATATGTATATTTGAATATTAAAAAAAATATCAATTTAGTTATTAAATAAAAATTTTAAATTCAGACTAGTTTCACTCAGATTGTCTGTCATTCCGCTTATGTAATGGGATTATTCCTATTATATAGGCGGGATGTCACATTTATTGGTATCAGAGCTTAGGTTTAAGCATCTCTTGATTTAATTTGGGAAGAGTTTGTCATGCATACATACATGTGTCTCATATAACTCTGATATGGGCTATTTCTCTGTCAACTTGTAGGCTTATAGAGATATGTTTTCGGATGAGCTTGGAATGGTTAAGAATTTTAGTTCTCTTGACACTAAGTCCCCACGTCAATCTAGTGCCATGAGTGTTGAGGGAATTAGTACTACTCCTAATCCTTCTCAACCTACATCAACTGCAAAGTATAAGATAAATAAGACTAGGAGAAAGAAAAGAAAAATATGGGAGTCATCTAAGAAATCTGCTGTTTTAGAGACCCATTTTACTAGAAAGAAAGAATATATACCCAAGTGTGATAGTTGCAATAGACAACATAGAGGAGAATGTTGGCGTGTCATAGGTGTTTGCTTTAAATGTGGGTCTAAGAAACATATATGAAAGAATTGCCCACTCTTGACAAATAGAATTCCTACTCAAATGACAAAATCAGTTCATACTTAGCCTAAAGTTCAGACTAGAGGAGGATCAAGACAAACTAGGCAGGATTTTCCAAAGACAGTGAATAGACCTGGATCTAGTAGAGTTTCAGCCAAAGCTTATGCCATGAAAGCTAAGGAAGATCAAGCGGCAACAATTATTATTGTTGGTATGTTTTCATTACATGATTTTGACATTTGTGCACTCATAGATCCGGGTTCCACATGTTCATGTATATTTGCACAAGTACATCTAGTTAACATATCATGATTGGAGGGGGACTAGAATATGAGATTGAGGCTATAAATTCTTTAGATCACAATGTGTGGGTAGGTAAAGTAGTTAGAGATTGCCTTTAATAATATATGGGGAAAAAAATATTCTATATATGATCTAGAGCTAACAACTATAGTTTTTACATTAAATTTTGGCACCATAATCTTTTTTGAGGAAATTTTTTTTTTCTATACGGAAAACCAAAAATTTGAAATATTTTCTCCTTTAAGAAGAGTTGAATTTGAGATAGAGTAGATATTGTGAGCAGAGAGATTGTGCTAAGGTTATGTGTTCAACTTACTTTTACTTAGAAAATTAAGGATATTCAAAGACAAGATAATAAGCTTGTTGAGTTAGCTAAGTGGGTTTATAAGGGGGAGAGACCCGAGTTTTTTTTTAGGTAGATTGTTACATCTAATCTCTATTACAAAACAAAAATATAAATAGATTACTAGAAATTTTGCGACTAGAATGACTATTTTTTTTTATTTGTGTCGAATAGAGATTCTCTGTTTACATATCAATTTTGGGGTAATCTACAAAGAACTTAGACCCTAAGCTCAATTTTAGTATAATTTTTCATCCTTGGGTGGATGTATTATGAAGGAGAACTACTCGAGAAAAGCTTAAGGCGGCTATAATCAGGTAGAAATCGTATTATGATATTAAGATATGAGATATTAAGTATGTAAGGGGGGATAAAGTTTCTCCTTAAAACTTCACATTGGAAGAAAGTGATGGAATCTAGAAAAAAAAAACAAAGAGAGAGGACAAGTTAAATTCAAGATTCATCAGACCTTATGAAATTGTAAAAATAGTTATGGCGGTGACTAATAGGCTCGCAATGTCTTTGGAATTGAGTCAGATATACAATGTGTCCTATGTCTTGATGTTGGGATAATACATATCAAATCTTTCTCACATTGTACTAGATGAGAGTATTCAAGTGAAACAAGATTTGGCATCTAAAGAGGAAATCAATCCACATCTTAACACGAGAGATTAAAGAATCCCGAAATAAGCATGTACCATTAGTGAACGTTCTATGAACAAACCACGCAACGAAATGAGCTACTTGAAAAGCGGACAGGTGATTAGAACACATTACTCCCCAATTGTTCCACCGCAATGTATCAAGTATGTTTCGAGGATGAAACAACTTAAGGGGGAGAGAATTGTAATGCCCACAAATTAGTCTAAATTAAAATAAGTATGTGGTATACATAGAAAGCACATGATAGATATAAAAAAATTAGATAAATTGAATAAATGACTAAATTAGAAATTAAAATAAATTAAATTTATTGACATGATAAATTTGATTAAATTATACCACATAATAAAATTGTATTTTTAGTATATAAAAAAATTAAAGATATTAGATATAAGGAAATATGTGAAGATGATGATGATGATGATGATGATGATAATAATAATAATAATAATAATAATAATAATAATAATAATAATAAAAAGAAGAAAATAAAAAAAAAAAGAGAAAAGAGAAAAGTAAAAAAAACACACAGCAGAAAAAAAAAAAAAGACAGAAAAACTTGAATTAGTGAGGAAGTGGAGCTGAAGACTTCTTTTGGTCATTCTTCCAACTCTTTCTCTCTTCTCCTTCTTCTTCTTCTTCATCATCCCTTTTCCCTCCTCCATATCACAGCTCAAAATCTTCATCATTTCCTTCAAGATTTGCATCAAAAATTAGTCCAAATAAATATGATCTTGGTAAGAAATAGTTTCTCCATGATTATTGTGTTATTAGAATTTTTTGGATTATGTTCTGCAGTGTACTTCGTTCATTGTTTTGATTATCTTGTGAATCGAATTTGGGAAAGTGTTAAACATAAAAGTTGTTCATCTATGTCTTTTGTATCTCTCTGCCAAATTTTATTGAATTATTTTAAGTATTTGAAGAGATATGGTTATTGGAGTGAAACTGGTTCAGGGAGACGTATCAACTAAATAACCTACGGTTTTTGTACATATTGATCAAATTTTGTATAAATTGCTTCTGTGTAGGTTGAGTTATTCTGAAATGAACTATGATTGTTCTTTGATTGAGCTGGTTTCATATACATGTACAGCTCCAGTAACTGCGTCCTTATATTTCACCTATTTTTAGATTGAATAAGCCAAAGTGCAAAACATGAACATTTTACTTCTATGTCTTATCTAAATTTTTGTGAAAGTCTCACCTTAAAATTCCATGTATTTTGTGAGTTATAAGCTGAACAATTGAACTGGTCGGGTTGATAATTTATGTTAAACCAGTTATAGATCCTCTAGTATTGGAGAGCCATAGAGACCGAATTTGAAAATGTGGTAAACATGAAAAATGTTCCAAATTAACTTATATAACCGTATAAAAGTTTCATAATAATTGAACCCACACATTGAAAGATATGAATTTTTAAATGTGGTACCATGAAACTGCCTAAAGGTAGAGAACAGAGCAATATTTACAAATATACCAAAAATCGTGTAATAGTTCAAAAATTCTGAAATTTTAGTATGTTTTATTTCTAGATGTTATATTTAATTAGGATCAAGAATCACATAAATTGGATAAGTGTAGAAAAAGTTATTGATCCAACAGTCCTAAAAGGTCCTGTTCCATCTTGAAAGAAATGGTAGTTATTTATTTCAACTATATTAAGAATAAATATTTTATCAATGTATTAAATATTTACATTTTTGAATTAGGGTCTCAACAAGAAGAAGAGAAATAAAAGTAGACAAGCTCCAAATTTTAGATTTTAGAAAAAACACCATTGATGTTTGTACATATATGCATTTTGGTTTGCCTTGTTACATGCTTGTGTGTTAATTGAATAAGTGATATATTTGAATAATGTATTAAAATGCATAAATGTGAAATGAATTGAGTGCTTAACCAATGAAATATCATGTTAATGCATGTATAGACATATGGATGAATGATTGATTGAGAAAATGTAGGAAATTTTGGTTTACAATATGTAACATAATATATTTTTCAATATAGCTTAGTATGTGATTGATTAAAAATGCGATAATTATTAATGGTAAGTATTGAATAATTAGGACAATAAAGAGTGAAGTTAGAAAGTCATATATGACATATGTATTTAATATGAAAAGAGAGATTATATGACATACTTGGACTCATAAAGTTATTATAAAATTTGGTTTTGTATTAAAAGATTTGTTGGTTTTGATTGTATAGAAAACTAATTTAAGTATGTCAATATTACTTAAATAGTTATATATAATGGAATATCATATGATTATATGATTTTAAATTTTATAATCATATTTTCATTATAAATGTAATGGGAATATTGATTCCAGCAAATTAATATAGAAAGAAAATAAATAAGTAATAACATTAATTGCCCAGTTCTCAACCTATGGACTAATTAGGGATAGATGGTGCACCATTGTGGGGGCATTACGGTACCGATATTGATATAGTTTAGAAATAGGGTGGTATTAGCTCCGAGAGCACCCCTGTCCTAATTGTACACAAATTATGTGATTATACTCGGTCATGAGGCTTAAGCTCCGCGAGCGCTCTTGACTTGAGATTATAGTGAGTAGGGTGCTTAAGCTCCGCGAGCGACCTTACTACACGCCCTATATCCGGACAGTCCGGGAATGAGATTTAGGCTATTTATATTAAAATATTATATATAAAATAATTAAATGACATACATGTACTTGTTGAAAGATAAAATATGTGAAATAGCATGAATTATAAATATTGATTAAGGTAAGATAAATTTATAATTGAGTTTTATATATATATATATATATATATATATATATATATATATATATATATATATATATATATATATATATTATCAATGAATTTGGTACTATTGTATAATCATGTGGTTGTCCCTATATAATGTATGTTATAATATTGTGTATTGTATTATAAATTATCTACATTGCATTTTGGTAATTGTATGTTAAAATATTTATGCTTATATGGATTGAGACTTGAGTTTACTAAACAATCATAGTTTTAGGGAAATCATTTGAATTAAAATGAGTTATGGAAATATGAGTGGAGGTAGAATGCTTAATATTTTATATATTACATATGGTTGAATATATATATATATATATAGTTCATGTCCTGATACAAATATAATGATAATATAATGGAACATAAATTTTATTTTATTATAATATTTTCTAAATTTTATACAATAATTTATTTAAATTATATCATGATTATTATGACCCACGTTTGTGTGACTGCATGGGAAAACTTAAATGCTTATATGTACCACTAAGCTAGAATTGACTTAGCGTGAGTTTTTTTCCTGCACAGAAACTGGAGCTTGCAAGTAGTAAACTGCGAATTTGATAAAGGAAGTACAAGCCCATACTAGAGGAGACGGGTCAGAACTAGTTAGGGTCGGATGCATATTATTTTTGCATTTTCTTTATTATCATGCATATAGGTTTGTTAGACATGTTTTATATATAGTTAAGAACATACTTTGTATTTTGGTATTATATCTATATAGTTAGATGTAAGGTAAAAACCATTAATTTTGATAGTTATAATGAAGTATAATATTTATGTAACATGATAATGTATTTGATAATTGAATCAATATGTATATTTGAATATTAAAAAAATATCAATTTAGTTATTAAATAAAAATTTTAAATTCAGACTAGTTTCACTCAGATTGTCTGTGTTATTCCGCTTATGTAATGAGATTATTCATATTATATAGGTGGGATGTCACATTCAAATTCAAGGGATTTAGCCTTTTTAGTCTATATTTATGATATAATTATGACTAGAAATGATGATAAGAAAAGACAAGCAGTGAAGAAATGTTTAACTAGCAAGTTAAAAATAAAGAAGCTAAGGAGATTAAAGTATTTTTGGGTATTAAAGTTGCTCATTCATAACAGGGAATTTTTGTTTCACAACAAAAATATGTTTTTGATCTCTAAAAAGAAACATAGAGACTAGATTGTAAACCATCTCCAACTCCAATAGACCCTAATCATAAAGTTGGTGAAGCCAATGAAGATGATACAGAAATGTACCAATGTTTAGTTAGAAAGCTTATTTATCTATCATATATAAGGCCAAATATATCATATCATGTGAGTGTGATAAAAGTCAATTTATGCATGATCCAAGAAAAAAGTTCATTTGTAGGCAACTTACAAAGTTCTGGACTATTTGTAAGAAAGTGTAGGAAAAAAGATTATTTTCAATAGAAATACTAAGTTAGTTCTTAAAGCTTATAACAAATGCTAATTATGCAAGCTCATTGGCTTTTTCGATGGAAATCTTGTAACATGGAGAAGTAATTAAGAAATAAATTTTTGTGGCTAGATGAAGTGCATAAGCAGAATTTAGATCAATGACTATAGGGATTTGTGAATTATTATAGTTAAAAATTGTCCTTGATGATTTGAAGACAAAATGGCATGGTTTGATGAAAATGTAATGTGATAATAAATCATGAAAAAGTATTGCACATAATCTAATGTAACATGATCAAACTAAACATGTAGAAATTGACATGCATTTCATCAAAGAAAAACTAGATGATGGATTGATTTGCATGCCCTATGTTCCAATTGGGGGACAATTTGCAGATGTTCTTAAAAAAGAACTAAGTACTCAAGAATTATAAGATATCATTAGCAAGATGAGAATGATAAATTTATATTCACCAGCTTGAAGGGGAGTGTGGAAAATCTATCAATTAGTTGTACCAATTGTTTTGTTTCCTAATTAGCTATTGTTATTTTTTTTCTTAAAATTAGTGCATAAGCTGTATTTTTTTTTCTAATTAGTTAGATTTTTGTATTCTAGAACATAATTCAAGGATATTTCCTAATGTAAAATGTTGCATATATATTGCATGATTATTCTTAATAAAAGACAGAAAAATATCTAAATAATCATACACATAGATTTTTGTATTCTAGAACACAATTCAAGGATATATCCTAATGTAAAATGTTGTATATATATGTGTATGATTATTCTTAATAAAAGACAGAAAAATATCTAATTTTCCTCATATGCGAATTGATAAAATTAGTAACATTGCATCTAGACTCAATATTTTGCCTGATGAAGTGAAAATCTATCTCTATATATTTTATCCTTTCATAGAAGACAATGTTTGAAATGATATATAGAGTTGTTAGATTATTACAAATCAATTTTATTGGACTAATATTTTCATACCTTAATTTTTGAAGTAATTATTTGAACCAAATAATTTCATAATTTACTAAGGTCATGACGCAATATTCTACTTCAACACTGGATCTTGCTACAATATCTTGCTTGTTACTTTTCTATGATACTAGATTTCCTCCAATTATGACACAATATCCTGAGGTAGATCATCTATCTGAGGGAGATTTTGTACAAATAGCGTATGAATATCTGATTATTTATGCATGTCTTTTGTCTTCATACAACAAACATTGTCCTAGGATGCTAATTATTGCATTCCAATGACTATTATATGGAGCTTGGAGAAATTGACTAACCACATTAAATTGCAAAGGAAATGTCTTGACAAGTGATAATGGGATAATTGAGCTTATCAACCAATCTCCTATATTATCAGGGATCTTGTCTGTAATTGATTGTGCTACTTCAATGCTTAAAAAAATTTCAATTTTTCCAAATCTTTGGTCCGAAAATGACTGAAAATATATTGTTTAAGTTAAGTAATTCATTCATGATCATTACTTATTATAGAAATATCATCTACATACACTATTAGATAGATTCACTTACTATGAGATATATGATGATAGAATACCGAGTGATATGCTTCACTCCTATGCATCCCAAATTATTGCTAAAAACAATATCCATAAATAGGATGAAATAAAGAAATGTTGGATGATCATGGCTGGTGTTGAATCTAATGCAGACGAAGACTAGCAATCTCAGACTCAATACTTTGGAGCCGAGTGTCAACATCCTGTTCAAGTGCTCCAAGTTGTTGATTGATATGTTGTTGGAAAACATCCATACATTGATGAATACCCTACTGCAACACATCCATCCATGCAATAAGCTGCTGCATCATGTTTGTAGCAGAGGAGGAGGAGATCTCTCCAGTTGAAGAATCAGAAGTCACAACTCTAGCTCTCTTACGTTGACCTATACCTAATAAACCTTCCCTAAAGGCATCTGAATCATCTTCCTCCCAAATAACCTCATCCTGGAGGTCCTTAGGCCTATAAAAGGTCTTGCCTTGATAAATAATCCTAGCAGATGCCCCCATATTCAGAAAAGATTCCACATCTAGTTTGTCTTTAGCTAGGATAGGTAGAGCAGTATAGGTGTGATCATCTAGGTCAAGTAGTTTGAGCTCTACTGCAAGGTGAGTCACATAATGACCTATTAAAATATCTCAAGTAGGTCTAGTAGCTATGGATAGCAAATGGTTCACAAACCATCAACTCATGGCAATAGGTTATTGTCTCTTAGCATAATAAAAAAATAGAAGCTATGTGTTTCAGACAACCCCATTACTATCTCCCCTAGCAAAGATGCTATAAGTAAGAAATCTGTGAATATATTTCAGGGAAAGAGAGGTTAGATGTGTGCTTTTTGTCAGTCTGACATCCCAAACGGAGTCTTTGCCAATGTGACTTAATGCATCAGCAACACTAAATCTATAACATTTTAATTCATTGATTAGACCTTCACTAGATAGCTTAAAAAATCTTCCAAACTCATCAACTGATAACTCACATATCTCATAACAAAGTTGGAAAGTTACTTTTCTAAAATTATCAACATGTAAGGTACTCAAAAATTCCAAAGTAATTTTCCGAAATGTAGGATAAAAAATATCCATAAAATACAACAACCTGACGTTTGTCAGCCATAATTTGACACCAGTTTCAATAAGGAGGTGAAGGTGTTTTTGAAAGAAAAAATTCAAAGAAAAGGAAGCCTAGGAAGGCTAAAGAAAAGGAAATAAGGTTAGTGGTTACAAAATCTACCTATTTCCATTGTTTATGCTTGAATTAGGGTTATGAAATTTAGGGTAATTATGTGTTTTGCATGTAAATGGTAATGGAAGCTTAAAATATGATTAAGGAAATAGAAAAAGTGGATTAGAATGATTAAATTAAATTAAAACAAATTATTTAGTGGAACTTTAGAAAACAAATGGCCATATTATGTAAATATGTATATTAAGGTATAACTACATTTTAGTACAATAATATATATATATATATATATATATATATATATATATATATATTAACGGAAACATAAATTAGTAAAATGATTTATTAGAAGGTGAAAGAAAAATTTTAATGATGAAAAAGGTTTGTAGGCCGAAAAATGGATATGGAGAATTTAATATTTTTCTTGCTAATTAAATAAAAACTAGACCATAAATTGCAAGAAAATATATGATATTTAATGTATATGAATGGATTGAGATTTTTTAGAATATATTGAATATTTTTCTAGTTAGTAATTTCCTTATGTATAAAATGGAAAATAATGAATAAGTGTGTTTAATGGTATTTGTAATGCCCGATATTTTGGGCCACGGTCGCGGTTGACCGAAATCCGGCGCGCTGAACCGATCGGGGTCTAAATTTGGACATGAAAGAAATAAATTTAAATAATAATAAGATGGGAGAAAAATATTTTGAATATTATTAATTGAGACTTTTGAAGTTTGGAATTAAAATTGGGAAAAAAAAATTATTTTTCGCTGAACGAAATTTGGAATTTGCAGTGTTTTTGGCACAGAAATTCTAAGAAGGCATAAAAATGGAATATTTTTTATCTAAGGAAAGGAATATTCTTTTGATTAAAATAAAGTAAGAGTGATTTAAATTAATGGACCAATAGGAAGCAAGATTAGTAACTAATCCTAACCACCCACCTAATTCAACTATAAAAAGTCAAATTTTCACTTTTTTGACCATTCTTCTTCTTCTTCATCTTGACCAAACTCATTTCTCTCTCTTTTCTTCTTCTTTTCCGTGAGCTTCTCCTCTCCCATTTACTTTTTTTTTTCTTTCTTCAAATCAAGCTAAGATTAGATGAAAAAAAAGGGGATTAAGGCAAGATTATGAAGAAAGTGAAGTAAAGTGAGCAAAACTAAGGAAGAGGAAGGAAGAAAGGAAGGAAAAAAAAAAAGAGTTTTTAGCCATTTGGAAGATCATCAAAGGTGAGTTTAGATTTTCCATCTCCTTACTTTCTTCTTCTCTTTTCTTTGAGTTTGAGGTTAGTTGCCATTATAGCTAGTAAATTAGGGTTATTAGTATGCTAATGGTGATTAAGGGTGGATTATTGTGATTAGTGTTTGATTAGTGTAAAATTTATTGTTAGGGTAAGGAAGTGAACAACCTTTGAACCAAAATCAAAGGGGAAGTAAGGGCAAGGAAAAGGCTATCTAAGAGGAAGAGAAAAGTGAAGAAAAATAGAACTTTGAGGTATGTACATTTGGCAAAAATTCAATATAGAAAAGTATTGATTTTGATTTTGTAGGAAATTCTGAACATTTGATTGAGTGATTAAATGATGCCATGAATGTGAAAATAAATACTAGAAAATGAGGTTGATGCATGAAAATGGAAAATGTATGAATTATTTGATGTGCTGGAAAATTCGTCTTATGAACAGTGTCTAGTGTTTTGGTCATAACTTGAGTTCTGGAAATCATTTCTGAGTGATTCTTGCTGTATTGGAAAGTTAAGACATAGGGCTTGACCTTTTATTCAGACCATTAGACCTAAATATGCCTGTAATTAGGTGAAAAATGGACTCAAAATTTGAACTAGAAATCTGTCCAGAAAAAAAATACTGGGCAGATTGCAGTGAACATAGGTTGGAAAACAATTCATAATTTTTGCTACAAAATTATTTTTAATGTGATTCCAGTTGGAAATTAAATATAAGACATGTACCTGAATTTTTCTAGTTGATCACGTGTCAAATTCCATCTAGAAATGGATGAAAAAGATATAGAAAGATAAGGCAGAAATCTGTCCAGTAAAATACTGGGCAGATTGCAGCGAACGTAACTTAGGAGAAAATTTATAACTTTTGCTAAAAAATTTTTTTTGATGTGATTCCAGTTGGAAATTAAAGATATTACATGTACCTATATTTTGTTAGATGATCACATGTCCAAATTCTGTCTACAAATAGACGAAAAATGCAGAGCAACATAAGGTAGAAATGCTGTCCAGAATAGGACAGCTGGTAGAAATGTGTTGATTGTGGATTTATGTGTTAGAAAATGTATTGATTGAATTTTTCTTATAGTTATAATGATTAAATGAGCTAGTATGAGGTTGTAAAATATTGAATGAGAATTATTGCATTTATATGGAATTTATATTAATGTTTCCCTACATAATTTATGCAAATATGAATAAAGGTAACAAATGTAATTTAAGCCCTATAACATCTAGTCGAGAACTCGAAATTAGGATAAGTTGGCATGCCAATAAAAGGGTAGAAATGTAGGCACTAAATATAATAGTGCTGAGTTAAAATTATGTAGGCACTAAAAATAATAGTGCTGAGTTCGAAATTTACGTAGGCAACAAAAAGGTGCTGAGTTGTTATTGAAAATGTAGGCGTTAAACGCCGAGTTATAAAATAATTATGTAGGCGCCGAGTATACTGCCGGAGAGCAGAAACTCTGTATCCAGTGTTTAGTTCCGGTCTAAGATGTCGTGGGCTATTAAATAAATAACAGAAAAAAAAATGTGAAGTATGAAATTTATATTGTAAATTTTATATCTTGTATTGTTAAAATTTCAAGCATGCTTAATGAATAAAATATCATAATTCATGAATTAAATATTTTTGCATGAAGAAAATAGTTTATTATTAATTGAATATTTGGCATGCTAAATAGGTTAATTGTAGTTTCTAAAATTTTATTTTAGAATTATTTATGTAATGATTGGATAGTTGCCAAACGTACCACTAAGCTAGTAGCTTAGCGCGTGTGTTTCACGCGCAGATAAATAGAAGTAGCTGTTCCGATAGGGCGACCGAAGAAGAGGGAACCCCAAGATCAGATTGCAGCAGTCTAGTTCTTTTTGTATGTTTTGATAATGATGTTGTAAAAATTAAGTTTTAAGAATTTTGTTGATGTAAATTTGTGGCTTGTAATATTTATAAGTAATGGATTTGGTAATTATATATATCTAGAATTATTGTAGTTATATTTTTAAATATCATGGTTTAATGAATAAGTTATTTTGAATCACAATATTCCCATCACTAGATATATATTTAAATTGAAAAAAAAATATTTATACAAAATTGAGCGTTGGTTTTAAATTAAATGAGCTTAGTAGCACTTCCATATCCTATTAGCGATTAGTAGGGTAAGTGAGCGCTACATTTAGTGGTATCAGAGCCTGGTTAATGATTCTTAATCATTGGGTGTAAAATAGAATATGTGTCTCATTTATATGCATAAAATGCTGCAATTATCTGATTTGGGTCCCTTCTCTTGGTTTATAGGTAGATATGGATTCGGAATCGGAACAAGATTTCTCAGAAGATGAACTGAGTAATAGTCCTTCACGCTCAGCCAATCCCAGACAACCTCAATCTGTGAGAGATTCCAGGCCGAGTGTAGTAGCTTCTCCGAGAGCAGAGAGACAGGATAATTTAGGACAGGAGCCTCTTATGGAGAAGATAGCTAATTTATTGCAACGGATAGTACAAGCAGTTCCACAACCAGCTCCACCTCCTCCTCCACCTCAGCCAAAACTCCGGATTGATAAGCTGAGAAAATATGGGGCCACAGATTTTATGGGAAGGAGAGAGGATGACCCAGCAGCTTCAGAGTTTTGGATGGAATCCACAGAAAGGTTGTTTGAGGAATTGGAGTGTCTAGAGGAACAGAAGGTTAGATATGCAGTGTCCCTTTTAAAAGATCATGCCTATGATTGGTGGAAATCAATTTTATCAAAGCCCCAGACACCGAAGCCACCTTCCTGGAATTTCTTCAAGGCAGAATTTAGCAAGAAATATGTGCCAAGAGTTTATGTGAATGAAAAGAAAAGGGAGTTTCAAGACTTGAAGTAGGGAAGCATGTCAGTCGTCGAGTATGAGATGGAATTCACCCGACTAAGTAAATATGCGACTGGAATCATCGCTGATGAGGCAGACAGATGCCGAAGATTTGAGAATGGGCTTAATGATGATATTGGGAATATGGTGACCACCCTTCAGCTTGAGGATTTTGCTACACTAGTATCCTCAGCCATTAGTGTGGAAAAGAGGTCAAAGAGAAAGAGGATAGAAGAGCTACCATGGAGACAGACATTTATCATGGGCCAGACATCAGGTAAAAGGGGGCGGACAGCGCCTAGGTTTTTCCAGTCACAGGGTACTAGATCAAACTTTTCAACTAGGCAAAGCCAGCGGTCGAGGCCAGAGGGATCTACAGCTAGTGCACCAGCTTTGGGTAATAGGAGATTCATATCTGTCACATGTCAACATTGTGGGAGATCACATGCAGGTGATTGTTGGTGGATTACTGGAGCATGCTTACGATGCGGATCTACTGAGCACAAACAGAAAGATTGCCCGAGAGGAAGAGGTACAGGTGGTGTAATATCAGTTCAGGTTCAGAATGTCACTCGAGGCAGAGGCAGGGGACAAGGACAGTCTAGAAGTGGCAGAATTGGGCAGAGTATATCAGAATCAGTGAATAGAGCAGAAGGTAGTCGAGCCCCAGCCCGAGCATATGCCATGAGAGATCGTGAGGAGCAGGATGCCCCGGATGTGATAATTGGTAAATTTTCTCTTTATGATACTGATTTATTTGCACTGATAGATCCGGGTTCTATACATTCATATTTATGTATGTCACCACCTAGTCATGGTAATATGGTAGCATAGGAATTAGATTATGATATATTAGTGACCAATCCTTTGGGTCATGGAGTGAAAGTTAGTCCAGTCTATAAAAATAGTCCAATCAAAGCTCAGAATGTAGAATTCCCAGCTAATCTAATAGAGTTGCCATTCTGTGAGTTTGATGCAATCTTGGGGATGGATTGGTTAACTCGGCATAAGGCAGTGGTGGATTGTCAGTATAGGAGAGTGACTTTCAAGAATTCAGGGTAGGATGACGTGATTGTCCTAGGCGAGAACCGACCATACTTGACTAATGTCATTTCTGTGACGAAGGCAACTAAGCTTATCAAAAAAGGATGTGAAGCATTTTTGGCACATATTGTAGATACCAAAAAGGAGAGTCTAGATCTCAGGGAGATTCCTACAGTATGTGAATATCCAGATATATTTCCTGAGGACTTGCCAGGGTTACCACCTGTCAGAGAGATAGAGTTTGCCATTGATGTTTTGCCAGGCACAGCCCCGATATCGATCACTCCCTACAGAATGTCACCTGCTGAACTAAAAGAATTAAAGGTCCAGTTGCAAGAGTTGTTAGAGAAAGGGTTTATCAGGCCTAGTGTCTCACCTTGGGGTGCTCCTGTTCTATTTGTGAAAAAGAAAGATGACACCTTTCGGTTGTGCATTGATTATCGTCAGTTGAACAAGATGACAATTAAGAACAGATATCCCTTGCCGAGAATAAATGACTTGTTTGATCAGTTGAAAGGAGCAGGGGTATTTTCTAAGATTGACCTCAGATCAGGTTATCACCAATTGAGAATTAAAGAATCAGACATTTCAAAAACAACATTTAGGACTCGGTATGGTCATTACGAGTTCTTAGTAATGCCTTTTGGCTTGACGAATGCCCCAGCAGCATTTATGGATCTAATGAATAGAATCTTTAGGCCTTATTTGGACCAGTTCGTGGTGGTGTTCATAGATGATATCTTGGTGTACTCTAGAAGCAAAGAAGAGCATAATCAACATCTTCGTATTGTCTTCCATACCTTGAGAGAGAATCAATTATATGCGAAGTTGTGGAAATGTGCATTCTGGTTAGATGAGGTGGCCTTTCTAGGGCATATTGTCTCAGCCGATGGGATCAGAGTCGACACCAGTAAGGTAGAGGAAATCCTCAACTGGAAACCGCCTCGGAATGTGACAGAGGTGAGAAGTTTTCTTGGTTTGGCTGGTTATTATCGGAGATTTGTGAAAGGATTTTCAATGATAGTCTCACCACTGACAAAATTGCTTAGAAAGGAGACCAGATTTGAGTGGTCAGAACGATGCCAGACTAGTTTTGATAAGTTGAAGAAAATGTTGACAAAGGCACCAGTGTTGACACAGCCTACTGCGGGAAAAGATTATGTGGTGTACAGTGATGCTTCCCTTAATGGTTTGGGCTGTGTACTAATGCAAGAAGGCAAAGTGATCGCTTATGCTTCCAGACAACTGAAGTCTCACGAGAGAAATTATCCAACACATGATCTGGAACTAGCAGCCATTGTGTTTGCATTGAAAATATGGCGACACTACTTGTATGGTGAGCAATGTTATATCTATACAGACCATAAAAGTTTGAAATATTTGCCTTCACAAAAGGAACTCAATCTGAGGTAGAGGAGATGGCTAGAATTGATCAAAGACTACAATTGTATCATTGACTATCAGCCCGGTAAGGCCAATGTGGTAGCTGACGCGCTGAGTAGAAAAACTCTTGCAGGTAAATGTTAAAACTTAAATTTATTAAGTGAAAAAAAATGGAATAATAAGTTCTTTATATATTATTTTGGCAGAATTGCGGATTCAACCCACATTGATCCAACAAGTAAAGGACAATCAGAAGCAAGACACGAAATTAAAGAAAATCTTTGAAATGGTGAAAAAGGGTGAAAAACCAGAATTTACTATTGAAGCAGATGGGAGTTTAAGGCATAAGGGCAGGTTGTGTGTGCCAGACATACCATAATTGAAACAAGATATTTTGAAGGAGGCTCACAACGTTATTTATGCAATGCACCCAGGAAGCGACAAAATGTATCATGACTTGAAGGCATATTACTGGTGGCCAGGAATGAAAAGAGATATCACGGAGTATACTACTAGATGTTTAACTTGTCAGCAAGTGAAGGCAGAGCATCAAGTACCAAGTGGATTATTGCAGTCTATTTCAATTCCGGATTGGAAATGGGAAAGAGTCACAATGGACTTTGTTTCTGGTTTGCCCTTGACACAAAAGAGGCATGATGCAGTATGGGTAGTAGTAGACCGGCTCACCAAATCTGCTCACTTTCTACCGATCAAGATGGATTATCCACTTAACCGTTTGGCAGAGATCTATGTTAATGAGATAATCCATTTACATGGTGTGCCAGTTTCAATCATTTCAGATCGAGACCCGCGGTTCACTTCACAATTCTTGAAAAGTTTGCATCAAGGCATGGGTACTCGACTCAATTTCAGCACAGCGTTCCACCCACAAACAGATGGACAATCAGAGAGGGTCATACAGATATTGGAAGATATGTTGAGGAGTTGTGTGATAGAATTTGAAGGCAGTTGGGATAAACATATTGATAGAATGTGCCTACAATAATAGTCACCAAGCCAGTATCGGTATGACACCATATGAAGCCTTATATGGGAGAAAATGTAGAATGCCTCTAGGTTGGACCGAGCTTAGTGAAAAGAAAGTAATGGGTCCAGATCTAGTTCAACAGACAGAGGAAAAAGTGAAAGTAATAAGAGATAGACTAAAAGCTGCTGCTGATAGACAGAAATCATATGCAGATTTGAAAAGGAGAGATATTGAATATACAGTTGGTGACAAAGTGTTCTTAAAAATCTCACCTTGGAAAAGGATTTTCCGATTTGGAAAGAAAGGAAAGTTGAGTCCTAGGTTCATTGGACCATACGAGGTACTTGAACGCATAGGTCCAGTGGCGTACAAATTAGCTCTACCACTAGAGTTAGACAAGATTCACAACGTATTCCATGTGTCCATGTTGAGAAGATATCGATCAGATCCATCTCATATCATATCAACATAACCTATAGAGATACGACCAAATTTAACTTATGAAGAGGAACCAGTGGAAATTTTAGCTCGAGAAATGAAAGAGCTACGAAACAAAAAGGTACCATTGGTGAAGGTCCTGTGGAAAAATCACAAGTCAGAAGAGGCAACTTGGGAAAATGAAGAGGTGATGAAGGCTCAGTATCCACAATTATTCCACTCCAGCTAAAAAGGTAAATTTCGAGGACGAAATTTTTTTTAAGGAGAGGAAAATTGTAATGCCCGATATTTTAGGCCACGGTCGCGGTTGACCGAAATCCGGCGCGCTGAACCGATCGGGGTCTAAATTTGGACATGAAAGAAATAAATTTAAATAATAATAAGATGGGAGAAAAATATTTTGAATATTATTAATTGAGAATTTTGAAGTTTGGAATTAAAATTGGAAAAAAAAAATTATTTTTCGCTGAACGAAATTTGGAATTTGCAGTGTTTTTGGCACAGAAATTCTAAGAAGGCATAAAAATAGAATATTCTTTATCTAAGGAAAGGAATATTCTTTTGATTAAAATAAAGTAAGAGTGATTTAAATTAATGGACCAATAGGAAGCAAGATTAGTAACTAATCCTAACCACCCACCTAATCCAACTATAAAAAGTCAAATTTTCACTTTTTTGACCATTCTTCTTCTTCTTCATCTTGACCAAACTCATTTCTCTCTCTTTTCTTCTTCTTTGCCGTGAGCTTCTCCTCTCCCATTTACTTTTTTTTTCTTTCTTCAAATCAAGCTAAGATTATATGAAAAAAAAGGGGATTAAGGCAAGATCATGAAGAAAGTGAAGTAAAGTGAGCAAAACTAAGGAAGAGGAAGGAAGAAAGGAAGGAAAAAAAAAAGAGTTTTTAGCCATTTGGAAGATCATCAAAGGTGAGTTTAGATTTTCCATCTCCTTACTTTCTTCTTCTCTTTTCTTTTAGTTTGAGGTTAGTTGACATTATAGCTAGTAAATTAGGGTTATTAGTATGCTAATGGTGATTAAGGGTGGATTAGTGTGATTAGTGTTTGATTAGCGTAAAATTTATTGTTAGGGCAAGGAAGTGAACAACCTTTGAACCAAAATCAAAGGGGAAGTAAGGGCAAGGAAAAGGCTATCTAAGAGGAAGAGAAAAGTGAAGAAAAATAGAATTTTGAGGTATGTACATTTGGCAAAAATTCAATATAGAAAAGTATTGATTTTGATTATGTGATGTAGTGAATTTATGTATGAAATTTTGAACATTTGATTGAGTGATTAAATGATGCCATGAATGTGAAAATAAAGACTAGAAAATGAGGTTGATGCATGAAAATGGAAAATGTATGAATTATTTTATGTGCTGGAAAATTCGTCTTATGAACAGTGTCTAGTGTTTTGGTCATAACTTGAGTTCTGGAAATCATTTCTGAGTGCTTCTTTCTGGATTGGAAAGTTAAGACATAGGGCTTGAACTTTTATTCAGACCATTAGACCTAAATATGCCTGGAATTAGGTGACAAATGGACTCAAACTTTGAACTAGAAATCTGTCCAGAAAACAAAATACTGGGCAGATTGCAGTGAACATAGGTTGGAAAACAATTCATAACTATTGCTACGAAATTATTTTTAATGTGATTCCAGTTGGAAATTAAAGATAAGACATGTACCTGAATTTCTCTAGTAGATCACGTGTCAAATTCCATCTAGAAATGGATGAAAAAGATATAGAAAGATAAGGCAGAAATCTGTCCAGTAAAATACTGGGCAGATTGCAGCGAACGTAACTTAGGAGAAAATTTATAACTTTTGCTAAAAAAATTTTTTTGATGTGATTCCAGTTGGAAATTAAAGATATGACATGTAACTATATTTTGTTAGATGATCACATGTCCAAATTCTTTCTAAAAATAGACGAAAAATGCAGAGCAACATAAGGTAGAAATGCTGTCCAGAATAGGACAGCTGGTAGAAATGTGTTGATTGTGGATTTATGTGTTAGAAAATGTACTGATTGAATTTTTCTTATAGTTATAATGATTAAATGAGCTAGTATGAGGTTGTAAAATATTGAATGAGAATTATTTCATTTATATGGAATTTATATTAATATTTCCCTACATAATTTATGCAAATATGAATAAAGGTAACAAATATAATTTAAGCCCTATAACATCTAGTCGAGAACTAGAAATTAGGATAAGTTGGCATGCCAATAAAAGGGTAGAAATATAGACACTAAATATAATTGTGCTGAGTTAAAATTATGTAGGCACTAAAAATAATAGTGCTGAGTTGAAATTTACTTAGGCACTAAGAATTAGTGCTGAGTTCGAAATTTACGTAGGCACCAAAAAGGTGCTGAGTTGTTATTGAAAATGTAGGCGTTAAACGCCGAGTTATAAAATAATTATGTAGGTGCCGAGTATACTGCCGGAGAGCAGAAACCGTGTATCCAGTGTTTAGTTCCGGTCTAAGATATCGTGGGCTATTAAATAAATAACAGAAAAAAATGTGAAGTATGAAATTCATATTGTAAATTTTATATCTTGTATTGTTAAAATTTCAAGCATGCTTAATGAATAAAATATCATAATTCATGAATTAAATATTTTTGCATGAAGAAAATAGTTTATTATTAATTGAATATTTGGCATGCTAAATAGGTTAATTGTAGTTTCTAAAATTTTATTTTAGAATTATTTATGTAATGATTGGATAGTTGCCAAACGTACCACTAAGCTAGTAGCTTAGCGCGTGTGTTTCACGCGCAGATAAATAGAAGTAGCTGTTCCGATAGGGCGACCGAAGAAGAGGGAACCCCAAGATCAGATTGCAGCAGTCTAGTTTTTTTTGTATGTTTTGATAATGGTGTTGTAAAAATTAAGTTTTAAGAATTTTGTTGATGTAAATTTGTGGCTTGTAATATTTATAAGTAATGGATTTGGTAATTATATATATCTAGAATTATTGTAGTTATATTTTTAAATATCATGGTTTAATGAATAAGTTATTTTGAATCACAATATTCCCATCACTAGATATATATTTAAATTGAAAAAAAAAATATTTATACAAAATTGAGCGTTGGTTTTAAATTAAATGAGCTTAGTAGCACTTCCATATCCTATTAGCGATTAGTAGGGTAAGTGAGCGCTACAGTATTTGATGGCCTAATTGAAAATAATGTTGAATACTTGATATATTAGAATGGAAAGTATGGAAAAAGAACGGGGTAAAAGAGGATTTGGTTATGGATAAAATTCTGGGTAATTAATAATGTGGAATAAATAGAAATTATGAATTTAATGGGAATTGAATCAAAAGAATAAGTTCATTGCCCTTAGTTATTTTCTGATGGTTAAATCTAGTCCAGGATATAATTGGCTAGCCATAGAGACACTGTTGCCGCAATGCGGGTTATAACGACTCGCTTAGGTTATGGTATACTTCAGTGATAGTGATTCTGTGATCAACATACAGTGCAATGCTTGGGTGGTCTTTCAGGGTCACTTTTCAGTATAGTGGACTTGTGGAGTCCACGTCCCATGTATCCAATCCGAAATTTTTTTATCAGATTGAAATTAGGGGCATATATGACAAAAATGATATAATTGTAAATATGATAAAAGTGATAAATAAAAAAATTATAATAAGGGCTAAATAATGATTTATATATTGAATGATAAATATGACAAAAATGACAAGATTGGTAAGAATGGTAAGTGACATATTAGTAAATTGGAAAATATGGCAAAAAGAGGTAAAAAAAATTATAAGATTAATTAAGCAATATTGTTAATTTAATAAATGTATTGAATAGTGAATTAATGGTAAATAATAATAAAATATTGACTAAAAGGATAATTATAATCATGAAATAGATATGGAGTTTTAAGGGTATTCTTAATTAATATACTGAAGAGTAAAATTGGAATAATGTCGTGAATATAATTTTGCATAAATGTGTAACATTCAGCAATTTATGCTCCGATTGCGCGTGACCGTAGTGGGGTCAACTGGTTCAATCGGAGTCTAAAATTGAACCCATAAAAAAATGACTAATAATAAGGGAAAATAATTAAGAGTATTATTATTTGGGAATTAAAAAGATTAGGGGTAGAATTAGAAAAAAATAAAATTTTCTATGGACAAAATCGGTATTATGGAGATTGTTTGGGGAAAAAGTGTGAATATGGAGGAAGATGTGGTAAAAATGAAAATTTTCAAAGTTTAAATGTTAATCAAGATTAATTAACTTAATGAACCAATAAGAATTAAGATTAATTTTAATTAGTGGGACCCACACATTAATCAAGGTATAAAAGTCAAAAATTGGAGGAATATTTCATTTTTCCACCAAAATATCTAAGTCCTCTTCTTCTTCCTTTTCCCATCCTTGTTGCCGTCCACCTCCATTCTCTTAAACCTCCATTTTTCTTTCAATTTCCAGCAAGCTAATAATGAAAAGAAATTAGTTTTGAGAGAGGAAAAATAAGAATTAAGGAGTTCTTACCATAAAAGGTACCAAAGGAGCAAGAAGGAAGGAAGAAAGAAGAAGAAAAAGGGAGAAGAGTAGGGAAATTTCGGCCCACCTTGGAGAACTCTTAAGGTGAGTTTATTCTTCTTAAATTTAACATTTTTCCTTCTATTTGAGACCCATGATGATGATAGATGTGATTAGGTTTGATAGATTTAGGATTAGTTGCAAGATAGAACTTAAAAAATTAAGTTTGTGTTTAGTTGATGAAGCTGTAATTGAACTTTGAATTGATGATATTTGATGTTAGATAATTATTTTATTGCTTAAAAACTAAAGAAAATATGATGTTAATGGATGAATAAGGGGCTGCCATAATTAAAGAAATTAGGGAAAATTGAAATTAATATGGAAACCCAACAATTGGTGATAAGGAAAATATGATTTGAGTGTTGAATTGAAGAAAATGAATTGGTAACTAGGATATGGTTTTTGGGCAGTCATGACATATGAAGAAGGAAGTTTAACCTTAGTACATTTTAGCTCAATTAAGGTGTAAATCATATTAGGAGCATTAGAATATTATGTAGACATGAAAAGCATTGAAATTGGATTTTGGAATTGAGATGTGGTAAAATTGTGTAGGAAAAATAAGTGAACAAGTGAGAGGCCCTCAAGAGGGTGACAAAGGCAAGGAGAAAGCTAGCTAATAAGGGAAGGAAAAGAAGGTTTAAAGGAAGAACCAAGGCTGATTAGGTATGTGCTTCATTGATAAAAATTTTGCATGTTGTTAATAAGTATGGAATTATATATTAAGGTTTGTTATGTTTGTGTTTTTGAGATGTTATGTGATTTGTTGTGACTTTTGATATTATATATGGCAATGGGACCAAATGGTGTGAAATAATTGAGACATATGAATGTAGTTGTAATTCTGGAAATTTTAGTATCAAAATGAATGCAAATGATGAATGTGGTTGAAATGTGAATTGATGCCAATTGATGGCTCGGGTACAGAATTCCAAGAACAACTCTGTCTATTTTGATGATAACTTGAGTTTTGGAACTTCTTTTTGTATGTTCTTTGTTGCAAATGAAAGCTAAGACACATGGTTTTAATTTTTATTTAGACTATAACATTTAATTATGTCTAGATTTGCCCAGAAAAATGCATGAAGTTTAATCTTAGAATCTGTCCAGAAAATTCTGGGCAGAAAATTCTGTGATGATGCAGTAGTAAATTGATCATAACTTTTGATAGAAAACTTTGATTTAAGTTATTTTGAATGCATCTGAAAGCTAAGACAATAT
Organism: Triadica sebifera; assembly: GCA_023653625.1. Lineage (NCBI taxonomy): Eukaryota > Viridiplantae > Streptophyta > Magnoliopsida > Malpighiales > Euphorbiaceae > Triadica > Triadica sebifera. The sequence continues at coordinate 21,368,919 of CM042901.1, read as the reverse complement.
GCTAAAAATTGTTAGAAGGCCAGAACTCCAAATTCTAATTATAAATGGGCTAAAAATGAAGCCCAAAAACAGGTCCAAATTCTGCCATAGGTATAAAACGTGAAGTGTTGGACTTATGCATGTGGTATGTTAATTATATGTAATAATTAATGCAAATATTTACTTTGATGGTAATTATCAATGTTTAGCAGATTATTTATATATGAGATTTTATTGTAATAATAATGGGAATATAGAACAAAAATAAACAAGCATACTTATGATAGTTGAAAATATTGCGAATTAATATAAAAATAGTTAAGCCCAAAAACACCTAGTCTAGAACTAGAATAGGGAATAGTTTGGCATGCCAATCAGGGGAATTTAGGCACTCGGTGCCAAATATGAAAGCCGGTAATGACAATTGATAAATGCGCTCGGCGCAAAATTATTAAGCCGGTAATGACAATATAACAAAAGCCAGTAATGATATTATTATAAAAGCGTTCGGCGCTACATTATGAAAGCCGGGAATAACAACCCTGTTATTCCTATTGGATAGTTCAGTTATAGGTGTTATGGGCACAAGAAAATAATAATAATACTAATATTGAAGTATGTGATTTTGATAAGTGTTACATGAATTAAATTTGTTACTATTACATGTTGAATGAAATTTATTTGATTTTATAGAAATTTTTACTTTATGCATTATTTATTAAATGGTTAATTAAAATGTGAGAAAATATATATGTATGTAAAATTTTTATCATTGAAGCACCACTAAGCTAGTAGCTTAGCGCGGGTGGTTTCCTCTCGCGCAGGTTTAGAAGGGTAGCCGTAGAAAATAGTCTGTCAGAAGAAGAAGGGTATCCGGAGGGAAGCAGCAAAAAGCTCTGAGTTTTCTTTTTTGGTATATTTTGTTAAAAAACTTTGTAAATTAAAGTATTGTTTTTATTTCATATAATGTGTATTAAATATGTGAGTTACTATGTAAAAGAACATAGTTTGAATGTAAATTAATATATTTTATAAATAAATAAGATTTTGAGTATTATGCTTGTAATAATTTTATTTCAATGTCTACAAAATTTTCAAAAAAAAAAAAATTTACTTCACTTCATTAATTTTATAAAACAGTAAGACGGGTAATACTCACTTACCTTGCTGAACTATAGTAGGGTAAAGGGGTGTGACAAAATGTGTGTAATTTTTGGACTAATGGAAATCCTTAGATTTGTAATCACCACTTGGTATTTTTAAATGCTCAACACATAGTTATTTGACAGCGTGCAGGTAATAGGTAGAAAGATACAAAAGTAAGCATACCACTTTTTGGGAGCAACTGAAAGGAAAAAGTAACAAAGTATATTATTATGAATGATATGTATATATGTATATGTATATAGGATTTAAATTATGTATATGATGTAATAAAGAACTTTAATGAACTATTATATACAAAGAGTGAAATGTTGAGTTTTGTTGAATGGAGAATATCTTATATTATATTTGAAATGTTGTGCCCAATATGGTTTGTGGATTGTTTGTAGTGCAGGTGTGATAGTTAGATTTATAGCCGTTATACTTCCGAAAGTTTTGGAAAAAAATAAAGTAGTAACAATATTAGAGTCATTAAGTTAAGAAAATTATTTTACACACATCGGCTATAATCAATTTTAGAAGTTACCAATAGACTTGGTAATCGCATAAGATTACATAACATATGTATAGAAGAATTGTTATAAGGCTGTCACAGTTTGGTGGCATCAGAGCGAGGTTTAGGCGGTTCTAAGATCGGAATGGGGATTAAGTGAATGGATTATATGTATATACATGCAAATTTTCGAATTAAATGTAATATAAGTCTAATGTATGCTTGCTCCTTTCCTTGTTTTATAGTGAAAGATGACATCCCAACAAGGTCAAGGTGTTGGGGATGGTGAGAGTGAAGCGTCAGTTAGTGTTGGGCAAGCTGAGGCCTAACAACAACATTTCACTCCACTAGTTGCACCACCTCCATCACCACAGCTATACTTTTTCAGTCTTATGGATGATTATTATTGGGTTTTGAAGAATGAATCACATTCATAAACATAGTGAAAAAATAAAATTTAAAAAATCCGAAACAAAAGATCATACTTATGTCATTAAAACTAATTTATACAAATATAGAAGTTAGAAATTATACATTGTAATTTCTTATTTGTTATTCAAATCTTCACTTTATTGGTTGTAACAAACCACAACAATCCATACTAGGATGTCTCTAATGATAATCCACACAAAAAATGAAGAAGAAACTATCAAAAGAAATGGTTTGAACAAATTCAAAGTGTTAGCTTTGAAAGTGTTCTTGAGAGAATTTTATTGTCTTAAAAAATATTTTCATGTCTATTTTCAGTCATTTGATGTCTTTTCTATTTGAATCCAATTCAAAGAAAAGATCAAAAGTCAAAAATGGAGAAAAAAATTGAATGAATAGTGAATGTGCTTAATGGCCATAATTGGCCTAATTAAGGCCAAATTCACCCGTTGGCCAACGGGAGGTACCAGTTTGCGCGTGGGGCCTGCTGTGGGCTACCGCTGGGCAGCTGAGCTCACACGGGCCCGTGATTTTCCTGAATGATTTTTCTCGTGCGATCTCATCGCGATCCATCCACAAATAATTCTCTCATATTTTAAATCTCATCAAAGACTATTTACTCATTCTCCATATCTTCAATGCGTGTGACCCATTAGTGTAACGCCCACTAATTAAAGTTTAATTAGAATAAGTATGTGGTATAAATAGAAAAAACTTGACAAATAATAGAGATTAAAATAGATGGAATAGTTGATTAAATTAGAAATTAAAATAAATTAAATTGATAGACAATATAAATTTGATTAAATTAGACCACATAATTAAATTGTATTTTTGGTAAAAATATTAAAGGGACTAGATATAAGTAAATATGTGAAGATAATAATCATAATAGGAAGAAAAAATAAAAAAGAAAAAAAAAACACAGAAAAGTGAACAGTAAAAAAGAACACAGCAAAAAAAAAAGGAGGAAGACTAAAACGGGAGAAGGGTGGGGGAGGGGAAAGTTAATTGACTTTGCCCCATTTTATCCTAACTCTACACAATTCTATCAAACTTATCTCCATTCTTCTTCTTCCTCAAACCACCAGCCTCCATTTCTTCATCATTTCCTTCAACATTTGCATCAAAATCAGTCCAAACAAATATGTTCTTGGTAAGTAATATTTTTTCCATAGTTATTGTGTTATTAGAGCTTTTAAGATTATGTTTCTGCAGCGTATTTTGTTCTATTTTTTGAGTACCCTATGAACCGAATTTGAAGAGGTGTAAAACATGAAATTTGTTCATATATGTGTTTTTTTATGTCTATCTAATTTCATGAAATTATTTTGGGTATATAAAGAGATAAATTGGTTTGAATGAAACTGGTTCAGGGAGACGTGTCAACAGAATAACCTATAGTTTTTATCTAAATTGACCATCTTAATGGCTGAATCTGAGGTTTTTAAAATATAAAAGTTGTAGATATATGTGTTATTCAGGTCTCTGCCAAATTTCGTACAAATATCTCTTGTGTAGGTTGAGTTATAGTGAAATGAACTATGACTGTTCCTTGATTAAGCTGGTTTCACATACCTATGCAACTCTAGTAAATTCGTGTTCCTTTTTTAGCTTCTTAAAGGTTGAATTAGCCTTTTATTTATATGTCTTATCTAAGTTCTTATGAAAGGTTCACCTTAAAATGTCATGTATTTGGTAAGTTATGAGCTAAACAATTGAACTGGTCGAATTGATACTCTATTTTGAACCATTTATAGATCCTCCAGTATTTGAGAACCTTAGAGACCGAATCTAGAAATGAGATAAACTTAAAAAATGTTCCAAATTAACTTATATATATGTATAGAAAGTTTCATAATAATTGAAGCTACAAATTGAAAGATATGAATTTTGAAACATGGTACCCCGAAACTGCCTAAGGGCAGAAAATAGAGCAGTATTTAAAATTATACCAAATATTGTGTAATGGTTCAAAATTTCTGAAATTTTAGTATGTTTTAGTATTATATGTTAAAGTTAATTAGGATTAAGAATCATATAAATTGGATAAGTTTAGAAAAAGTTATTGATCCAATAGTCCTAAAAGGTCATGTTCCAGCTTAAAAGAAATTGTAGTTATTTATTTAAATTATATTAAGAATAAATATTTTATCAAGGTATTAATTAATTGTATTTTTAAATAAGGATCTCAATAAGAAGAAAAATAACAAAAGTGAACAAGCTCTGAGCTTATATTTTGGAAAAGAAAAACAATATCAAGGTTTGTACATATATGTATTCTAGTTTGCCCCTTGTGCATGATTGTGTGTGCATGACATAAATTATATGTTGCAACGATGAAATTATATATTATGAAATATTTTAAAATTATAGAAATATTATTAACTATGAAATTAACATTATGCTAATATTTAATAAAATATCATACTATTAAATGGTGTTGAAATAAATTGTGTGTGCATTATATATTACGCATAGATTCTTTAACAGCTAATGACTTTTTTTTAAAGACTATAAACTTTGCTTGTGGTGGAGTATCCTAAAAATATACCCTCATCAGATTTACAGGAAAATTTTCCAAGGTTGTCCTTGGTATTCAATATGAAACATTTGCATCCAAATACTCTAAAATATGATATCATGGGCTTTCTTCCATTCCATAACTCAAATGAAGTTTTGTTTAAGAGAGGTCTTTTGAAAACTCGATTTGAAATATAACATGCAGTATTTGTGGCTTCAGCCCAAAAGTAAGTTGGTAAACCATACTCATTAAGCATTGGTCGAGCCATTTCAATTAAAGTTCGATTTTTTCTTTCGACCACCCCATTTTGTTGAGGTGTCCTAGGAAATGAAAAATTTTGTGAAATGCCATGTTCTAGACAAAAATTTTCAAAGTTTTCATTTTCAAATTCTTTTCCATGATCACTTCTTATTTTTGAAATACAATATCCTTTTTCATTTTGAACTCTCTTAGCAATGTTTTTGAAATTTTCAAAAGCATCACTTTTTTGAGCTATGAAAATTACCCAAGTGAATCTAAAGTAGTCATCGACGATGACAATGGCATAGTGTTTACCTCCTAAGCTTGGAATCATAGTAGGTCCAAAAAGATCTAGATGCATGAGCTATAGAGGTTTTGAGGTACTTATAATGTTTTTGGATTTGAAGGATGACTTGTGTTGTTTTCCTCTTTGCCAAGGTTCACATGTCTTGTCTTTTTCAAATTTGACTTTTGGTAGTCCCTTTACCAGCTTTCATTTGCTGAGGCTTTGAATTAAATCCATGCTTGCATGACCAAGCCTTTTATGCCACAACCAAGATTCATCACTAGTAGTCACAAGACACTTAGATGAAAGGTTAGATATTTTGTGTAAGTCTATTATGTAGGTATTGACATCTCTACTTCCTTTAAATATCTCTTGGCCATTAATAGAGGTTACAAGACATTCGTTGGAAGTAAAGATTACTTGGTTTCCCTTATCACATAATTGACTTACACTTTGCAAGTTATGTTTCAAACCATCAACAAGACATCTTTAATGAAAGTAATACCTGTAATACCAATAGAGCCAATGCCAATTACATTACCCTTAGCATTATTTCCAAAGGTTACTTTACCTCCATCAATACTTTTGATTTCATTGAAAAGTTCTTTGTCTCCGGTCATATGCCTTGAGCATCCACTATTTACCAGCCAAGCATTTTTGTTTATTGTGGACTTGAGGCATACCTATAGAATCACAATTCAAGTATTGTTTTTAGGTACCCAAATGAGCTTGGGTCCTTTGGGGTTAGCACATGCAGGTTCCCAATGAGCCTTCCTTATCTAGCAATGTTTATTTATATGATCAAATTTCATACAATAATTACATTGTTTAGCTTTAAATATGCTTTTTGGTCTTACTATGCTTTTGAATGCCCTTTTTCTATTAGGTAGAGTTTATGAGCAATGGCATGCATATGCATGATGACTTGGTGCTTATCTAGGTGCATGCTTCTTACACATAAAAGCATGATTAGCCTCTTAGGCTTACTAACCCTTGATCATTCCTCTTATGTATTGAAGGTTTAGTGTATGTTGTGCACTTAGCCCTTGGGGCTGTTACAGCAAATGGGGAGATGTGGGGTTCACTTGACTTAACAAAAGTTGTAACGCCCATTAATTAGGATTTAATTAGAATAAGTATATGGTATAAATAGGAAAAATATGATAGATAATAGAAATTAAAATAGATGAAATAAATAATTAAATTAGAAATTAAAATAAATTAAATTGATAGGCATGATGAATTTGAATAAATTAGACCAAATAATTAAATTGTATCTTTAGTAAAAAAAATTTAAAATGACTAGATAAGTAAATATATGAAGATCATGATAATAATAATAATAATAATAATAATAATAATAATAATAATAATAATAATAATAATAACAACATAAAAGTGAATAGTAGACACAGCAGAAAAAGAAAAAAAAAAAACAAGCAAAATCGTGAAAGCGGGGTTGAAGTCAAGTTAGACTTCTTTTGACCCTTTTGCTTCCAACTCCAACCCTCTCCTTCTTGTTCTTCATCATTCCCTTTCCTTCCTCCATATCACAACTCAAATTATTCATCATTTCCTTCAAGATTTGCATCAAAATCAGTCCAAACAAATATGATCTTGGTAAGCAATATCTTTCCCATGATTATTGTGTTATTAGAACTTTTTAGGTTATGTTTTTGCAGAATATTCCACTCTATGTTTGATTATCTTGTGAATCAAATTTTGGGAAGTGTTAAACATTAAAATTGTTCATCTATGTCTTGTGTAGTTTTCTGCTAAATTGTATTGAATGATTTTGAGTATATGAAGAGAAATGGTCATTGGGGTGAAACTGGTTTAGGGAGACGTATCAACTAAATAACCTACGATTCTTGTAAATATTGATCATCTTCATTGCTTAATATGAGGTTTTGTAAAACATTAAAGTTGTAGGTATATGTGTTATTGAGTTCTCTGCCAAATTTCGTATAAATTTCTCTTCTGTAGGTTTAGTTATAGTATAATGAAATATAGTTGTTCCTTGATTGAGTAGTGTTCTGGTACCTGTGCAGCTCTAGTAACTTCATCCTTATATTTGACCTATTTTTAATTTAATTAGCCAAGGTTCAAAACATGAAATTTTTAGTTTCATATCTTATTTAAATTTCTGTGAAAGTCCCACCTTAAAACGTCATGTATTTTGTGAGTTATGAGTTAAACAATTGAAGTGCTTGGGTTAATACTCTATATTGAACCAGTTATATATCCTCCAATATTTGAGAACCTTAGAGACCGAATCGGGTACTGAGATAAACATGAAAAATGTTCCCAATGAACTTATATAATTGTATAAAAATGTTCAAAATTATGGAAGCCACACATTGAAAGTTATGAATTTTTTAATTGGGTACCTCGAAACTGTCTAAGGGCAGAAAAAATGACAATATTTAAAATTATACCAAATATTATGTAAAGGCTGAAATTTTAGTATATTTTAGTTTTACATGTTATATTTAATCAGGATCAAGAATCTTATAAATTGGATAAGTGTAGAAAAAGTTATTGATCTAACAGTCCTTAGAGGTCTTGTTCTAGCTTAAAAGAAATTGTAGTTATTTATTTAAATTATATTAAGAATAAATTCTTTGTCAAGGTATTAATTAATTATATTTTTAAATTGGATGTCAACAAGAAGAAGACCAATAAAAGTGAACAAGCTCTGAGCTTATATTTTTTAAAAGAAAAACCGTATCGAGGTTTGTACATATAATTATTCTAGTTTGCCCCTTATGCATGATTGTATGTGCATGACATGAAATGTTTGTCACCATGATGAACTAATATATTATGGCATGTTTTAACATTATAGAAATGTTATTAACTATGAACTTAACATTATGCTAATATTTTATAAAATATCATGCTATTATATGGGTTTGAAATAAATTGTGCTTATATTATTATGTTAATATGAAATGAGTATTGGTTATAGAAACAAGTAATTAGTGGTGTTAATTGCCCATTTCTCTACCTGAGGACTGACATAGGATAGATGGTGCACCATTAGGGGAAATTTTCAATACCGATATTGATATGATTTAAGGACAGGGTGGCTATAGCTCTGAGAGCGCCCCCGATCCTAATTACACATAGATAAATGATTATACTAGGTCAAGGTGGCTGAAGCTCCGCGAGCGCCCTTGACTTGAGATTATAGTGAGTAGGGTCGCGAAGCCCCTATTTCACACCCCGTATCCGGACAGTTTGGGAACGAGATTTTGGGTTAATAATTCATAGAATAAAATATGAAATTTAATTAATTGATGTAAGTAACAATGTGTAAAATGCTTACATGAGGTGGTACAAATTTAATTATTGAATAATATTATTTTGTTTATTTTATTTATGTTATGTATTTATTTATTTTATATGACAAATATCCAATAAAATTTGATATGCCATGATTTTATTTGAGACATGCATTTGTGTGACTGCTTGGGGAAAACTTTAATACTTATATGTACCACTAAGCTAGAGATAGCTTAGCGTGGGTTCTTCTCATGCAGGAATTGAAGTTGTAGAAAGTAGATAGTAGAGTTGATAAGGAAGAAGTCTAAGCTCATATCAGCAGAGACACAATAAGCATAGTTAGAGGGTTGATTATCTATTATTATTATTTTTTAGTTTGACTATGTATATGGTGTGGTAGATATGTCTCATATATTAATATTGTGTATGTAAATAATTATGTAACATAATCGAGTGCCATATGTGTATACAATATAAGGATAAATATATATTATTAATTAAAACAACTTGCCTAAGCCAATATAAATAAATAGATTAAGTTATTTAAAATGAAAAAATTTAATTCGAACAAATTTATCGAGTTAAGCTTGTGGTATCCTTCTTGTATATGTGGGACTATCCCTAATATATAAGTGGGGCATCACATTTAGTACTATCAAAGTAGGTTTAGGCATTTCTAGGCCTAGGTGTGAAATGATATATTAGGTTTAAATATACATGTGTCTCATATAATTCTAATATGGTCTTTCTTCTTGGCAACTTGTAGGATTATAGAAAGATGTCTTTGGATGAACGGGATATGGCTGAGAGTACCGGCTCTCCTTATACTAGGACTCCTCATCAGCCCAGTTCAGTAAGCATACAAGGGCAAAATGCTGCTCCAAATCCCCCACCATATGCAGCCGAACAGATTGACCCTGGTCAAAATCCATTTATTCAACAGATGACTGGATTATTCCAACATATGGTACGAGCCATTCCTCATCCTACTCGAGTTCCACCACCTAAACCAAAAGTAATAATTGATAAGCTTCATAAGTATGGGGCTTCAGATTTCTATGGTAAGAGAGATGAAGATCCAGCTGCAGTTGAGTATTGGTTGGAAAAAACTGAAAGAATTTTTAAAGAGTTGCAAGTGGAAGCAAATGACAAAGCTAGATTTGCTACTTCTCTACTCTAAGATGAGGCATATGATTGGTGGAAATCAGTTCTTACCAAGCCAAATATGGTGGAACCGGTCTAATGGGATTCCTTCCTCTCTGAATTTAAAGAGCAATTTATTCCGTTGTTCTACATTGATGAGAAAAAGAAAGAGTTCATGAATCTCAAGCAAGGTAAAATGTCAGTGATTGAGTATCAGCGGGATTTTACTAGACTGAGCAAGTATGCCCCTGAATTAGTTGCAAATGAAAGAGATAAATGCAGAAGATTTGAAGATGGCCTTAATAAAGAGGTTGGAGATATTGTGACTGCTCTTCAGCATAACAATTTTTCTTAGTTAGTTTCTGCAGCACTCAGCCTTGAAAAAAGGAAAAAGAGGAAAATAGAAGAATCTTCTAAAAAGTCAGCTATGCTTGAGACTTAATTCACTGGGAAGAATAGTCGTTTCTTTACTAGCCATTCACAGAATAAAGGACAAGGAAAGGGTTCTAGCTATTCACAAACAGGGTCTTTTAGGAGGGGACCACCCTTTAAGGCACCTTTTGCTACAGCCAGTTCACAACCTCTTGTTGGCAAGGAAGTTATACCGGTATGTACTATTTGCAATAGGAGCCATTGAGGGGAATGTTGGAGTATCAAAGGTGCTTGCTTTAGATGTGGGTCCAAGGAACATATACGGAGGGATTGCCCACTCTTAATAGATGGTACTCCTACTCAGACTACTAGGTCAGCTCCGACTTAGCCTGGAGTTCAGTTTAAAGAGGGACCAGGCCGACCGAGGCAGGCTGTTTCAAAGACAGTGAATAGACCTGGATCCAGCAGAGCTCTGTGCCCGATGTAGAAGATCTTAGACAGAGGATTCTTAGATAGGCCCATGAAAGCAAATATGCTATGCACCTAGGGAGTAATAAGATGTACCAAGAGTTGAAGAGCAAATACTGGTGGTCAGGTATGAAAAAGGACATCACAGAATACACTTCAAAATATTTGACTTGTCAGCAGGTCAAGGCTGAACATTAAGTACCTTCAGGGTTGCTACATCCAATTTCTATTCCAGAATGGAAGTGGGGATGGATCACTATGGATTTTGTGACTGGATTGCCTTTGACTCCAAAGAAACATGATACTGTATGGGTCATAGTGGACATATTTATAAAGTCAGCACATTTCTTACCTATCAAAAAGGACTATCCACTGAATAAATTGGCAGAAATTTATATGAATGAAGTTGTACGACTTCATGGAGTGTCTGTTTCTATTGTGTCTGATAGAGATCTCCGCTTCACATCTCAATTTTAGGGTAGTCTACAATGAGTTCTAGGAACTAAGCTTAATTTCAGTATGACTTTTCATCTACAGACAGATGGACAGTCAGAAAGAGTCATTCAGATTCTAGAAGATATGATGAGAAGTTGTGTCATCGAATTTTAAAAGTAGTTGGGACAAATATCTTCCTTTAATGGAATTCGCCTATAATAACAGTTATCAGTCTAGTATCCATGTAATGCCCGATATTTTAGGCCACGGTCGCGGTTGACCGAAATCTGGCGCGCTGAACCGATCGGGGTCTAAATTTGGACATGAAAGAAATAAATTTAAATAATAATAAGATGGGAGAAAAATATTTTGAATATTATTAATTGAGAATTTTGAAGTTTGGAATTAAAATTGGGAAAAAAAATTATTTTTCGCTGAACGAAATTTGGAATTGCAGTGTTTTTGGCACAGAAATTCTAAGAAGGCATAAAAATGGAATATTCTTTATCTAAGGAAAGTAATATTCTTTTGATTAAAATAAAGTAAGAGTGATTTAAATTAATGGACCAATAGGAAGCAAGATTAGTAACTAATCCTAACCACCCACCTAATCCAACTATAAAAAGTCAAATTTTCACTTTTTTGACCATTCTTCTTCTTCTTCATCTTGACCAAACTCATTTCTCTCTCTTTTCTTCTTCTTTGCCGTGAGCTTCTCCTCTCCCATTTACTTTTGTTTTTCTTTCTTCAAATCAAGCTAAGATTAGATGAAAAAAAAAGGGGATTAAGGCAAGATCATGAAGAAAGTGAAGTAAAGTGAGCAAAATTAAGGAAGAGGAAGGAAGAAAGGAAGAAAAAAAAAAGAGAGAGTTTTTAGCCATTTGGAAGATCATCAAAGGTGAGTTTAGATTTTCCATCTCCTTACTTTTTTCTTCTCTTTTCTTTGAGTTTGAGGTTAGTTGCCATTATAGCTAGTAAATTAGGGTTATTAGTATGCTAATGGTGATTAAGGGTGGATTAGTGTGATTAGTGTTTGATTAGTGTAAAATTTATTGTTAGGGCAAGGAAGTGAACAACCTTTGAACCAAAATCAAAGGGGAAGTAAGGGCTAGGAAAAGGCTATCTAAGAGGAAGAGAAAAGTGAAGAAAAATAGAACTTTGAGGTATGTACATTTGGCAAAAATTCAATATAGAAAAGTATTGATTTTGATTTTGTGATGTAGTGAATTTATGTATGAAATTCTGAACATTTGATTGAGTGATTAAATGATGCCATGAATGTGAAAATAAAGACTAGAAAATGAGGTTGATGCATGAAAATGGAAAATGTATGAATTATTTGATGTGCTGGAAAATTCGTCTTATGAACAGTGTCCAGTGTTTTGGTCATAACATGAGTTCTGGAAATCATTTCTGAGTGATTCTTGCTGTATTGGAAATTTAAGATATAGGGCTTGAACTTTCATTCAGACCATTAGACCTAAATATGCCTGGAATTAGGTGATAAATGGACTCAAACTTTGAACTAGAAATCTGTCCAGAAAAAAAAATACTGGGCAGATTGCAGTGAACATAGGTTGGAAAACAATTCATAACTTTTGCTACGAAATTATTTTTAATATGATTCCAGTTGGAAATTAAATATAAGACATGTACCTGAATTTTTATAGTTGATCACTTGTCCAAATGCCATCTAGAAATGGATGAAAAGATATAGAAAGATAAGGCAGAAATCTGTCCAGTAAAATACTGGGCAGATTGCAGTGAATGTAACTTAGGAGAAAATTTATAACTTTTGCTAAAAAAGTTGTTTTGATGTGATTCCAGTTGGAAATTAAATATAAACATGTACCTATATTTTGTTAGATGATCACATGTCCAAATTCTGTCTAAAAATAGACAAAAAATGCAGAGCAACATAAGATAGAAATGCTGTCCAGAATAGGACAACTGGTAGAAATGTGTTGATTGTGGATTTATGTGTTAGAAAATGTACTGATTGAATTTTTCTTATAGTTATAATGATTAAATGAGCTAGTATGAGGTTGTAAAATATTGAATGAGAATTATTGCATTTATATGGAATTTATATTAATATTTCCCTACATAATTTATGCAAATATGAATAAAGGTAACAAATGTAATTTAAGCCCTATAACATCTAGTCGAGAACTAGAAATTAGGATAAGTTGGCATGCCAATAAAAGGGTAGAAATATAGGCACTAAATATAATAGTGCTGAGTTAAAATTATGTAGGCACTAAAAATAATAGTGCTGAGTTGGAATTTACTTAGGCACTAAGAATTAGTGCTGAGTTCGAAATTTACGTAGGCACCAAAAAGGTGCTGAGTTGTTATTGAAAATGTAGGCGTTAAACGCCGAGTTATAAAATAATTATGTAGGCGCCGAGTATACTGCCGGAGAGCAGAAACCCTGTATCCAGTGTTTAGTTCCGGTCTAAGATGTCGTGGGTTATTAAATAAATAACAGAAAAAAATGTGAAGTATGAAATTCATATTGTAAATTTTATATCTTGTATTGTTAAAATTTCAAGCATGCTTAATGAATAAAATATCATAATTCATGAATTAAATATTTTTGCATGAAGAAAATAGTTTATTATTAATTGAATATTTGGCATGCTAAATAGGTTAATTGTAGTTTCTAAAATTTTATTTTAGAATTATTTATGTAATGATTGGATAGTTGTCAAACGTACCACTAAGCTAGTAGCTTAGCGCGTGTGTTTCACGCGCAGATAAATAGAAGTAGTTGTTCTGATAGGGCGACCGAAGAAGAGGGAACCCCAAGATCAGATTGCAGCAGTCTAGTTCTTTTTGTATGTTTTGATAATGATGTTGTAAAAATTAAGTTTTAAGAATTTTGTTGATGTAAATTTGTGGCTTGTAATATTTATAAGTAATGGATTTGGTAATTATATATATCTAGAATTATTGTAGTTATATTTTTAAATATCATGGTTTAATGAATAAGTTATTTTGAATCACAATATTCCCATCACTAGATATATATTTAAATTGAAAAAAAAATATTTATACAAAATTGAGCGTTGGTTTTAAATTAAATGAGCTTAGTAGCACTTCCATATCCTATTAGCGATTAGTAGGGTAAGTGAGCGCTACATTTAGTGGTATCAGAGACAGGTTAATGATTCTTAATCAGTGGGTTTAAAATAGAATATGTGTCTCATTTATATGCATAAAATGCTGCAATTATCTGATTTGGGTCCCTTCTTTTGGTTTATAGGTAGATATGGATTCGGAATCGGAACAAGATTTCTCAGAAGATGAACTGAGTAATAATCCTTCACGCTCAGCCAATCCCAGACAACCTCAATCTGTGAGAGATTCCGGGCCGAGTGTAGTAGCTCCTCCGAGAGCAGAGAGACAGGATAATTTAGGACATGAGCCTCTTATGGAGCAGATAGCTAATTTATTGCAACGGATAGTACAAGCAGTTCCACAACCAGCTCCGCCTCCTCCTCTACCTCAGCCAAAACCCCGGATTGATAAGCTGAGAAAATATGGGGCCACAGATTCTATGGGAAGGAGAGAGGATGACCCAGCAGCTTCAGAGTTTTGGATGGAATCCACAGAAAGGGTGTTTGAGGAATTGGAGTGTCTAGAGGAACATAAGGTTAGATATGCAGTGTCCCTTTTAAAAGATCATGCCTATGATTGGTGGAAATCAATTTTATCAAAGCCCCAGACACCGAAGCCACCTTCCTGGAATTTCTTCAAGGAAGAATTTAGCAAGAAATATGTGCCAAGAGTTTATGTGAATGAAAAGAAAAGGGAGTTTCAAGACTTGAAGCAGGCAAGCATGTCAGTCGCCGAGTATGAGATGGAATTCACCCGACTAAGTAAATATGCGACTGGAATCATCACTGATGAGGCAGACAGATGTCGAAGATTTGAGGATGGGCTTAATGATGATATTGGGAATATGGTGACCGCCCTTCAGCTTGAGGATTTTGCTACACTAGTATCCTCAGCCATTAGTGTGGAAAAGAGGTCAAAGAGAAAGAGGATAGAAGAGCTACCACGGAGACAGACATTTATCATGGGCCAGACATCTGGTAAAAGGGGGCGGACAACGCCTAGGTTTTTCCAGTCACAGGGTACTAGATCAAACTTTTCAACTAGGCAAAGCCAGCGGTCGAGGCCAGAGGGATCTACAATTAGTGCACCAGCTTCGGGTAATAGGAGATTCATATTTGTCACATGTCAACATTGTGGGAGATCACATGCAGGTGATTGCTGGTGGATTACTGGAGCATGCTTACGATGCGGATCTACTGAGCACAAACAGAAAGATTGCCCGAGAGGAAGAGGTACAGGTGGTGTAATATCAGTTCAGGTTCAGAATGTCACTCGAGGCAGAGGCAGGGGACAAGGACAATCTAGAAGTGGCAGAATTGGGCAGAGTATATCAGAATCAGTGAATAGAGCAGAAGGTAGTCGAGCCCCAGCCCGAGCATATGCCATGAGAGCTCGTGAGGAGCAGGATGCCCCGGATGTGATAATTGGTAAATTTTCTCTTTATAATACTGATTTATTTGCACTGATAGATCCGGGTTCTACACATTCATATTTATGTATGTCACCACCTAGTCAAGGTAATATGGTAGCAGAGGAATTAGATTATGATATATTAGTGACCAATCCTTTGGGTCATGGAGTGAAAGTTAGTCGAGTCTATAAAAATAGTCCAATCAAAGCTCAGAATGTAGAATTCCTAGCTAATCTAATACAATTGCCATTCCGTGAGTTTGATGCAATCTTGGGGATGGATTGGTTAACTCGGCATAAGGCAGTGGTGGATTGTAAGTATAGGAGAGTGACTTTCAAGAATTCAGGGCAGGACGACATGATTGTCCTAGGCGAGAACCGACCATACTTGACTAATGTCATTTCTGTGACGAAGGCAAGTAAGCTTATCAAAAAAGGATGTGAAGCATTTTTGGCACATATTGTAGATACCAAAAAGGAGAGTCTAGATCTCAGGGAGATTCCTACAGTATGTGAATATCCAGATATATTTCCTGAGGACTTGCTAGGGTTACCACCTGTCAGAGAGATAGAGTTTGCCATTGATGTTTTGCCAGGCACAGCCCCGATATCGATCACTCCCTACAGAATGGCACCTGCTGAACTAAAAGAATTAAAGGTCCAGTTGCAAGAGTTGTTAGAGAAAGGGTTTATCAGGCCTAGTGTCTCACCTTGGGGTGCTCCTGTTCTATTTGTGAAAAAGAAAGATGGCACCTTTCGGTTGTGCTTTGATTATCGTCAGTTGAACAAGATGACAATTGAGAACAGATATCCCTTGCCGAGAATAGATGACTTGTTTGATCAGTTGAAAGGAGCAGGGGTATTTTCTAAGATTGACCTCAGATCAGGTTATCACCAATTGAGAATTAAAGAATCAGACATTTCAAAAACAACATTTATGACTCGGTATGGTCATTACGAGTTCTTAGTAATGCCTTTTGGCTTGACGAATGCCCCAGCAGCATTTATGGATCTAATGAATAGAATCTTTAGGCCTTATTTGGACCAGTTCGTGGTGGTGTTCATAGATGATATCTTGGTGTACTCTAGAAGCAAAGAAGAGCATAATCAACATCTTCGTATTGTCTTCCATACCTTGAGAGAGAATCAATTATATGCGAAGTTGTCGAAATGTGCATTCTGGTTAGATGAGGTGGCCTTTCTAGGGCATATTGTCTCAGCCGATGGGATCAGAGTTGACACCAGTAAGGTAGAGGCAATCCTCAACTGGAAACCGCCTCGGAATGTGACAGAGGTGAGAAGTTTTCTTGGTTTGGCTGGTTATTATCGGAGATTTGTGAAAGGATTTTCAATGATAGCCTCACCACTGACAAAATTGCTTAGAAAGGAGACCAGATTTGAGTGGTCAGAACGATGCCAGACTAGTTTTGATAAGTTGAAGAAAATGTTGACAGAGGCACCAGTGTTGACACAGCCTACTGCGGGAAAAGATTATGTGGTGTACAGTGATGCTTCCCTTAATGGTTTGGGCTGTGTACTAATGCAAGAAGGCAAAGTGATCGCTTATGCTTCCAGACAATTGAAGCCTCACGAGAGAAATTATCCAACACATGATCTGGAACTAGCAGCCATTGTGTTTGCATTGAAAATATAGCGACACTACTTGTATGGTGAGCAATGTTATATCTATACAGACCATAAAAGTTTGAAATATTTGCCTTCACAAAAGGAACTCAATCTGAGACAGAGGAGATGGCTAGAATTGATCAAAGACTACAATTGTATCATTGACTATCAGCCCGGTAAGGCCAATGTGGTAGCTGACGCGCTGAGTAGAAAAACTCTTGCAGGTAAATGTTAAAACTTAAATTTATTAAGTGAAAAAAAAATGGAATAATAAGTTCTTTATATATTATTTTGGCAGAATTGCGGATTCAACCCACATTGATCCAACAAATAAAGGACAATCAGAAGCAAGACAAGAAATTAAAGAAAATCTTTGAAATGGTGAAAAAGGGTGAAAAACCAGAATTTACTATTGAAGCAGATGGGAGTTTAAGGCATAAGGGCAGGTTGTGTGTGCCAGACATACCAGAATTAAAACAAGATATTTTGAAGGAGGCTCACAACGTTATTTATGCAATGCACCCAGGAAGCAACAAAATGTATCATGACTTGAAGGCATATTACTGGTGGCCAGGAATGAAAAGAGATATCACGGAGTATACTACTAGATGTTTAACTTGTCAGCAAGTGAAGGCAGAGCATCAAGTACCAAGTGGATTATTGCAGTCTATTTCAATTCCGGAGTGGAAATGGGAAAGAGTCACAATGGACTTTGTTTCTGGTTTGCCCTTGACACAAAAGAGGCATGATGCAGCATGGGTAGTAGTAGACCGGCTCACCAAATCAGCTCACTTTCTACCGATCAAGATGGATTATCCACTTAACCGTTTGGCAGAGATCTATGTTAATGAGATAATCCGTTTACATGGTGTGCCAGTTTCAATCATTTCAGATCGAGACCCGCGGTTCACATCACAATTCTGGAAAAGTTTGCATCAAGGCATGGGTACTCGACTCAATTTCAGCACAGCGTTCCACCCACAAACAGATGGACAATCAGAGAGGGTCATACAAATATTGGAAGATATGTTGAGGAGTTGTGTAATAGAATTTGAAGGCAGTTGGGATAAATATCTTCCATTGATAGAATTTGCCTACAATAATAGTCACCAAGCCAGTATTGGTATGGCACCATATGAAGCCTTATATGGGAGAAAATGTAGAACGCCTCTAGGTTGGACCGAGCTTAGTGAAAAGAAAGTAATGGGTCCAGATCTAGTTCAACAGACAGAGGAAAAAGTGAAAGTAATAAGAGATAGACTAAAAGCTGCTGCTGATAGACAGAAATCATATGCAGATTTGAAAAGGATAGATATTGAATATACAGTTGGTGACAAAGTGTTCTTAAAAATCTCACCTTGGAAAAGGATTTTCCGATTTGGAAAGAAAGGAAAGTCGAGTCCTAGGTTCATTGGACCATACGAGGTACTTGAACGCATAGGTCCAGTGGCGTACAAATTAGCTCTACCACCAGAGTTAGACAAGATTCACAACGTATTCCATGTGTCCATGTTGAGAAGATATCGATCAGATCCATCTCATATCATATCAACAGAACCTATAGAGATACGACCAGATTTAACTTATGAAGAGGAACCAGTGGAAATTTTAGCTCGAGAAATGAAAGAGCTACGAAACAAAAAGGTACCATTGGTGAAGGTCCTATGGAAAAATCACAAGTCAGAAGAGGCAACTTGGGAAAATGAAGAGGTGATGAAGGCTCAGTATCCACAATTATTCCACTCCAGCTAAAAAGGTAAATTTCGAGGACGAAATTTTTTTTAAGGAGAGGAAAATTGTAATGCCCGATATTTTAGGCCACGGTCGCGGTTGACCGAAATCTGGCGCGCTGAACCGATCGGGGTCTAAATGTGGACATGAAAGAAATAAATTTAAATAATAATAAGATGGGAGAAAAATATTTTGAATATTATTAATTGAGAATTTTGAAGTTTGGAATTAAAATTGGGAAAAAAAATTATTTTTCGCTGAACGAAATTTGGAATTGCAGTGTTTTTGGCACAGAAATTCTAAGAAGGCATAAAAATGGAATATTCTTTATCTAAGGAAAGTAATATTCTTTTGATTAAAATAAAGTAAAAGTGATTTAAAAAAAAAGGGGATTAAGGCAAGATCATGAAGAAAGTGAAGTAAAGTGAGCAAAACTAAGGAAGAGGAAGGAAGAGGAAGGAAGAAAGGAAGAAAAAAAAAAAGAGAGAGTTTTTAGCCATTTGGAAGATCATCAAAGGTGAGTTTAGATTTTCCATCTCCTTACTTTTTTCTTCTCTTTTCTTTGAGTTTGAGGTTAGTTGCCATTATAGCTAATAAATTAGGGTTATTAGTATGCTAATGGTGATTAAGGGTGGATTAGTGTGATTAGTGTTTGATTAGTGTAAAATTTATTGTTAGGGCAAGGAAGTGAACAACCTTTGAACCAAAATCAAAGGGGAAGTAAGGGCAAGGAAAAGGCTATCTAAGAGGAAGAGAAAAGTGAAGAAAAATAGAACTTTGAGGTATGTACATTTGGCAAAAATTCAATATAGAAAAGTATTGATTTTGATTTTGTGATGTAGTGAATTTATGTATGAAATTCTGAACATTTGATTGAGTGATTAAATGATGCCATGAATGTGAAAATAAAGACTAGAAAATGAGGTTGATGCATGAAAATGGAAAATGTATGAATTATTTGATGTGCTGGAAAATTCGTCTTATGAACAGTGTCTATTGTTTTGGTCATAACTTGAGTTATGGAAATCATTTCTGAGTGATTCTTGCTGTATTGGAAAGTTAAGATATAGGGCTTGAACTTTCATTCAGACCATTAGACCTAACTATGCCTGGAATTAGGTGACAAATGGACTCAAACTTTGAACTAGAAATCTGTCCAGAAAAAAAAATACTGGGCAGATTGCAGTGAACATAGGTTGGAAAACAATTCATAACTTTTGGTACGAAATTATTTTTAATGTGATTCCAGTTGGAAATTAAAGATAAGACATGTACCTGAATTTTTATAGTTGATCACTTGTCCAAATTCCATCTAGAAATGGATGAAAAAGATATAGAAAATAAGGCAGAAATCTGTCCAGTAAAATACTGGGCAGATTGCAGTGAATGTAACTTAGGAGAAAATTTATAACTTTTGCTAAAAAAATTGTTTTGATGTGATTCTAGTTGGAAATTAAATATAAGACATGTACCTATATTTTGTTAGATGATCACATGTCCAAATTCTGTCTAAAAATAGACAAAAAATGCAGAGCAACATAAGGTAGAAATGCTGTCCAGAATAGGACAGCTGGTAGAAATGTGTTGATTGTGGATTTATGTGTTAGAAAATGTACTGATTGAATATTTCTTATAGTTATAATGATTAAATGAGCTAGTATGAGGTTGTAAAATATTGAATGAGAATTATTGCATTTATATGGAATTTATATTAATATTTCCCTACATAATTTATGCAAATATGAATAAAGGTAACAAATGTAATTTAAGCCCTATAACATCTAGTCGAGAACTAGAAATTAGGATAAGTTGGCATGCCAATAAAAGGGTAGAAATATAGGCACTAAATATAATAGTGCTGAGTTAAAATTATGTAGGCACTAAAAATAATAGTGCTGAGTTGAAATTTACTTAGACACTAAGAATTAGTGCTGAGTTCGAAATTTACGTAGGCACCAAAAAGGTGCTGAGTTGTTATTGAAAATGTAGGCGTTAAATGCCGAGTTATAAAATAATTATGTAGGCGCCGAGTATACTGCTGGAGAGCAGAAACCCTGTATCCAGTGTTTAGTTCCGGTCTAAGATATCGTGGGCTATTAAATAAATAACAGAAAAAAAAATGTGAAGTATGAAATTCATATTGTAAATTTTATATCTTGTATTGTTAAAATTTCAAGCATGCTTAATGAATAAAATATCATAATTCATGAATTAAATATTTTTGCATGAAGAAAATAGTTTATTATTAATTGAATATTTGGCATGCTAAATAGGTTAATTGTAGTTTCTAAAATTTTATTTTAGAATTATTTATGTAATGATTGGATAGTTGCCAAACGTACCACTAAGCTAGTAGCTTAGCGCGTGTGTTTCACGCGCAGATAAATAGAAGTAGCTGTTCCGATAGGGCGACCGAAGAAAAGAGAACCCCAAGATCAGATTGCAGCAGTCTAGTTCTTTTTGTATGTTTTGATAATGATGTTGTAAAAATTAAGTTTTAAGAATTTTGTTGATGTAAATTTGTGGCTTGTAATATTTATAAGTAATGGATTTGGTAATTATATATATCTAGAATTATTGTAGTTATATTTTTAAATATCATGGTTTAATGAATAAGTTATTTTGAATCACAATATTCCCATCACTAGATATATATTTAAATTGAAAAAAAAAATATTTATACAAAATTGAGCGTTGGTTTTAAATTAAATGAGCTTAGTAGCACTTCCATATCCTATTAGCGATTAGTAGGGTAAGTGAGCGCTACAATCCAGATGGCTCCATATATGGCACTTTATGGTAAAAAGTGTTGAACACCTATATGTTGGACAGAGCTCAGCGAGAGGAAACTTATAGGACCAGACCTAGTGCAAGAGATGGAAAAAAAAGTGAAAGTCATTCGCGAAAGACTTAAGGCAGCTACAGATAGGCAGAAATCGTATGCTGATCTTAAAAGACGAGACATTGATTATGCAGTGGGTGATAAAGTTTTTCTTAAAGTATCTCCCTGGAAGAAAGTTCTACGATTTGGGAAGAAAGGCAAGTTAAGTCTAAGGTTCATCGGACCTTATGAAATATTAGAAAGAGTTGGACCTGTTGCTTATAGACTCGCTCTACCATCGGAGATGAGTCAAATACATGATGTCTTCCATGTCGCAATGTTAAGATGATATATATCAGATCCTAATCACATCATACTTGCTGAAAGAATTCAGGTCA
Organism: Triadica sebifera; assembly: GCA_023653625.1. Classification (NCBI taxonomy): domain Eukaryota; kingdom Viridiplantae; phylum Streptophyta; class Magnoliopsida; order Malpighiales; family Euphorbiaceae; genus Triadica; species Triadica sebifera. The sequence continues at coordinate 21,346,989 of CM042901.1, read as the reverse complement.
GACAAGATTTGACATATGAAGAAAAACCAGTCCAAATTTTAGGAAGAGAAATTAAGGAGTTGAGGAACAAACGAGTACCATTAGTGAAAGTACTATAGAGGAATCATGCAATCGAAGAAGCAACATGGGAAAGGAAGGAGGTGATGAAAGCTCAATACCCTCACCTATTCAGTGACGATGTATTTGGTATGTTTCGAGGATGAAACATCTTAAGGGGGAGAGAATCATAATGCCCATTAATTAGGATTTAATTAGAATAAGTATGTGGTATAAATAGGAAAAATATGATAGATAATAGACATTAAAATAGATGAAATAAATAATTAAATTAGAAATTAAAATAAATTAAATTGATAGCCATGATGAATTTGAATAAATTAGACCAAATAATTAAATTGTATTTTTGGTAAAAAAATTTAAAATGACTATATAAGTAAATATATGAAGATAATGATGATAATAATAATAATAATAATAATAATAATAATAATAATAATAATAATAATAATAATAATAATAATAATAATAATAATAATAATAATAATAATAATAATAATAATAATAATAAAACAGAAAAGTGAACAGTAGACACAGGTGAAAAAGAAAAGAAAAAAAAAATAAGTAAAATCGTGAAAGTGGGGCTGAAGTCAAGTTAGACTTCTTTTGGCCCTTTTGCTTCCAACTCCAACCCTCTCATTCTTCTTCTTCATCATCACTTTTCCTTCCTCCATATCACAGCTCCAATTATTCATCATTTCCTTCAAGATTTGCATCAAAATCAGTCCAAACAAATCTGATCTTGGTAAGCAATATCTTTCCCATGATTATTGTGTTAATAGAACTTTTTAGGTTATATTTTTGCAGAATATTCCACTCTATGTTTGATTATCTTGTGAATCGAATTTTGGGAAGTGTTAAACATTAAAATTGTTCATCTATGTCTTTGTAGTTTTCTGCTAAATTGTATTGAATGATTTTGAGTATATGAAGAGAAATGGTCATTGGGGTGAAACTGGTTTAGGGAGACATATCAACTAAATAACCTACAGTTTTTATAAACATTGATCATCTTAGTGGCTTAATATGAGGTTTTGTAAACCTCGAAAGCTGTAGGTATATGTGTTATTGAGTTCTCTACCAAATTTTGTATAAATTTCTCTTGTGTAGGTTAAGTTATAGTGGAATAAAATATAGTTATTCCTTGATTGAGTAGTGTTCTGGTACCTGTGTAGCTCTAGTAATTTCGTCCTTATATTTGACCTATTTTTAGATTTAATTAGCCAAGGTTCAAAACATGAAAGTTTTATTTTAATGTCTTATCTAAATTCCTATGAAAGTCCCACCTTAAAATGTCATGTGTTTTGTGAGTTATGAGCTGAACAATTGAACTGGTTGGGTTGATACTCAATATTGAACCAGTTATATATCCTGCAATATTTGAGATCCTTAGAGACCGAATCTGTAAATGTGTTAAACATGAAATATGTTCCCAATGAACTTATATAATTGTATAAACATTTTCAGAATTATGGAAGCCACACATTGAAAGTTATGAATTTTTTAATTGGGTACCTCGAAACTGCCTAAGGGTAGAAAATAAGGCAATATTTAAAATTATACCAAATATTATGTAAAGGTTCAAAAATTCTGAAAGTTTAGTATATTTTAGTTTTAATGTTTTATTTAATCAGGATCGAGAATCATATAAATAGGATAAGTGTAGAAAAAGTTATTGATCCAATTGTGCTTAGAGGTCTTGTTCTAGCTTAAAAGAAATTGTAGTTATTTATTTAAATTATATTAAGAATAAATATTTTTTCAAGGTATTAATTAATTATATTTTTAAATTAGAATTTTAACAAGAAGAAGACCAACAAAAGTGAACAAGCTCTGAGCTTATATTTTGGAAAAGAAAAACCGTATCGAGGTTTGTACATATAATTATTCTAGTTTTCCCCTTATGCATGATTGTATGTGCATGACATGAAGTATTTGTCACCATGATGAAATAATATATTATGGCATGTTTTAACATTATAGAAATGTTATTAACTATGAACTTAACATTATGCTAATATTTTATAAAATATCATGCTATTATATGGGTTTGAAATAAATTGTGCTTATATTATTATGTTAATATGAAATGAGTATTGGTTATAGAAACAAGTAATTAGTGGTGTTAATTGCCCATTTCTCTACCTGAGGACTGACATAGGATAGATGGTGCACCATTAGGGGAAATTTTTAGTACTGATATTGATATGATTTAAGGACAGGGTGGCTATAGCTCCAAGAGCACCCCTGATCCTAATTACACATAGATAATTGATTATACTAGGTCAAGGTGGCTGAAGCTCTGCGAGTGCCCTTGACTTGAGATTATAGTGAGTAGGGTGTCTTAAGCTTCGCGAGCGCCCCTATTTCATACCCCGTATCCAGACAGTCTGTGTAATATCCGCTAATTTAGGCCTCGAGTCGCAAGTGTCGCGAAGTTGACGCGTTTGACCGATCAAAGTCTAAATTTGGATTTTTTCAAAAATTGATCAAAGTAATGGCTAAATTAAATGATAAATGCCTAATTAAGTGATTATAAAGTTTAAAGAATTTGATTTACGGAAAAGGACTAAATTGTAAAATTTGATAAGTTTTGGGGTGAAATTGCAATTTACCAAAAATTGGAGGATTAATGAGATTAATTGCTAATCAACATATTAGTTTTGGGGACATTTTAATAGGTTTGGCTGGCCACTCATTGAGGAAGAATGAGATTAATGGGTTCGTTAAGCCTAATGTCAAGAAATGGTCAAAATGGTGGGTCCCACATGAAGACTTATGGGTACCCTATTTAATGTCTTCTTTTCTTCTTCTTCTTCTCTTCATTTTTCTGCCTTCTTCTCTCTCTTTTCTATCAGTCACGCCAGCCCCATCTCCTCTATAGCCAATCTTGATTTCTAGAGAGAGAAAGGAAGGGAAGAGAAGGGAAAAAGCAAGAACAAGTGATCTTCATGGTCCATAACTCCTAAAGAAGTTGGAAAAAACAAGAAAGAGGAAGAAAAATGAAGTTTGGTAGAGAGAGAAAATCTCCAAGGTTGTAATCAAGTGAAGAAAAATGTAAGGTAAGAAGCATCTCTTCTTCTTCATCATATTTCTTAAAGGAAATTCAAATTTTGAGCTCATCCAAGACTTATATGGAAAGAGAGAGAAACTAGGGTTTTGAGAGAGAATAAGAGAGTTTAGGGTCTTGAGAAAATCAGATGATAATAATGATTTATGATGTTGTAGGAGTTCCAAGTGATAAGGAACAAGCTCTAAGGAGCAAAGGAAAAGAGAAAGATTAAGGTTTGTGCATAACTTAAGGCAATAGCCTATTTTTGTTTGAAATAATGCATGCTGAACATGATTTTAGATAAATGCATTTCAAGAATGATGATGATTATGGCATGAAACCATAGGTTTAGACATGTATGAATGAGATCCTTGTGTGACATTGAATTAATAATGCATGTTAGAAAATCTTGTATGATCAAGACATTTACATGCATTAGAAAGTAATAAGTTGAGTAAAGAACCTTAGAAACGCATGAAATAGGATTTGGTATGATTTGATGATGTTAGAATGAATGAAAAGTGAATATGCAGATTTCCTGCTGAAAGTCATGGGCGTGACTATTGAGTCACGGGCGTGAACTTGAGGGTTCACGGTTGTGACTGATTGTATTATGGTTGTGACTTCTGGGTGGAAATGGTACTATTCATTCCAGAAGCATTCACGGGTTGGAATCACGGACGTGAACTTATTCACGGGCGTGAATGAGTAATCACGATCGTGAATAATTTTGGGCGATTCATTCCAGTAGCATTCACGGCTTGAGATTATGGGCGTGAACTAATTCACAAGCATAAAATTAGTAATCACGATCGTGAATGCTCTGCATTTGTAATTATGAATGTGGTTATCAAATTAGGAACTCAGGTAAGTATACGAAAGTCATTGTCTATCCAATGAAATAAGAATGATATGGATATATATATATATATATATATATATATATATTGATGTGAGAACGTGTTATGTTGCGATATAGAAAAATGAATTGTCACGAATGAAATATGTGAATTGTCATAGATGATATATGAAATTTGATGCGGATGATAAGCATGAGAATATTGATGTACCTAGTTAAATAAATGAAAAGATGTTATCCATTATGTATGAGTATGACTATATGTTTGCAAAATAAGAAAATGGAGATGTTGATAAATATGAGAATATTGATGTGTTGAAACATGAGAATTATGATTGATGTGAAAATATAAAAAAGCCCATTACTCTACCTATGGACTAGAATCAGGATAGATGACATGTCATTAAGGAGGCGAATAGTACTGTATTATTCCTCAACCAATGTGGCTTAAGCTCGGAGAGCGCCATTGGTCTGAGATGCTCAGTCAATGTGGCTTAAGCTTTGGGAGCGCTATTGACTTAAGAAGCTCTGATGAGCACGTATAAATGAGGACAAGGTGGCTTAAGCTCGGAGAGCGCCCTTGGTCCGGTTATTCATATATGATGAAATTATACTCAATTAATGTGGCTTAAGCTCTAGGAGCGCCATTGATTTGAGAAGCTCTTTTGAGCCAGATAGTGGACAAGGTAGCTATAGCTCTGGGAGCGCCCCTGATCCATAACCCGTATCCAAGCAGTCCAAATTTAGAGTGATGTGGGCAAGATAATAAGGATATGCCAGAAAATAAGAAAAGAAAAGAATAAGAAAATGATGATGATATAAGATTGAGATATAATGATAAAGAGATTAACAAATTAATTTACCATCAAAGATAATTGAAAATAACATTGTCTATGTGAGCATGACATTTATACTAGTATGAAATAGTAACATGCTGATAGAAATAGCATGCAAACATTTTAATGCATAAAATGATACATGTTAATGCTTGTTGCATGATATAGTATATTGCCTTATTTATATGCACCACTAAGTTTAGAGCTTAGCGTGGGAGTTTCCTTCCGCGCAGATATAGAAAGGTAGCTGAAGGTGATAGATAAAGCAAGCGGTGATCCTATTCAAGTAAAGCAGCCGAACCTTGAAAAAGTGGATTACAAGCTTTGAAATTTTTGTATTTGGCTTTATATATTAAAGAATTTTAGAGTTTGTAAAACTTACTTTTAAAGTTTGTTAAGAATTAATTTGATGTATAAAATTACTATTTTATATAAATAAATTGTACCCTATTTTTGTATATATCTATATATACATGAATGTTAAGAAAATAAAGGTCAAATAATAATATAGATTTGAAGAAGTAAAGAAGACAGACCTTAGCGCTCCCTTATCCGGGCATGTGTTGATCGGGTGAGGGGGTGCTACAATCCGGGAACGAGATTTTGGATTAATAATTCATAGAATAAAATATGAAATTTAATTAATTGATGTAAGTAACAAAGTGTAAAATGCTTACATGAGGTGGTACAAATTTAATTATTGAATAATATTATTTTGTTTAAATTATGTATTTATTTATTTTATATGAAAAATATGCAATAAAATTTGATATGCCATGATTTTATTTGAGACATGCATTTGTATGACTGCTTGGAGAAAACTTTAATACTTATATGTATCACTAAGCTAGAGATAGCTTAGCGTGGGTTCTTCTCACGCAGAAATTGAAGTTGTAAATAGTAGATAGTGGAGTTGATCAGGAAGAAGTCCAAGCCCATATTAGCAGAGACACAAGAAGCATAGTTAGAAGGTTGGTTATCTATTATTATTATTTTTTAGTTTGACTATGTATATGGTGTGGTAGACATGTCTCATATATTAATATTGTGTATGTAAATAATTATGTAACATAATCGGGTGCCATATGTGTATACAATATAAGGATAAATATATATTGTTAATTAGAACAACTTGCCTAAACCAATATAAATAAATAGATTAAGTTATTTAAAATGAAAAAAATTTAATTCAAACAAATTTATCGAGTTAAGCTTGTGGCATCCTTCATGTATATGTGGGATTATCCCTAATATATAAGTAGGGCATCACAAAAGTAGTCTTGTAAGATGAAGATGATGTACCTTTAAATCATAGACCATGTCAAATTAAGGGCGGTCTTTGAGATACAATGAGAGTATCTAAACTCTCATTTTCCTTGTGAAATTTTGAAATGGAGTTTCTAAGTTCCTTAACTTCATTTTTCAAAATATTGTTTTCTTTAAGTGAAAATTTAGTTGAGGGTCTTGAGGAGTGATCATCTAATGATTTTTGAAGAGATTCATTAGATGATTTGAGCTCAAGGTTCTCCTTTTCTAAAACATCCATGTTGATTTTCAAACTAGAAATGTTATTTTTATAAGTATTGAATTTACTTTTATATTTTTCTAGTTCTAGATTCAATACTTCTACTAAGCTTTGCTCATCATCATCTTTACTATCACTATCATTATCACTACTATCATTATTGAACGAGTATGAGTGAACTGATCCTACCTTATCCGAGATGTGATCCTCTATAGCCATGAAGCATAGGTTGATCTCTTCACTTTCATTGTCATCTTTTTCACTTGAAGAGCTTTCGTCATCTTTTTCGCTTGAAGAGCTTTCGTCATCCCATGTGGCTTTGTGGCCTTTCTCCCTATTGTCTCTTTGGTATTTGCTCTTGTGCTTCTTGAGCCTTGGACATTCCAGTTTAATGTGTCCTTTCTTTCCACATTCATAGCAGTTTACCTCCTCTTTACTCCTTTGAGAGTCATTTGAGGCATGTTTAAGATTTCTTTGCTTGAATTTTCTAGAGTTGTCCATTCTCTTCTCCATTATTCATTTTAGCCTTCTTGAGAGCATAACAATGTCCTCATTTGCATCATCACTCTTTTCTTCATCATCTTCAACTTTTTCTTGAAATTTTGAAGTAGAGGCTTTTAGTGCTAGAGGTTTTTTTTTTTTTTTTTTTTTTTTTTTTTTTTTTTTTTTCTGGCTTAGATTCAAGTTCTCTATCTCTTTTGACTGCCATTTCATGTGTTAGAAGTTTGCTAATAAGCACATTGGTATTCATGACACTCATGTCTTCATTGGCCTCTTCTATACCAGCAACTCTTGAACCGTAATGTTTGAGAGGAAGACTTCTCAGAATTTTATTATTTACATCTTCCAAAATCAGGTATTTCCCAAGCTTTCTCATGCCATTTATGATGGCTAGAAGATGGTTCGTCATATTGGTGATTGACTCATTGGATTTCATCTTGAAGAGTTCATACTCTGAAGTAAGAAGTTGAATCTTCTTAGATTTAACTTGTTTTGTTCCTTCATGATAGTTTTCCAATGTTTTCCACATGCTATATGCAGTTGGGCAGTGTTGTATTCTGCCTCATTCTTCGATGGAAATGAGCTTGAGAGAATTATCATTGCTTTCTTGTTTTTGAAATTTGCTCTTCTTTGAGGCTCTATCCAATCATCTCTTGACAGGATTTCTTCTTCACCATCAACTCCTCTTCTAGTTACCAGTGTCCATTCTTTCCAAACACTATCCCAGACTTCAATTCCTTCACTATCCAGATATGTCTCCATCCAGAACTTCCAATGACCATAATTTGCTCAATCAAAGTAAGGTTTGAGACTTTGGAATCCTTCATTGGCCATTTCTTGATATTTTCTAGTGCTGTTTAGGCTTCGATGCTAGAATAAGCTCTGATGCCAATTGTTGTCTAGATAATGAACCAAGAAGGGGGTTGAATTGGATATTAAAAATTCTTCTCTTTTAAGTGAGGAATGAAAAGTTAAGTAGAGTAGGGATAGGAAGATATCACATAAGAAATTTATAGAGGTTCGGGTGTTAACAAACCCTACTCCTCTCCCCAATCTCAATTGGGAGTTTCACTAACACACTAAGTGTTACAATGGAGTTTTACAAACTCACTCCCAACTATGGTGTTTCTATCAATGGATCACACCTAACCCACAAATCCCTTGTGTTTTAATGGCTCACACAATAAACCAATTCCTTATGTTTTAATGGCTCACACAAATAACTCTTACAAGTGTTCTACTCTTAACCTAATATACCCAAACTCACTTGAGTAGTAGATTACAAAGAGAAACACTCACAAATCTATAATGCTCAGAAATTATAAGGAAAAAGATTTTTACAGAGAATTAATATTTGTTTAAAAGAAATTAATACACAAATGGCTACAACAAGATTTTGATTTGAAGTAATTGCTATTCACTTTTTCTAGATTCATAAATGACTTGCATTTACACTTCCATGGCGAATTATAGCCATTTGGATGCATTTAATGCGAAAATAGCCATTGCACCAACTCTTAATTTCGCGCCTGACATGTTTCTCTTTCCTCTTTTACGGTCGTGAATATGTGTGTCACGGTCGTGAATGTTCTTCCAAGCCGTGACTCAAGTGGTGACTTTGACCATGAAGCATTCTGGAATGAATTGAAGTGTTTGATCACGGGCATGACATTATTCTTTCACGGGCATGAATATCCTTCCAAGTCGTGGTCTAAGTGGTGACTCTGACCGTGAAGCTCTCTGGAGGAATTTGACATGTTTTCTCATGGGCGTGACTATATTTCACGGGCGTGACTAATATGATCATTCACGGTTGCTATGATCCTTCATGGCCGTGAACTTTAAATGTTGGGTAGTTGGTGCTAAGCTACATCACGGGCGTGACATAAACAGTCACGGGCGTGAACATGCTATTTCTTCAATTTTTGACATTTAAAGTTAGTCTTCCATTCTTGCATCATATTCCATACCCTGTTCAATAAACTTAGAGAACAAGTATGTTAAATACATTATTGCTATATTATTTGTTAGCATCAAAATGATAAAAATATCCCTCAAGGTTCAACAATCTTTCCCTTTTTGATGGTGACAAATAATATAGCAATATGTGCTTTTGAGAAGTCTCCCCCTCAAAAGATGCTTAAGATAAAAAATACTAATGTGCAAGAATTTTTAAGAATGATGAAGTGTAGCATGGATGCTTGCTTCCTAGTTTAGGTATATGCAAGGTATATGCAAAGTATATCCAATATATACCAAATTTTTACTCTTAACTAGTTAAGTATATGCCAAGTATATTTAAGGTATATTCAAAGTATATCAAGTTGTTTGATTTAACTAGTTAAGTATATGCAAAGTATATTGAAGGTATATTCAAAGTATCAACACATTTACATTCATGTAACTTGCATATTTATTATATTGCTAGGTAATTATATTGCTAGGTTCTACATTTTCAACACTAGAAATTAATAAGCAAGATGAAATAAAAAAGAAAACAAAAAAACAAAGAAAAGAAACTAAAGCTCTAGCTAGATTTGGAGCCAGACATCTTATCTCTAAGGCAAGCTACTTCCGCCTAAAGGCTCTCCATGCGAGACTCCTTGAAATCTTTGAGGTTCTACAACCTCTCATCCATCGAAGCCTGCAATTGGTCAAAACGAGGTGCCAAAAGGTCAGCCACCTGCTGAGCCAAGTTCGGTATGGAGGTTGAGGATTGTACAACTTCCTGCTCAACCTCTGGGGTCCCCATCTTGACTCGAACTCTTTTTCTTTGCTGCATCTAACCTTTCATCCATCGAAGGCTACAATTAGTCAAAACAAGATGCCAAAAGGTCAGTCACCTGCTGAGCCAAGTTCGTGTGGAGGTCGAGGATTGTCCAACTTTTTGCTCAACCTCTAGGGTCCCCGTCTCGACTCAAACTCTTTTTCTTTGCTGGATTGCTTGGAGGCCAACTTTGAAGTCATCCGAATCATTGTCTTCCCAAATAATCTCACCAGTTGTATTGGTGAAGCGATAGTAGATGTTATTCTCATGAATTATGTGAACCGCCGCTCCCATCTTGATAAACGACTTGACGTTTAGCCGGTCTCTAGGATGTGCTGGTATGAGGTTGAAGTTGTGCTCTTCTAGCTTCAGATAACTAAGCTTTATAGCTTGGTGAGTCACGTACCCACCGATCAGAATTTCACCTGAGGGCTTTGTGGCAATTAATAGTAGATGATTTGCAAACCATCGAGATAAGCCACTGTTAGGCCTCTTCGGGCAATCTCTAGGAGAAATAGCTCAGATTTCCGAATTGAACCGTTGCTGTCCCTTTTGGCAAAGATGCTATAGGTCAGAAACCTATACAAGTACTTGTGCATTGGTGATCAAAGGTGGTGCTCTTCATCTTCTTGACGTCCCAACTGCAGTTGAGTCCAAAATGAGTCCATGCTTGAGTGGCATAGAACTCCACCTCACTTTCATTGAGTATATCGTTAGAGGGAAGGTTGAACATGTCACCAAACTTCGTTGCAGTGAGGGTGTTCAAATGTTTGCAGAGTTGAAATTTTACGGTGCCGATGGGAGAGACTTGCAGGGTGCTAAGGAACTCAAGGGTAGGTTCCCTTAGTGTTGGCTGATGTATATCAACAAAATCTTTTAGATGACAAGCCTAGAGTTATTCCGTCATGGTTGTCTCGAGACCAAGGGTCTTGACAGTGTGCCATTCAAATGATCGAGAGGAAAGGAGTGGTCTTTTCTTGAGAACTAAGTACCTCGATTGACAGTGCTTCAGAATGATATTGAAAAGGTAGTCCGTGTACCTTTTTGAAACATGAGACTTCTTTCTGGTGCCTTTGGAGGAGCCGGATTCCATTTTTGGTTTTGAAATTTATTATTGAGGAGAGAAAATCGGATAGAATGTTTAAAGAGTACCTAGTGATTTTTGATTTCTGATGATTGAAATAGTTTTTGAAGGTATTTATAGATGGAGAATGTTGCTAGGGGGATGGAATTTATGAAATGGTATTGAATGGTGATAAATGAGAGAAGTTGGAGGGTTAGAAATGAGAGAAATAATGGAAGAAAATGTTTTATAGCCGACATCTTCACGGGCGTGAAAGTTAAGTCACAGGCATGAAATGTTGTGTTCATAGTTTGCTGAAGAGGCGCTCTATCCATGATGAAGAATATGAAACGATTCATGGTCGTGACATTTAATGGTCACGGGCGTGAATGATGAAATTTCACGGTGGTGACAAATGAGTCACGGTCGTGAAGTACAATCTTCACTACTTGTGACCGTGAGGCAAAGCATGACACAAAGCGTGAACGCTTCTATAAGTATTTGGTCGTGAATATTCTTCCAAGCCGTGACTCAAGTGGTGACTCTGACCATGTAGCATTATGGAATGAATTGAAGTGTTTGAACATGGGCGTGACATTATTCTTTCACGGGCGTGAATATCCTTCCAAGCCGTGGTCTAAGTGGTGACTCTGGCCGTGAAGCTCTTTGGAGGAATTTGACATGTTTTCTCATGGGCGTGACTATATTTCACGGGTATGACTGATATGATCATTCACGGTTGCTATGATCCTTCATGGCCATGAACTTTAAATGTTGGGTAGTTGGCGCTAAGCTACATCACGGTCATGACATAAACAGTCACGGGCGTAAACATGCTATTTCTTCAATTTTTGACATTTAAAGTTAGTCTTCCATTCTTGAATCATATTCCATACCCTGTTCAATAAACTTAGAGAACAAGTATGTTAAATACATTATTGCTATTTTATTTGTTATCATCAAAATGACGAAAATACCCCTCAAGGTTCAACAATCCCTAATATATAAGTGGGGCATCACATTTAGTGGTACCTGAGCAGGTTTAGGCGTTTCTAAGCCTAGGTGGGAAAAGGGATATTAGGCATAAATATACATGTGTCTCATATAATTCTGATGTGGGTTTTTTTTTTGGCAACTTGTAGGATTGTAGGAAGATGTCTTCGAATAAAGGGATGCAGCTGTGAGTACTGGCTCTCCTAATACTGAGACTTTTCATCAGCCTAATGTAGCGAGCATGCAAGGGCAAAATGCTGCTCCAAATCCCCCACCGCAGGTAGCAGAATAGATTGATCCTGGTCAAAATCCATTTATACAGTAGATGACTAGATTTTTCCAACATATGGTATGAGCCATTCCTCAACCTACCCTAGTGCCACCACCTAAACCAAAAGTAACAATTGATAAGCTTCGTAAGTATGGGGCTTCAGATTTCTATGGTAAGAAAGATAAGGATCCAACTATAGTTAAGTATTGGTTGGAAAAGACTGAGAGAATCTTTAAAGAGTTGCAAGTGGAAGCAGATGACAAAGCTAGATTTGCTACTTCTCTACTCCAAGATGAGGCATATGATTGGTGGAAATCAGTTCTTATGAAGCTAGATATGGTGGAACCGGTCTCATGGGATTCCTTTCTTTTTGAATTCAAAGAGCAGTATATCCCATTGATCTATATTGATGAGAAAAAGAAAGAGTTCATGAATCTTAAGCAAAGTAAAATGTCAGTGACTGAGTATCAGCGAGATTTTACCAGACTGAGCAAGTATACCCCTGAATTAGTTGCAAATGAAAAAGATAAATGCAGAAGATTTGAAGATGACCTTAATGAAAAGCTAGAGATATTGTGACTGCTCTTCAGCATAACAATTTTCTCAGTTAGTTTCTGCAGCACTCAGCCTTGAAAAAATGAAAAAAAGAAAAATAGAAGAAACTTTTAAGAAGTCAGCTACTCTTGAGACTCAATTCTCTGGGAAGAAGAGTCATTTCTTTACTAGTTGTTCACATAATAGAGGACAGGAAAAGGGTCTCAGTTATTCACAAAGAGGGTCTTTTAGGAGGGGACCACCCTCTAAGGCACCTTCTACTACAGCTAGTTCACAACCTCAGGTTGGCAAGAAGCTATACCAATATGTACCATTTGCAATAGGAGCCATTGGGGGGAATATTGGCGTGTCACAGGTGCTTGCTTTAGATGTGGGTCTAAGGAACACATACGGAAGGATTGCCCACTCTTGACAAACGGTAATCCTACTCAAACTCTTAGGTCAGCTCCGACTTAGCCTGGAGTTCAGTTCAGAGGAGGACCAGTTCGACCGACATAGGATATTTCAGAGATAGTGAATAGACCTAGATCTAGCAGAGCTCCAGCTAGAGCCTATGCCATGAAAGCTAAGGAAGACCAGGCGACAACAGATGTTATTGTTAGTATATTTTCATTATATTCAAATAAATTTGTATAATAAGTGCTAATGGTGATTGCCTTTAGAGCACTCCTCTAACAAGCTCCCACTTGCACTAAAGCCAATCGCCTTGGTTTTTAATTCCATAGGCAAGTACATGAGAATCATATTTCTTTTGGGGAAGTGGGTTAGTTAAAGGATCAGCAATATTTTGATCAGTGGACACTATTTCTATCTTTACATCATTCCTACCAATGGTTTCTCTAATCAAATGGTATCTTCTAAGTACATGTTTGGATCTCTGATGAGACAGTGACTCCTTTGTTTGCATAATGGCTCCATTATTATCATAATACAATTATATTGGATCAATAATTCTGGGAACCAGTCCAAGTTCTGTGATGAATTTCTTTATCCAAACTGCTTCCTTTGCTATTTCAAAAGTTGCAATGTACTCTGCTTCAGTTGTGGAATCAGCAGTTGTTTCCTATTTGGAACTCTTCCATCTAATTGCTCCACCATTTATTGTGAATATAAAACCTGACTTAGATTTTGAGTCATCCTTGTTAGATTGGAAGCTGGCATTAGTATACCTGCTCATAATAAGATCTCCATCTCTATATACCAAGAATACATCCTTAGTCCTTCTTAAGTACTTAAGGATATTCTTGACAGCCACCCAATGACCCTCACCAGGGTCCAATTGGTATTTGCTCGTGATACTCAGAGCATATAATACATCGGGTCTTGTACATATCATAACGTACATGATTGATCCTATAAATAAAGCATATGGAATTAAACTGATATGTGTCCTCTCATCTTGTGTCTTTAGATACAAAGACTTTGAAAGAGTAATCCCATGGGTCATGGGAATATATCCCCTCTTGGACTACTCCACGCTAAATCTCTTTAGCATCTTATCTATGTATGTAGACTGTGAAAGACCAAGAAATCTTTTAGATCTATATCTATAGATCTTTCTCTCCAAAATATAGACTGCTTCTCCAAGGTCTTTCATAGAGAAATTCTCGGATAACCAAATTTTACTGATTGTAAGGCTGAGACATCATTTCTCATTAATAATATGTCATCTACATATAACACAAGAAATACGATTGCATTCCCACTAACCTTCTTGTAAACACAAGGTTCATTCGGATTTTATTGGAAACCAAACTGTTTGATTGTCTCATCAAACTGAATATTCCAAATCCTGGATGTTTACTTTAATCCATAAATGCTTACATACCTTTGCCATTTTTGAATATGAAGCCTTCGAGTTGTGTCATGTCCACATCCTTAGTCAGACTTCCATTAAGAAAAGCTATCTTCATATCCATTTTCCATATCTCATAATCATAATGAGTAGCAATGGCTAGGAGTATCCATATGGAGTTAAGCATAGCTACTGGGCTAAAAGTTTCATCATAGTCAATTCCTTGTCTTTGATGATAACCTTTAGCAACAAGTCTAGCTTTATAGGTAATCACATTACCATCCATGTCAGTTTTTATTTTGAAAACCCACTTGCACCCTATAGGCTTTATCCCTTCGGGTGGGTCAACCAAAGTCCATACTTGGTTTTTATACATGGAATCTATTTCTAACTTTATGGCTTGAAGCTATTTGTCAGATTCTGAACTATTCAGAACTTCTTCATAGGTTGTAGGCTCATCATGTTCTATGAGTAAGTCGTTGTTTTGTTCACTAATGAGAAATCCATATCTCTCTGTAATAGTACGTATCCTACTTGACCTACAAAGCTCTTATGCTTCAAAAGGTTGAGCTGTTATATCATCTGTATGAGTAACAAGCTAGGGTTCAGGCAGTTGATCAGCATCTGTTTGAGAATTTGCTCGTCTAAAAAGATAACATGTCTTGGAACAAAAAAATTTTGTTCCAAAGGGTGGTAAAAATGATATCCATATGATGCTTTTGGATATCCCACAAATAGACATCAGTCAGACTTAGCTTTTAGCTTATCTGACATTGTCCGCTGCACATAAGTAGGACAATCCCAAATTTTCATGTAAGAAAATGTGAGCCTTTTGTTATACCATATCTCATATGGAGTAACATCAAATGATTTCGAAGGAACTCCATTTAATATATAAATGGCGGTCTCTAGTTCATAACCCCCAAAGAATTTAGGCAATTCTCTAAAACTCATCATAGACCTTACCATGTCTAACAAGGTTCGGTTTCTTCTTTCAGCTACACCATTGTGTTGTGGTGTGTAAGGTGGAGTCCATTGAGATAAAATCCCATTATCCCTAAGATAATCTAGAAACTCTTGGCTCAAGTATTCACCTCCTTGATCTGATCGAAGTGTTTTAATACTTTTGCCAAGTTGTTTCTCTACTTCATTTATGAATTCTTTTAACTTTTCAAAAGCTTCAAATTTGTATCTCATAAGATACACGTACCCATATCATAAGTAGTCATCAATAAAAGTAATGAAGTAGATGAAACCACCTCTGGCGTGTGTAGACATTGGACCACATACATATGAATGTATTAAGTCTAAAAGTCCATTAACACCTTAACTCTTTCCTATAAAGGGTAATTTAGTCATCTTACTTAATTAGCAAGATTCACATGTGTCATAGATTCATAATCAAATGACCCCAAACTACCACTTTTGTGTAGCTTAGCCATGCATTTCTCACTTATATGACCAAGCAACAATGACATAAGTAGATGATTTCAACATATCTTGTTTTTGCCTTTTATTATCATTGATGTTTAAAATTGGAATTGACATATCTAATATGTATATTCTATTGCATAATGTACTACTAGCATAAAGAATTCTATTCAACATAATAGAACAAAAATTATTACTAAAAGCTAAAAGGAAACCATCTTTATTTAGACTTGAAACATAAATATTGTTTTTAGTCAAAGCAGGTACATAACAACAATTATCCAAATTTAACATAAGCCCACTAGGGAGGGTCAATACATAAGTTCCTAAAGCTAATGCAACAACCCTTGCTCCATTTCTAACGCATAGGTTTGACTCTCCCTTATTAAGCTGTCTACTGTTCCTTAGGCCATGCATATTAGTGCATATGTGTGAGTCACAACCAGTATCTAATACACACATATTATTATCGGAAATAGTATTAATTTCAATGACAAAAATACCTAAAGTAGATGGGGCATCAGAGGCCTTTTTCTTCAAGGACTCCAAGTAAGTCATGCAATTTCTCTTCCAATGGTCATCCTTGCTGCAATGGAAACATGTTACCTTTGGAGCAATCTCCATGGCCTTCTTTTTGGCCACACCTCCCTTAGGCTTCATGGACTTCTTCTTCTTCTTAAGGTTCTTTTTAGAACCTGAAAAGTCCACCAGTATCATATCCTTACTGTCCTTCTTGACATATGGCTCAACTATCTTGAGCATGTTAATCAGCTTAGGAATAGTGGTAGAGATTTGTTCATCCTATAGTTAAGAACAAAATATGAATAACTATCGGACAAACCGGTTAGAATTGAGTCAATACTTAATTCATGGTCCATCACAAATCCCAAGGTGGCCAACCTCTCAATATATCCATTCATCTTTAATGCATATTGTACTAGAGATATCCCCTCAACCAACTTACTGCGGAAGAGCAACGTCAAAGTTTTGAACCTTTTGGAATGCGCTTACTCATCAAAAAGCTTGCTTAGATGGTATAGTATGGAATTAACATCCATAGCCTCATGTTGCTTTTGCAACTCAGCTGACATAGAAGCAAGCATAATGCAGTTTTCCATCTCACTATCATCAAGATGCTTTTGAACATCTTCAGAAGCATTAACAGTCGGGGGATTAAAGAGTGCCTCACCTAGGACATAGCCAATCTTTTCGGATTTGAGAACTATTCTCAGATTCCTTAGCTAATCCAAAAACTTAGGCCTAGTCAACTTATTTGATTCCATTAGTGATCGCAAATTCACACTTGTCATGATGATGATTCTTGCAACCTAGATGTAAAATAGAACAGTTTTCCATCTCACTATCATCGAGATGCTTTTGATATGCCTTCTGAACATCTTCAGATGCATTAGCAGCAGAGGGATTAGGGAGTGCCTCATCTAGGATATAGCCAATCTTTTCGAATTTGAGAACTATTTTCAAATTCCTTAACCATTCCAAACAATTTGGCCTAGTCAACTTATTTGATTCCATTAGTGATCGCAAATTCAACTTATCATGATGATGATTCTAGCAACCTAGATGTAAAATAGAACATGTTAGAATGTACATAAAATGCATGTTTATTAGGTCTTTAATAAATCGCATTATGACTCTCATTATTTTATTGCAAATCCTTAGCCCTCACTATGAACTCGAGAGAACTTATATGGAAGTTCTCCTAGTGGGTCGATATCCAACTAGCTAAGAATAACCTTGAGGCAACTCAACAAGCTATCCTTAATTTGGTTGGTAGGTATCTAATACATACCAATTGCATTATTCATGCAACTATCGAGTCTTGTGCTATCAACTTATTGATGTGTGCACATACATTGGGCTATCGACTCTTGATATGTGTACATCTCATGTATACAAACCCAACTTCGCCTCTAATACACATTAACCTTGGTGCAAATCCAACAAGTTAATAATATCGGTTAAGTCTAACCCATTAATCTTGAAATCTAATTTCAATGGTTTGAACATATTCTTATAGAGTGAGCTTGAGGCAACTTAACAACCCTAACTCTAGAAGAACTCTGGTTCTCCCTATATTAATGGAAGACGTAAGACTTAAGTGTTTATTTGGTGAGGGATTTCTTTGTTAAGTCTCATTTAGTTATTATTTCATGCTTTTATATATCATAATTCATCACATGGATATATAAAGATAGTTACATTAACTATATGACATGATTATGGACATACTAAAGTCAATCTCTTAAGCCAAAGAGAAATTGACTAAGTCTTACCTAGGTATATGCATGAATTTACAACCCAAAATAGAAATCAAATTCCTATTTCTAAGTCTTATTGTTTATGGTACCACCTCCTTTGCTTCTTGCTCCTTTGTATTTTTATTCTATCATAATCCTATATAATCTAATTACATATTTCAAAGTATAGAAAACCACAATTTATATTTGAGGGGAGTAAGATGAGAAGAGAAATACATAAGAAAGAAAGAGAGGTGGGGACACACAGACTCTATTTACCATAAACGAAACAATTCTATGCATGCTCAATCACATTGGGCCTGTAATACCCTTTTACTCCATTTTAGTGCAGCAAGGTAAGTGAGCATTACCCGACTAACTGTCATATTAGATTAGCAAAATGAAGTATAAATTTTTTTTTGCCGAAAATATTACAGATATTCAAAATAAAATTATTACAAGTACAAATATTCAAAATTTTATTTATTTATAAAATACATTAATTTACATTCAAACTATTTCCCTTACATTATAAGTCAGATCTATAATACACATTTGATGAAATAAAAACAATAATTTAATTTACAAAGTTTTTAACAAACTATACCAAAAATAAATCCAAATCTTTTAGCTGCTTTCGTCCAGGTACCCTTATTCTTCTGACAACTATATTATCTACGGCTACCCTTTAAACCTATGCGAGAGGAAACTACCCGCGCTAAGCTACTAGCTTAGTGGTGGTTCAAGGAAAAAAAGTTTAAATACATACATTTTCTTACATATTAATTAATCATTTCATAAATGAGGCATAAAATAAGAAAATTATATAAAAACAAATAAATTTTAGTAAACATTTCATATTTAATAATTTTAATTAATATAACATTATCACAATGAGATACTTTGATTTTATTATTATTTTTCATTTTTTTATGCCCATAACACCTATAACCGGACTAACTAATAGGAATAGAGTTGTCATTACCGGCTTAATAATTTTGCGTTAAGCGCATTTATAAATTGCCATTATTGGCTTTCAAATTTAGCACCAAGTGCCTTAAATCCCTTGATTGACATGTCAAACTATTCTCTATTCTAGTTCTAGATGAGGTGTCTTAGGGCTTAACTATTTTTATATTAATTCACAATATTTTCAAAATTTGATAATGTTACTAAAATATCACAAATAAGCTTATTTATTTTTGTTATCTGTTCCCATTATTATTGCACTAGAATCTCACACATAAATAATTTATTAAACATTTATAATTACCATAAAATAAAAATTCACATTAATTATTATATATACTCATCACACCACATGTAAAAACCTAATATTTCAAGTTTTTATCTATGGAAGATTTCAACCTTGATATTGGGCTTCATTTTTAGCCCATTTATAATTCGAATTTGAAGTTATGGTCTTCTATCAATTTGAAAATTATTATATCAGATTTCAGATGAATCAAATATCACTCAAAATTCTTTTTTTTTTCTATCAACCAAATTAACACTGAATCATCACTAAAAGTTTTGCCTAGAATTTTCTAGATATATTTTAAATCTAAATTTTATGTATTTTTCTGAGCTAATTCAGACATATTTAGATTTTATGGTCTAAATAAAAGTTAACACCCTATGTCTTAGCTTTTAGTTTTAATAAATAACACACAAATCTGAATTCCAAAACTTAAGTTATCACAAAAAATGTAAAGGTTACTCCTGGGATTCTGCAACAGAGTTGCCAATTGACACAAGTGTACCTTTCAAACACATTCATCATATGCATTCATTTTTATACCAAAATTTCCATATCACAATTACATTCACATGTCTCAATTATTTCACACCATTTGGTCTCATTGCCATATAAAATATAAAAAACAACAACTAATCACATTCCACATAAAAAACACAATCATATCAAACCTTAATACACAATTACACACACATGAACAACATGTAAGATTTTTATCAATGAAGCACATACCTAATCAGCCTTCAATCTTCCCTTTTTCCTTCTTTTCTTCCCCTTACTAATTAGTTTTCTCCTTGCCTTTATCACCCTCTTGAGGGCCTCTTATTGGTTCATTTGGTTTTCCTACACAACCATACCATATCTCAATCCTAATATTCATTTTCAAAGCTTTTCATGCCAACATAAAATTCTAATGCTCCTAATAGGTTTTATACTTTAATTTAGCCAAAATGTACCCAAGTTAAACTTCCTTCTTCATATGTCATGGCTGCCCAAAAACATTATCATAGTTCCCAATTCATTTTCTTCAAATCAACACTCAATTCACACTTTATCTATCACCAATTGTGTTACTTTTAGGTTAATTTCAATTTCTCCCCAAATTACCTTAACTATGGCAGCCCTTCATTCCTTCATTAAAATTACCTTTCTCTAGTTTTTAAGTCATAAAACAATTAACAAACATCAATTATCATTAATTCAAAGTTTAAGTACACTTTCATCAACTATTTGTAAACTTTAAATTTCTAGTTCCAATCTTGCAACATAATCTGAATCTATCAAACCTAATCATATCTATCATCCTTATGGGTCTCAAATGGAAGGAAAAATGTTGACTTTAAGAAGAATAAACTCACCTTAATGTTTCTCTAAGGTGGGCCGAAATTCCCCCTAAAATTTCTCCCTTTCCTTTTCTTCTTTCTTCCTTCCTTCTTGCTCTTTTGCTCCCCTTATGGTAAGAACTCTTAAATTCTGAATTTTTCTCTCTCAAAACTAATTTTTTCTTCTCTCTTTTTCAAGCTTGCATTGAAGAAAAATGGTGGCTTATGGAGGAACTAAGGTGGACATCCAAAGGGTGGGAGAGAGGAAGAAGAAGAAGATAAGTGAGATATTTTAGTGGAAAAATGGAGAATTTGTCATCTTTTGACTTTTATACCCAAATTAAGGAGTGGGTCCCACTAATTAAAGTTAATCCTAATTCTCATTGGTTTATTAAGTTAATTAATCTTGATTAAATTTTAAACTTTAATAAATTCCTTATTTGCCACATCTTCCTCAATCTTCACACTTTTTCCCCCAACAATTGTCATAATACTGATTTTGTCCATAGAAAATTTTATTTATTTTTTCTAATTCTAGCACTAATTTTTTTAATTCCCAAATAATAATACCCTTAATTATTTTTCCTTATTATTAGTCATTTTTTATGGGTTCAAATTTAGACTCTGATTGAATCAGCGCACCCCACCACGTGGATGTTACAGGGCCTAAATCACTGGATGTTACAGGGCCTAAATTCATAATCATCCATCATGCATTTTCATACACCCCTAACATGCATTCTCTAAAGCATAAAATAAAAAATGACAATTTTGGATTTCAATTTATAAATCGATTCAACGCTTGAACCAAAATTGCCTACTTGTGTTATTTTGGTTAATTTAATTTTGTATATCATTTTAAAGTGGAATTTAATATTTAATCAAATTAAATTAAATTCCATATTTATAGAATTAATTAAAAATTAATTCTCCTTAAAATGAGAATATTATGATATTAAAATTGAACAATTTAATTTTAACATACATACCAATTTCTAGTCATACTAGAATTACAATTGCTCAACTTACAATTACAATTTAATTTTATCTAGAATTTTTTTTAAACTTTTAAATGTGTGCAAAATAATTTTGGCATATATCTAACATCCAAATAAGATATTTTTAATCACATAAAAAATATTTCAAGGTGCTAGAAGTAAAATAAATACATACAATAAAATCAAACCAAATTGCCCACCGGGTATACTAAAACAGTCCAGTTTTTGTGTTTGCTTGAACAATTAATTAAAATAAATTTTAATTAATTATTGGATACTTCCAAAGGCATAAGCACATTCTCAATATATCTAAATAATATTTTATAATCTAATTACAAAAGAAAAATATAACTAGCCCTATCAATTAAGCCAAGCAACAACACATGTTCATAAAACAAGGCAATTTTAGACATTTTTTGAAATAAATCCGAAATTAATTATTTGAATCACATTCAAATCATTTTTCAATAAAAATAATCATCCTTAATCATCCCATGATCATATTAGAAAAACAATGTGTAAAATATATTTTACAAATTAATTTCAATTTTTCAAAACCTATTGATCCAAAATCATGAAAAACATGCAATCCAATTGCACTTTCAATTAAAATTAATTTTAATGGACACGAGGGAGCTCTGATACCACTGTTAGGGTTTGAAGAATGCATCACATTCATAAATGCAGTAGAAAAATAAAATTTTCAAAATCCGAAACAAAAGATCATACATGTGCCATTAAAACTAATTTATATAAATATAGAGATTAGAAATTTACATTGTAATTTCTTATTTGTTATTCAAATCTTCACTTTGTTAGATTATAGTAAACCACAATAATCCACACTAGGATGTTTCTAGTGATAATCCACGCGAATAATGAAGAAGAAACTATCAAGAGAAATGGTTGGAATAAATTCAAAGTGCTAGCTTTGAAAGTGTTCTTGATAGTATTTTATTATGTCTTAAAAATATTTTTTTCACAAAAAAATATTTTCATATCTATTTTTTGTCATTTGACATCTTTTCTATTTGAATCAAATTCAAAGAAAAGATCAAAAGTCAAAAATGGAGAAAAAAGAATTTAATGAATAGTGAATGGGCTGGGCTGCCCCGCTAAACGGGCCAGCAGCCTGCCTAGCCCGAGCTGGCCTGTGACCCTCCCGAACGATTTTTCTCCTGCGATCTCATCGCGATGCATCCCGAAAGAATTCTCTCATATTTTGGATCTCATCCAAGACAATTTTATTCATTCTCCATATCTTCAATGCGTGTGACCCATTAGGTTCCCAGTTATGTTGGCCACTTAAATTAATAATTAATTTAAGCAAGTCATGACCGGTATCTAGTAATACATAATGACCCCCAATTGACCAGAAAGTCAGTGGTTTGACTACGAATCTTTCCATAGACAATTTCTGCGCAATTATTCCTTTCACCATTCTATACCCTATTTGGTTCAGAGTATGGACATGTGTCAACTCCCACTAGACTGACTACGTCACGTGTAGTTCAAGTAATATTAGTTCTTATCCCTGATGCTCATTACTCCATTAGATATGTCATTGAAGACTATGCTTATGACATTTCCACTATGGCAAGAGATTCCCGAGTAATGACCACGACAAGAGGCCATGGGTATGCATTGTTGGTTACTTAATTACCTTCAAATACCTCAAGTTGTATCCAATCACCACCTTATGAGCAACCTCCCTAAGACAATAAAGAATAGTGTCAAAATACAAAATTAGTATCCAAGATATCGTTGAGTTCCTCAAGTCTAAGGATACTTGCACCATTGCTATGATGAGAGTATCATTGACATTTGAATAGATTATCCATATGATTGTCTCATAGTTGGTCATCCAATGTACTTAGCTACACTTAGTAAGCATCCACATGTTAACTCCAAATATCTCATGTTTACAGATTATGAGATCTACTACTTCATCCAATCAAGGAGTGTAACATGTGCTAATCTGTCCGGATTAACAATGTCTCATCTCATTAATCTTATGACTAGGGATAATTTTGATACTAACATAATTATACATGATAATAATCTCAATATCATGATCTCATCATGATTTCCTTCATGATATGTATGTATCAAGGACTTCATTAATTGATTTAAAATCACTATCAATTCTTATATCAAATGAACATCAAATTAATGAAAAAACCTTTTATTAATGAAATAAATTTGTACAAAAAGTGCTAAAGGTGATTGCCTTTAGAGTACTCCTCTAACAATTATATTCAACATAGAATGCAAGCTGAACAAGCTCAATAGGCACATCTAGCGGCATAGGTACAACCTCCTGCTCCACCTAAAAAGAAGCCGATTTTGGTGCAGTTGAAGAGATTGGGAGCTGAAGATTTCTATAGCCATGATCCTTTGACACCTGCATAGGTGGAAGAATGGTTTTTTAAGACTAATAGATTATTTGAAATCATTCACAGCCGCTTGAAGAGAAGTTCGAAGGTACTGTGGCATTACTCTAGGGTCCTGCATACCCCAAGCAAGCAATTGAATTGGGATTTCTTCTTGGCCTAGTTTGAAAAGACATATGTAGGGTCAGAGTATAATTCAGAGATGCAAGATGCTTTTTGGAGACTCAGATAGGGAAATAAGACAATAGCAGAGCATGGGCATGAGTTTGAGCACCTTGGTGCCTATCTTGATGATTATCAGTTGACTGAGGAGAAGTTATGTTAGAGATTTGAAAGAGGTCTCCATAACAAAATCAGACATATAGTGGGTGCACAACAACATCCAAATTTGTATGCTTTGGTAGAAGCAGCTATTATGGTGGAAAGTATCCATACAGATGAGGCTAATAGACAAACTCAATTCCAATAGAAGAGGAAGTCAGAACAATTCAGTGGTTCAATTACTCAGAGTAAGAAGTCTAGAGGACTAGCTCCATCACAGGGTCGCGCATCAGTTACACCAAGGCATGGACAAGGAAATACATTTCAGAGTAATGCCCCAGTCACTTCTGTGGCCAGTACACCTAGAAGTAGAGGAGGAGGTGTAGTCTAGATTTGGGATCATTGTTGTATATCTCACCCAAGAGTGCAAATATTTGACTGGTGCCTACTTCAAGTGTGGTTCAAAGGATCATCAAGAGGCTGAGGTAGGGGAGCAGCCCTTAATCCATCAGCATCTTGACCTTCTGCACAACCACCCTAAGGTCAGGGATGAGCTATAGGCCATACTTATGTATTGAGAGCCAAAGAAGAGGAGGATGCTCCGGATGTGATAATAGGTAAATTTATGCTTATTACTGCTTCTGTTTATGAACTTGTTGATCCTAGTTCCACACATTCCTACATAAATACAGATGTTGCACATGGGAAAGGGCTAAGAGATTCCCAAATTGACTAAGACCTAGTGAGCAATCCTTTAGGAAATAGTGTTGCGGTGAACAGGGTGTATAAGATGTCATATTCGCTAATTTAGACCTAAGTCACACGAGTTGTTAAATCGACTCGTCGGTTTGACTGAAGTCTAAAATTGGATTTTATCGAAAAATAATTAAAATAATAGAAATTAATTGTGGAATATACCTAATAAAGTGTTCAAATATTTTAAGATGTTAAATTTTGGCAAAATATTAAATTGCAAATTTTGAAAAGTTTAGGGGTTAATTTGCAATTTATTAAAAATTGGAGGATTTATTGGGATAATCATAAATTAAATGCATGAATTGAGACATTTTAAGCATGTGGAGGCTAGCTTAACCAAGTGGCAAAGTTTAATAAGCTAATTAAGATACATGCATTTAATATTAATGAAGGTTTCTAGATTGATGCTTAGGTGTCCCCCCATCTTAATAACTTTTGTCATCTTCTTCTTGATTGTTTCTTCCTCTTCCTTATCCATTTTCATTGAGGAAAATTTTGTTCTCTACACCAGCCCACGTTTTCCCTTGTTCCTCCATAGCCAAAGCTTAGTTTTAGTGAAAGAAAGTGAGAAAAGAGAGAAAAAGTAAGGAAATATTCAATTTTCATGCTCAATGTAGCTTAAGAAAGTAAGGAGAAAGAGAGAGATTAGGGTCTATGAGGTTTTAATAATCTGATTATAAACTTTAGGAACTCAAAGTGACAAGGAGCTAGATCAAAGGAGCAAAGGAAAGGAGAAAGAGAAGTAAAGCGAAAGAAAATAGAGGTTTGTGCATAACCTAAGACAATAGCCTATTTTATTTTTTTTTTGCACGATTTGATTATTTGTCATGTTGATAATTTTGAATTAATAGTATTTTGTGATGAAAATCTTGGGGATGCATGTTTGCTAGACTTAGGATTTAATTTAGTAAAAATTGAAAGTGATTAGTTTGTATGTTCTTTGCTGGAAATGGATGAGCAGTGAGCACTTAAACTGTTATAACCTAATTTCTGGAACTCAGTTTTGCATGTTCTTTGTTTGATTTAAAAGATAAGATATAGGGCTATAACTTTCATTAAGACTATAAAACCTGAATATGTCTGTAATGGTCCATAAAAATTCATAAATTGCTTACTTAGAATCTGTCCAGAAAATTCTGGGCAGAATTATTAGTGACCAGTTAGTGTTAATATTATCATATCATTTGATACAGAACTCAGAATTAAGTGATTCAAGTTGAATATTAAAGATAATATCCAAACCTAAACGTTTTATGAAGATCATGTAACTACATTCAGAATGGAAAATGACCAAAATTAAGGTCCAAAATAGAGAACAGAATCTACCAGTGATAGGGCAGCATGTGAGTTCAGGAATGAAATGTAAGTTGCATGAAACGATGATTGAGTATATTGGGCATAATTGAAAACATAAATAAAAAAGTTATGGAACATAAATGAATTATTGAAAATAAAAATGGAATTACTAATTTTGACATGGATAAAAAGAAGATTTAGTGTTATGGGCAATAACAAGCTATCGATAATAATGATTTGATAAAGTAAAATAAACATAAGATATAAAAGAATAAAATTTATGAAATGTAAGTTGCGTGGAAAAAAAAGATTGAGTATGATTTGTGACACGCATTAATAGGTGATTGAGTGTTGGAACATAACCGAATTATTGAAAAAAAAAAGAAAGCATGAATTGTAAAATAAATAAGAATGATGATTTGATTATGTTAAGAAAAAATGAGATACAATAAATTGATGTTATGCATACTAGAATATTATGAAATGTATGTTTGCATGATTTGATCATAAGTTGTTATATGACAATGCATGTGGCATTAAAAATATTTTATTGCCTTATTTATATGCACCATTAAGCCAAGAGCTTAGCGTGAGATTTTTCTCACGCAAATTTAGTAAAGAATAAATAGAAGATAGTAGATAAAGATAGCGGTGACCTAATCCAGTAAAGCAGTCTGTTGCACACATCGTGGGTTACACAACTTTTGTATATTATCTTGTAAATTTTATTTTGTAGTATTTGTAAAATAAATAGTATGTTTTGTAAAGAACATTTTACTATATAAAAATGTAGTTTAACTTTTATGTTATATTTTTTTAATAATTCAAAGTAAATAAATAGTAAATGAAAAAAAATGTACGAGTGATTTTCCTTTATATATAATTTATATAATGATATTTTAACTGATGAACTCAGCATAGCACACCCTCATCCAGGCAAGAGCTGCTGGGGTGAAGGGGTGTTACAGTTTTTGGTATCAGAGCACAAGGTTGGTACTTCTGGATTTTGGTATTAAGGCCCAGTTTGGGCGGTTTTGGGATTTTGAAATGGTTTTCAAAAAAATAATTATGACATATGTGTACCCACAATTAAGTATTAAAGTTGCTACTTACTGATTAGGGCCATTAATTTACAAGATAGGTAGGGTATGGCTTCATATTGTGGCCGAAGGAGGCGAAAGTAATGAGCCTACAAGGATAGAGGCTTTATTGCGACCCAATAATCATCGAGCTACTGCATCGAGATCTAGTGTCAGCTCATCGCAAGTGCAGTCTATTGCGGGCACAGGACAAATAGAGCTTATGAAAAATATGATAGATTTGCTACAAAGAGCACCACCACTAGGTCGAGAAAGTTTAGAACCATAGTTTGGAACCATAGTCTCTAGAATTTGAGATTATTGTGACTAACCCATTAGGGCACAGTATGAGGGTTAGCAAGGTGTTTAGGAGTTGCCCAGTAGAAATTCAAGGTAGGCAATTCCCAGCAGACTTGATAGAGTTGCCATTCCATGAGTTCAATGTGATCTTGGGAGTGGATTGGTTGGCTCGTTATGGAGTGGTAGTGGATTGTGGAAGAAGACTGATGATCATCAGAATTTCAGAACAAGATGAGATAGTGATGATGGGTGAGAATAGAAGATATCCAGACAATGTGATATCAGTGTTGAAAGCTCAGAAACTCATTAGTAAGGGGTGCGAAGCATACTTAGCATATGTGGTGGATATAGAAAAAGCAAGTCCGAAGTTGGTGGATATTCTTATGGTTAGTGAGTTTCTCGATGTATTTCCAGAAGTGTTGCCATGATTATCACCGGATAGAGAAATTGAATTTGCTATCGATTTGGTACCCAACACCACTCCTATTTCCATTACACCAAATAGGATGGCACCAATGGAGTTGAAAGAGTTGAAGGTACAGTTGCAAGAGTTGTTAGATAAGGGTTTTATACGATCCAATGTATCATCATGGGGTGCTCCAGTATTATTTGTCAAGAAGAAAGATGACACTCTTCGTCTTTGCATGGATTATAGACAGCTTAATAAGGTGACTAATAAGAATAAATACCTGCTGCCTAGGATTGATGACTTATTTGACCAATTGAAAGGTGTAGCCATATTTTCAAAGATAGATCTTCGATCGGGGTATTATCAATTGAAGATGAAAGAGTTAGATGTACTTAAGACGACATTCAGGACTCGTTATGGTCATTATGAGTTCCTGGTTATGCCCTTTGGATTGACCAATGCACCTGTAGCTTTTATGGACCTGATGAACTGAGTGTTCAGGCCATACCTTGATTAATTTGTAGTAGTGTTTATTAATGACATTCTTATCTACTCTAGAGACCGAGTAGCACATGATCAACATCACAAAATAGTGTTGCAAACATTGAGGGAGAACCAGTTGTATGTAAAGCTATCTAAGTGTGAGTTTTGGCTTAAATCAGTCAATTTTTTGGGTCACGTAATTTCAACATAAGGTATTCAGGTTGACCCTAGTAAAATTGAGGCTATTCTTAATTGGAAACCACCAAGAAATTTGACAGAAGTGAGAAGTTTCCTCTGATTAGCCGGATATTATAGGAGGTTCGTGAAGGGATTTTCATCCTTAGTGACTCCTTTGGCAGGACTGCTACGAAAAGAGGTCTGTTTCGAGTGGACAGACAAGTGTCAATCAAACTTTGATCGATTAAAGGTGATGTTGACTGAAACACCAATTTTGACTCAACCTACTCCAGGAAAAGATTTTATTGTGTACAGTGATGCTAGTCATAATGGTTTGGGCTATGTTCTTATGCAAGATGGAAAGGTGAATGCTTACACCTCAAGACAACTTAAGCCTCATGAGCTTAACTATCCCACACATGATTTGGTGTTAGTTGCGATAGTTTTTTCTCTTAAGATCTAGAGATATTATCTGTATGGGGAAAGATGTTATATCTATACAGATCATAAAAGTCTTAAATATCTTCCCTCATAGAAAGAGTTGAATTTGAGACAACGAAGATGGTTGGAGTTGATTAAATTTTATGACTGTGTGATCGAGTACCAGCCAGAAAAAGCTAATGTGGTTGTAAATGCACTAAGTAGGAAGCTTTTAGCTGAGATGCGAATACAATCTACTTTGATGTAGAGGATCAAAGATGCTCAGAAGAAAGATGAGAAGTTAGCGAAGGTAGTGGAGATAGTGAAAAAGGGAGATAAGCCTGAGTTTTCATTGATGGAAGATGGCACAGTATACTTCAAGAATAGGATTTGCGTTCCTAATGTAAAAGAGCTGAAGTATGATATTTTAAAAGAAGCACATGAAACAGTATATACCATGCATCTAGGCAGGAACGAGATGTATCAAGATTTGAAAACTCAATACTGGTGGCCAGGGATGAAGAAGATAACACTTAATATGTTGCTAAATGTCTAACTTGTCAACAAGTGAAAGGAAAACACCAGTTGCCCACAGGATTTCTGCAACCAATACCGATTCCAGAATGGAAATGGGAAAGAATCACGATGGATTTTGTGTTTGGATTACGGATGACTCAGAGAAAGCATGATGTAGTATGGGTGATAGTGGATCGATTAATGAAGTGAGCACACTTCTTACCAGTTAGAATGGACTACTCATTAAAAAAATTAGCCAAAATTTATGTAAGTGAGATAGTGAGGTTGCATGGAGTGCCAATGTCCATCATATCTGATAGAGATCCCAGATTTACTTCACAATTCTTGAAGAGTCTACAACAAGCTTTGGGAACTCAACTCAATTTCAGGATGGCCTTTCATCCGTAGACGGATGGACAATCGGAGAGAGTTATTCAGTTGCTAGAGGATATGATGAGAAGCCGTCTGCTTGAGTTTGAGGGAAGTTGGGATAGATATCTACCTCTTATGGAGTTTGCCTACAAAAATAGTTATCAGACAAGCATAGGCACGGCTCCGTATGAGGCATTGTATGGAAGAAAAGGCAGGACACCAATCTGTTGGACCGAATTGTGTGAAAAGAAGTTGATAGGGTCAGAGTTAGTGCAACAAACAGAAGAAAAGGTTAGAATTATCCAAAAAAGACTGAAAGCAGCACATGATCGACAGAAATCATATGCTGACCTCAAGATGCGAGATATAGAGTATGCTATGGGAGAAAAGGTATTTCTCAAGGTTTCACCTTGGAAGAAAGTATTGAGATTCGGTAAAAAGGGAAAGTTAAGTCCGAGGTTCATTGGTCTTTATGAGATTTTGGAAAGAATCATACCAGTGGCATATCGGTTAGCACTTCCACCAGAGTTAGATAAAATCCATAATGTTTTTCATGTGTCGATGCTAAGGAGATATAGGTCTGATCCGACTCATGTCATACCAACTGAGGAGATAGAAGTGCAGACTGACTTGACTTATAAAAAGGAACCGGTGGCTATATTAGCACGGGAAGAAAAAGTTTTATGAAACAATAAAGTTCCATTAGTTAAAGTGCTATGGCAGAATCATGCTACTAGAGAAGCCACATGGGAGAATGAAGAAGTCATGAAGAAGCAATATCCTCAGTTGTTCAACAAAGAATGAACAGGTAAAATTTCGAGGATGAAATTTATTTTAAAGGGGAGAGAATGTCATATCAGCTAATTTAGACCTAAGTTACGCGAGTTGTTAAATCGACTCATCGGTTTGACCGAAGTCTAAAATTGGATTTTTATCGAAAAATAATTAAAATAATGGCAATTAAATGTGGAATATACCTAATAAAGTGTTCAAAATATTTTAAGATGTTAAATTTCGGTAAAGGATTAAATTGAAAATTTTGAAAAGTTTAATGGTCAATTTGCAATTTATTAAAAATTGGAGGATTTATTGGGATAATCATAAATTAAATGCATGAATTGGGACATTTTAAGCATTTGGAGGCTAGCTTAACCAAGTGGTAAAGTTTAATAAGCTAATTAAGATACATGCATTTAATATTAGTGAAGGTTTCTAGATTGATGCTTAGGTGTCCCCCATCTTAATAACTTTTGTCATCTTCTTCTTGATTGTTTCTTCCTCTTCTTTATCCATTTTCATTGAGGAAAATTTTGTTCTCTACACCAGCCCACGTTTTCCCTTGTTCCTCCATAGCCAAAGCTTAGTTTTAGTGAAAGAAAGTGAGAAAAGAGAGAAAAAGTAAGGAAAAAAATTTTCATGCTCAAGATAGCTTAAGAGAGTAAGGAGAAAGAGAGAGATTAGGGTCTATGAGGTTTTAATAATCTGATTATAAACTTTAGGAACTCAAAGTGACAAGGAGCTAGATCAAAGGAGCAAAGGAAAGGAGAAAAAGAAGTAAAGAGAAAGAAAATAGAGGTTTGTACATAACCTAAGGCAATAGCCTATTTTATTCTTTTTATTTGCATGATTTGATTATTTGGCATGTTGATGATTCTGAATTAATAGTATTTTGTGATGAAAATCTTGGAGATGAATGTTTGCTAGACTTAGGATTTAATTTGGTAAAAATTGAAAGTGATTAGTTTGTATGTTCTTTGCTGGAAATGGATGAGCAGTGAGCACTTAAACTGTTATACCTTAATTTCTAGAACTCGGTTTTGCATGTTTTTTATTGGATTTAAAAGATAAGCCATAGGGCTTTAACTTTTATTAAGTCCATAAAATCTGAATATGTCTGTAATTATCCAAAAATATTCATAAATCACGGACTTAGAATCTGTCAAGAAAATTCTAGGCAGAATTATTAGTCACCAGTTAGTATTAATATTATCATATCTTTTGATACACAACACCAAATTAAGTGATTCAAGTTGAATATTAAAGCTAAGATCCATACTAACTTTTTATGAAGATCATGTAACTAAATTCAGAATGGAACAGGACCAAAATGATGGTCCAAAATAGAGAACAGAATCTGCCAGTGATAGGGTAGCATGTGTGTTGAGGAATGAAATGTAAGTTGCATGAAAAGATGATTGAGTGTCTTGGGCATAATTGAAAACATAAATAAAGAAGTTATGGAACATAAAAAAAGAAGTTATGGAACATAAATGAATTATTGAAAATAAAAATGGAATTACTAATTTTGACATGGATAAAAAGAAGATTTAGTGTTATGGGCAATAACAAGCTATCGATAATAATGATTTGATAAAGTAAAATAAACATAAGATATAAAAAAATAAAATTTATGAAATGTAAGTTGCGTGGAAAAAAAAGATTGAGTATGATTTGTGACACGCATTAATAGGTGATTGAGTGTTGGAACATAACCGAATTATTGAAAAAAAAAAAGAAAGCATGAATTGTAAAATAAATAAGAATGATGATTTGATTATGTTAAGCAAAAATGAGATACAATAAATTGATGTTATGCATACTATAATATTATGAAATGTATGTTTGCATGATTTGATCATAAATTGTTATATGACAATGCATGTGGCATTAAAAATATTTTATTGCCTTATTTATGCACCATTAAGCCAAGAGCTTAACGTGAGATTTTTCTCACGTAGATTTAGTAAAGAATAAATAGAAGATAGTAGATAAAGACAGTGGTGACCTAATCCAGTAAAGCAGCCTGTTGCACATATCATGGGTTACACAATTTTTGTATATTATCTTGTAAATTTTATTTTGTAGTATTTGTAAAATAAACAATATGTTTTGTAAAGAACATGTTACCATATAAAAATGTAGTTTAACTTTTATGTTATATTTCTTTGATAATGCAAAGTAAATAAATAGTAAATGAAAAAAAAATGTACGAGTGATTTTCCTTTATATATAATTTATATAATGATATTTTAACCGATGAAGTCAGCATAGCACACTCTCATCCAGGCACGAGCTGCTGATGTGAAGGAGTGTTACATAGGAATTGTCCCATTAGTGTGCAAGGTTATGAATTTCTAGCTAAGCTAATTGAACTTCCATTCCGCGAGTTTGATGTGATATTAGGGATGGATTTGTTATCCGCCCACCAAGCGACAGTGGATTGTAAATGGAGGAGAGTGACATTTAAACTCTCTGATGACTGAAAAATTACTATTGTGGGTGAAAGAACAGACTTTTTATCTGATGTGATTTTAGCTACAGCTGCCAAGAGACTCATAAGAAAGGGGTGCATTGCTTACTTATGTTATGTAGTGGAATCTAAAAGGAAGATCTTATGGTTTTAGATGTGCTTACAGTGAGAGATGTTCGAAATGTCTTCCCTAATGAACTACTAGGCTTGCCACCTGACAGGGAAGTCAAATTCACTATATATGTAGCTCCGGGCATGACACCTATTTCTATTGCACCCTATAGGATGGTGCACACAAAACTCAAAGAATTGAATATTTAGCTGCATGAATTGCTTGATAAAGGCTTTATTAGACTCAGTATTTCACCATGGGGAGCACCAAGGCTCTTTGTAAAGAAGAAGGATGGGTCCCTCAGATTATGCATTGACTATAGATAAATTTCGAGGATGAAATTTATTTTAAAGGGGAGAGAATGTCATATCAGCTAATTTAGACCTAAGTTACGCGAGTTGTTAAATCGACTCATCGGTTTGACCGAAGTCTAAAATTGGATTTTTATCGAAAAATAATTAAAATAATGGCAATTAAATGTGGAATATACCTAATAAAGTGTTCAAAATATTTTAAGATGTTAAATTTCGGTAAAGGATTAAATTGAAAATTTTGAAAAGTTTAATGGTCAATTTGCAATTTATTAAAAATTGGAGGATTTATTGGGATAATCATAAATTAAATGCATGAATTGGGACATTTTAAGCATTTGGAGGCTAGCTTAACCAAGTGGTAAAGTTTAATAAGCTAATTAAGATACATGCATTTAATATTAGTGAAGGTTTCTAGATTGATGCTTAGGTGTCCCCCATCTTAATAACTTTTGTCATCTTCTTCTTGATTGTTTCTTCCTCTTCTTTATCCATTTTCATTGAGGAAAATTTTGTTCTCTACACCAGCCCACGTTTTCCCTTGTTCCTCCATAGCCAAAGCTTAGTTTTAGTGAAAGAAAGTGAGAAAAGAGAGAAAAAGTAAGGAAAAAAATTTTCATGCTCAAGATAGCTTAAGAGAGTAAGGAGAAAGAGAGAGATTAGGGTCTATGAGGTTTTAATAATCTGATTATAAACTTTAGGAACTCAAAGTGACAAGGAGCTAGATCAAAGGAGCAAAGGAAAGGAGAAAAAGAAGTAAAGAGAAAGAAAATAGAGGTTTGTACATAACCTAAGGCAATAGCCTATTTTATTCTTTTTATTTGCATGATTTGATTATTTGGCATGTTGATGATTCTGAATTAATAGTATTTTGTGATGAAAATCTTGGAGATGAATGTTTGCTAGACTTAGGATTTAATTTGGTAAAAATTGAAAGTGATTAGTTTGTATGTTCTTTGCTGGAAATGGATGAGCAGTGAGCACTTAAACTGTTATACCTTAATTTCTAGAACTCGGTTTTGCATGTTTTTTATTGGATTTAAAAGATAAGCCATAGGGCTTTAACTTTTATTAAGTCCATAAAATCTGAATATGTCTGTAATTATCCAAAAATATTCATAAATCACGGACTTAGAATCTGTCAAGAAAATTCTAGGCAGAATTATTAGTCACCAGTTAGTATTAATATTATCATATCTTTTGATACACAACACCAAATTAAGTGATTCAAGTTGAATATTAAAGCTAAGATCCATACTAACTTTTTATGAAGATCATGTAACTAAATTCAGAATGGAACAAGACCAAAATGATGGTCCAAAATAGAGAACAGAATCTGCCAGTGATAGGGTAGCATGTGTGTTGAGGAATGAAATGTAAGTTGCATGAAAAGATGATTGAGTGTCTTGGGCATAATTGAAAACATAAATAAAGAAGTTATGGAACATAAAAAAAGAAGTTATGGAACATAAATGAATTATTGAAAATAAAAATGGAATTACTAATTTTGACATGGATAAAAAGAAGATTTAGTGTTATGGGCAATAACAAGCTATCGATAATAATGATTTGATAAAGTAAAATAAACATAAGATATAAAAAAATAAAATTTATGAAATGTAAGTTGCGTGGAAAAAAAAGATTGAGTATGATTTGTGACACGCATTAATAGGTGATTGAGTGTTGGAACATAACCGAATTATTGAAAAAAAAAAAGAAAGCATGAATTGTAAAATAAATAAGAATGATGATTTGATTATGTTAAGCAAAAATGAGATACAATAAATTGATGTTATGCATACTATAATATTATGAAATGTATGTTTGCATGATTTGATCATAAATTGTTATATGACAATGCATGTGGCATTAAAAATATTTTATTGCCTTATTTATGCACCATTAAGCCAAGAGCTTAACGTGAGATTTTTCTCACGTAGATTTAGTAAAGAATAAATAGAAGATAGTAGATAAAGACAGTGGTGACCTAATCCAGTAAAGCAGCCTGTTGCACATATCATGGGTTACACAATTTTTGTATATTATCTTGTAAATTTTATTTTGTAGTATTTGTAAAATAAACAATATGTTTTGTAAAGAACATGTTACCATATAAAAATGTAGTTTAACTTTTATGTTATATTTCTTTGATAATGCAAAGTAAATAAATAGTAAATGAAAAAAAAATGTACGAGTGATTTTCCTTTATATATAATTTATATAATGATATTTTAACCGATGAAGTCAGCATAGCACACTCTCATCCAGGCACGAGCTGCTGATGTGAAGGAGTGTTACATAGGAATTGTCCCATTAGTGTGCAAGGTTATGAATTTCTAGCTAAGCTAATTGAACTTCCATTCCGCGAGTTTGATGTGATATTAGGGATGGATTTGTTATCCGCCCACCAAGCGACAGTGGATTGTAAATGGAGGAGAGTGACATTTAAACTCTCTGATGACTGAAAAATTACTATTGTGGGTGAAAGAACAGACTTTTTATCTGATGTGATTTTAGCTACAGCTGCCAAGAGACTCATAAGAAAGGGGTGCATTGCTTACTTATGTTATGTAGTGGAATCTAAAAAGGAAGATCTTATGGTTTTAGATGTGCTTACAGTGAGAGATGTTCGAAATGTCTTCCCTAATGAACTACTAGGCTTGCCACCTGACAGGGAAGTCAAATTCACTATATATGTAGCTCCGGGCATGACACCTATTTCTATTGCACCCTATAGGATGGTGCACACAAAACTCAAAGAATTGAATATTTAGCTGCATGAATTGCTTGATAAAGGCTTTATTAGACTCAATATTTCACCATGGGGAGCACCAAGGCTCTTTGTAAAGAAGAAGGATGGGTCCCTCAGATTATGCATTGACTATAGATAAATTTCGAGGATGAAATTTATTTTAAAGGGGAGAGAATGTCATATCAGCTAATTTAGACCTAAGTTACGCGAGTTGTTAAATCGACTCATCGGTTTGACCGAAGTCTAAAATTGGATTTTTATCGAAAAATAATTAAAATAATGGCAATTAAATGTGGAATATACCTAATAAAGTGTTCAAAATATTTTAAGATGTTAAATTTCGGTAAAGGATTAAATTGAAAATTTTGAAAAGTTTAATGGTCAATTTGCAATTTATTAAAAATTGGAGGATTTATCGGGATAATCATAAATTAAATGCATGAATTGGGACATTTTAAGCATTTGGAGGCTAGCTTAACCAAGTGGTAAAGTTTAATAAGCTAATTAAGATACATGCATTTAATATTAGTGAAGGTTTCTAGATTGATGCTTAGGTGTCCCCCATCTTAATAACTTTTGTCATCTTCTTCTTGATTGTTTCTTCCTCTTCTTTATCCATTTTCATTGAGGAAAATTTTGTTCTCTACACCAGCCCACGTTTTCCCTTGTTCCTCCATAGCCAAAGCTTAGTTTTAGTGAAAGAAAGTGAGAAAAGAGAGAAAAAGTAAGGAAAAAAATTTTCATGCTCAAGATAGCTTAAGAGAGTAAGGAGAAAGAGAGAGATTAGGGTCTATGAGGTTTTAATAATCTGATTATAAACTTTAGGAACTCAAAGTGACAAGGAGCTAGATCAAAGGAGCAAAGGAAAGGAGAAAAAGAAGTAAAGAGAAAGAAAATAGAGGTTTGTACATAACCTAAGGCAATAGCCTATTTTATTCTTTTTATTTGCATGATTTGATTATTTGGCATGTTGATGATTCTGAATTAATAGTATTTTGTGATGAAAATCTTGGAGATGAATGTTTGCTAGACTTAGGATTTAATTTGGTAAAAATTGAAAGTGATTAGTTTGTATGTTCTTTGCTGGAAATGGATGAGCAGTGAGCACTTAAACTGTTATACCTTAATTTCTAGAACTCGGTTTTGCATGTTTTTTATTGGATTTAAAAGATAAGCCATAGGGCTTTAACTTTTATTAAGTCCATAAAATCTGAATATGTCTGTAATTATCCAAAAATATTCATAAATCACGGACTTAGAATCTGTCAAGAAAATTCTAGGCAGAATTATTAGTCACCAGTTAGTATTAATATTATCATATCTTTTGATACACAACACCAAATTAAGTGATTCAAGTTGAATATTAAAGCTAAGATCCATACTAACTTTTTATGAAGATCATGTAACTAAATTCAGAATGGAACAGGACCAAAATGATGGTCCAAAATAGAGAACAGAATCTGCCAGTGATAGGGTAGCATGTGTGTTGAGGAATGAAATGTAAGTTGCATGAAAAGATGATTGAGTGTCTTGGGCATAATTGAAAACATAAATAAAGAAGTTATGGAACATAAAAAAAGAAGTTATGGAACATAAATGAATTATTGAAAATAAAAATGGAATTACTAATTTTGACATGGATAAAAAGAAGATTTAGTGTTATGGGCAATAACAAGCTATCGATAATAATGATTTGATAAAGTAAAATAAACATAAGATATAAAAAAATAAAATTTATGAAATGTAAGTTGCGTGGAAAAAAAAGATTGAGTATGATTTGTGACACGCATTAATAGGTGATTGAGTGTTGGAACATAACCGAATTATTGAAAAAAAAAAAAAAGAAAGCATGAATTGTAAAATAAATAAGAATGATGATTTGATTATGTTAAGCAAAAATGAGATACAATAAATTGATGTTATGCATACTATAATATTATGAAATGTATGTTTGCATGATTTGATCATAAATTGTTATATGACAATGCATGTGGCATTAAAAATATTTTATTGCCTTATTTATGCACCATTAAGCCAAGAGCTTAACGTGAGATTTTTCTCACGTAGATTTAGTAAAGAATAAATAGAAGATAGTAGATAAAGACAGTGGTGACCTAATCCAGTAAAGCAGCCTGTTGCACATATCATGGGTTACACAATTTTTGTATATTATCTTGTAAATTTTATTTTGTAGTATTTGTAAAATAAACAATATGTTTTGTAAAGAACATGTTACCATATAAAAATGTAGTTTAACTTTTATGTTATATTTCTTTGATAATGCAAAGTAAATAAATAGTAAATGAAAAAAAATGTACGAGTGATTTTCCTTTATATATAATTTATATAATGATATTTTAACCGATGAAGTCAGCATAGCACACTCTCATCCAGGCACGAGCTGCTGATGTGAAGGAGTGTTACATAGGAATTGTCCCATTAGTGTGCAAGGTTATGAATTTCTAGCTAAGCTAATTGAACTTCCATTCCGCGAGTTTGATGTGATATTAGGGATGGATTTGTTATCCGCCCACCAAGCGACAGTGGATTGTAAATGGAGGAGAGTGACATTTAAACTCTCTGATGACTGAAAAATTACTATTGTGGGTGAAAGAACAGACTTTTTATCTGATGTGATTTTAGCTACAGCTGCCAAGAGACTCATAAGAAAGGGGTGCATTGCTTACTTATGTTATGTAGTGGAATCTAAAAAGGAAGATCTTATGGTTTTAGATGTGCTTACAGTGAGAGATGTTCGAAATGTCTTCCCTAATGAACTACTAGGCTTGCCACCTGACAGGGAAGTCAAATTCACTATATATGTAGCTCCGGGCATGACACCTATTTCTATTGCACCCTATAGGATGGTGCACACAAAACTCAAAGAATTGAATATTTAGCTGCATGAATTGCTTGATAAAGGCTTTATTAGACTCAGTATTTCACCATGGGGAGCACCAAGGCTCTTTGTAAAGAAGAAGGATGGGTCCCTCAGATTATGCATTGACTATAGATAGTTGAATAAAGTGACAATCAAGAACAAGTATCCCCTTCCATGTATTAAAGACTTATTTTATCAATTGAAGGGAGTAGGTGTGTTTTCAAAGATTGACCTAATATTGGGCTACCATCAATTGAAAGTAAAGGAAGCAGATGTGCCCAAGACTGCTTCTTGCACAAGATATGCCCACTATGAGTTTTTAGTCATGCCATTTGGGCTTACAAATGCTCCAATAGCTTTCATGAATTTAATGAATAAGATATTTCATTCGTGGTGGTATTTATTGATGATCTTCTAGTGTATTCGAAGATGCTAGAAGAACATGACAAACACCTATGAATTGTCTTATAGATATTGAGAGAGAAGCAACTGTATGCAAAGTTCGGCAAGTGTGACTTTTGGTTGAATGAAGTATCCTTCTTGGGTCATGTAGCTTTAGCTGAAGGGATAAAGGTGGACCCAAAGAAGATTGAAGCAATCTTACAGTGGAGAATACCTAAGACTGTTATAGAAGTTAGAAGTTTCTTAGGTTTGGCTGAGTATTATAGAAGATTTGTAAAAAGTTTTTCCACCATAGCACTGCCACTCACTCAACTGTTACAGAAGCATGTGAAGTTTGAGTGGACGGATAAATGTCACGAAAGCCTTGAGAAGCTTAAAAACATGTTGACAAAAGCCCTCCTATTAACTCAACCATAATCTAACAAGGATTTTGTGATTTTACAGTGATGCCTACAGGAATGGGTTAGGCATGTATTAATGCAGGAAGGTAAAGTGATTGCATATGCTTCCCGACAACTCAAGACTCATGAGAAGAACTATCCTGTGACATCCTTGACCTTTCCCACATGCATATCCATATTCATTTCATTTGAACATATGCATCTTCCATATAACCCAATTGAACACATGCATTTCATACATATTTTCTTAGAAACAAGTTCATGGCACGCACTAGCTACGTGTCCTAATATTTGGCAATTGTATCGAGTCACACGTGTATCCTTATAACCTAAATGATGATAACAAAGCATTAGAAATAAATTGAATAAGGTGACTAAATTAAAGTAAGAAAAATGACTAGATTAAGATTAGTAAACATTTACATTGTTAATTAAGTTAAATCGGGCCAAATGATTAAGTTGTATTATTGTGTGAATTAGTGGAATTATAAATATATGAAAATAAAAATAAAAATATAGACAAAATAAAATGAAAATGAAACAAAAAGAAAATAAAAGAAAAGAGAAAAGAAAAGAGAAGAGAAAAGAAAGGAGAAAAGAGAAGAGAAAAGAGAAGAGATGAAGAGAAAAATGATAAAAAGACAAAAAAACAAAAGGTTGGCTTTATCTTCCTCCCCCATTTCTGCCACCTCACTTCAGCCCCATTTTCTTCTTCATCTTCCTCCATTCCAAAACTCAATTATTCCTTGTTTTACCTAGTTTTTGCACAAACTGATCCCTTGCAAGTTCGTCCTTAGTAAGTAATCAATTTTTATTGCTATAGGGTTGATTTGAGTTGCTAAGATTCATTAATAGGCACTGAATTGCACCCCGATTTTGATATTAATAGAAATTGATTCTGGAAAAGTTTAAAACACTAAAGTTGTTCCTTGATGTCTTATATTTATGTATATGTAAACCGTTTTGCAATATGTTGTGTATAGAAATAGATATCTTCTTTGTACTAAAACTAGTCAGGGTGTGAACCCTAGCCAAGATAGCTACTGTGTTCTTTGGTTTTGAATATGATAAAGGCATTATTTTAAGTATCTCAAAACATCCAAGTTATATCTATATGTGTTATGTATCTGTATACCGAATACCAAACTCATAGGTCTTGTAAAGTTTGAGTTATGGTGAATCGAACCATGAATGTTCCATGACTTGAACTACCAACTAAGTGCCCTAGGCAGATCCAAAAACTTGTTTGGCTAATTTGAGCTCCTTAGAGCTAGAATCTATAAATGCTAAAATCTTCAAAGTTGTAAGTATATGTCTTCACTAAATTTTGGTACTATTTGCAGCTTGATATGTTATGTATAGACTAAGTTATGGAATTTGGAAATCACACTGGTCCGGAAGCCAATTCTATTATGGATTAGTGAAATATTGGTTATCATTTGAAGACCTTAGAGACATAAGTGATACAAGTTTTAAACATAATAAATGTTCCATTTGAACCCATATAAGTTTCTATAAAGTTTCATTAAAATAGGACTTATAGATTATAAGTTGTGATGAACCAAAGTGGATACCCTGAAACTGCCTAAACGCAGAAAATAAGGCAGCAAATAGAACACACTTAGAAATTCCACCAAATATTGTACATTGATCCAATTGGTCTAAAATTTTAATATGTTATATAATTATATGTTAGTTTTAATTAGGAATAAGAATCAAATTAATTGGTCAAGTATAGAAAACTTTATAGGCTAAAAAGTCCTATAAGGTCACACTAACTCAGAGGAAAAATCTTAACTATTGATATGAACAATGCATATTAATTTGTTCAAGCCACATTAAGTCTCCCTAATCATGAATTAATCAATTATATTTTCATATTAGGTTCACAACATATTGGAGACCCACAAGAAGCGGATAGACAATAAGTTAGGGGTTGGAATCAAAGGAGAAAGGTGAGTCTAATTATCGATTGAATTTTTTAGTACATATGAATGTTGCTTGTTATGTGATTCGTATGATTGTCATGATTGGTCCCTGATAAAATGATGATGGATAATTTGTGACATTGTGGTATATATAAGTGGTATACTTATGATATATTTGAGGTATATGTTTGACATATGTGATATATATACAGGGTATATGTATAGTATATGTGAGGTATATGCGTGGCTTATGAGGCATATATGCGGTATATGTATGTTATATGTGATAAGATGCAATGGTTGATGAATGATTAAGTACAAGTGCATATGCATATAGACTAAAAAGGCATTATGACTAGTTAATCGATATTATAAAGAAAAAGAAGAGGCCTATGGCCCAACAAATATGCAAATGAAACAAATGATCAAGCTAGCTAGCAAATGCAAATGTTCACATGGCAAATGTTCACATGGAAACTCGGGGCAATGTCTGTTTAACTTGGTCACAACAAAATGAAATAAGCAAAGCATTTGCATACATAAAGAGTAATGATTATATGTTTCAACTTTATTGATACTTATATGATACAGATGAATCGAATGGAATACATGGTATATATTGGATTTGTGATTTATTACTATAAGTTGTTTGGTACTTTAGAGCTCATTGGATGATTATTCTCACTGAGCCGCAACTCATCAATTTGCATCATTTTTCAGGTAAAGAAAAGTGATAGCTCATTTTGAGTAATGTATAGAAGACATGGAGCACAGGTCACTGCCCGAGCCTCATTACTCTCTCTCCTTGCATTCCACACAAGCATGAAAATATGTCATCTGTGTTCTTGTATTTACGTGCTTGAATATGTATAGTCATTTTGGAATGAGTTTCAAAATGTATAAATGAAAGCGACTCGTAAATACTTATGTGTAAAGTTTATGTTTTAATATATGTGATATATTATATTGTGGTGAAAACCTCAGTGTTAACTTTGCAAAGTCATTGAATAATATTACAAGATATGAGACTTGCAAGTCATTGAATCAAATTACAAGATATGAGACTTGCAAAGTCATTGAATGAAATTACAGGATATAAAAAAAATTTACTATCACTATTAACAGGATATTTTGTTTTTTTCCAGCATGCTATGTATGATTATTTGATACAGAGATAGGTTATACTTAAATGCATAAGATGTGGTGTTACATATCCTACACAAGATCTTGAGCTTGCAGCAATTGTACTCACTTTGACGATTTGGAGACATTACCTTTATGGTGAAAAATGCTACATTTACGCATATCATAAAAGTTTAAAATATTTTCTCACATAGAAGGAACTTAATTTGAGACAGAAGCATTGGATTGAATTGATAAAAGACTATGATTACTTAATCGACTATTATCTAGGAAAGGCAAATGTAGTAACTGATGCACTTAGTAGAAAATTTATGGCAGCCCTTCGGGCGATGAATGTCAGATTTGATACGACACAAGATGGAGTGATAATAGTAGAAATGCAAGTAAAAGCAGACTTTCTTCAACAAGTGAAAGTGGCACAAAAGCTAAATGATCATTTGATTGCCATAATGAACTGAGTAAAAGAGGGCAATGAGGTTGATTACTCTTTGGATGAAAATGACAACCTTTATTTCAACCAAAGGTTATGTGTACGCGATCAAGATGAATCGAGGAAGAATATTCTCACAGAAGCTCATTATAGCAGCTACACATTGTATCCTGGTGGTAACAAGATATATCAAGACTTGAATGTACACTATTGGTGGCCAGGAATGAAACGTGATGTGACAGAATTTGTGAGCAAATGCTTGGTATGCCAGCAGGTGAAAGCTGAACACTAAGTTCCATCAGGTTTGCTTTAGCCTATCGCAATACCAGAGTGGAAATGGGATTGAGTAACCATGGATTTTGTGACTGAACTGCCTTTGATTGGAAGGAAGCATGATACTATATGGGTTGATAAACTCACTAAATCAACCTATTTCATACTAGTATGGATGGACTATCCACTGACCAGGTTGGAAAAAATCTATATTAATGATATAGTAAGGCTCCATGGAATACCATCCTCCATTATTTCAAACAGAGATCCAAGATTTACATCCTAGTTCTGGAGGAAGTTGTAGGAAGCATTAGGGGCAAAACATCATCTTAGTACGACTTTTCATTCCTAAACTGATGGGCAGTCAGAGCGTGTGATTCAAATACTTGAGGACATGTTCAGAAGTTGCATCATTGAATTTGAAAGCAGAGTATTTGTCATCGGCCGAGTTTGCTTACAACAATAGCTATTAGTCCAGCATCAAAATGGTGCCATATGAAGCACTTCAAGTTGGACAAAATTAAGTGAGAAGAAACTAATGGGGACTGATTTAGTTCATGAAACTGAAGAGAAGATAGATTGAAAGAAGCCATAGACCGATAGAAATCATATGCAGATTTAAGAAGAAAAGACATAGAGTTTCAGGCCGGAGATCAAGTGTTTCTGAAGGTATCACCCTGGAAGAAGGTTATGAGGTTTGGAAAGAAGGGCAAATTAAGTCCAACATTTTTAGGCCTTTATGAGATTATACAATGAGTGGGATCCGTAGCCTATCAATTGAAGCTGCCTTAGGAGTTGGAAAAGATTCATGATTGCTTCATGTGTCAATGCTACGGAGGTATAGGTCAGACCTTAGCCATGTGATCAAGCCAGAAGAAATTCGGATACAGGCTGATATGACTCATGAAGAGAAACTGCTAAAGATCCTAGCCAAAGAGGTTAGACAGCTCAGGATCAAGCAAATCCCACTAATGAAGGTGTTATGGAAT
Organism: Triadica sebifera; assembly: GCA_023653625.1. Classification (NCBI taxonomy): domain Eukaryota; kingdom Viridiplantae; phylum Streptophyta; class Magnoliopsida; order Malpighiales; family Euphorbiaceae; genus Triadica; species Triadica sebifera. The sequence continues at coordinate 21,302,114 of CM042901.1, read as the reverse complement.
CATCACAATGTGGAAGAAGCCACATAGGAACCAGAAGCAACAATGAGACAACAATATCCATGGCTATTCAATATAGGTAAAATTTTGAGGATGAAATTTTTATTGGTAGGGGAGAATTGTAATGGCCCAAATACCGGATTAGTCGTAAACTGTAGTTTCCAAAATTGATCAATATACCTGGGGTAAAAAATACACATGTGGGTGAAAAATATTTTATTCGATCATCTGAAAATATAGATCACGACTAGTTTGGGGGTAAAATTTAGAGTGAAAATGAGGTCAAATAAATTCTCAAAAGTGAAAAATAAGAAAAAAATCGAGACACGGTCAAACTAATAAATTGGTTTGACTGTATTTTGACTGGGCTATTAAAAATAGTAAATGACATCTAAAAATTTATTTTAAGACATGGATAGATTCTAAATAATATTTATAATTGTTTGACAATGAAAAAGGACGGTAGCACTGAAATTTGACTAATAAGTTCGGTTTGGGTGAGCTAGATATGAAACAGACTCTAATTGAGCTAAATATATATATATATATATATATATATATATATATTATGAATTATGGAATCAAATTTGGGTGAAATTGAGCTTGGAAACTAAGAAATAATTTAGAGTGATTAAATGGGCCTTAATTTTACAAGTGGGTCTAATTGGGTTGGACTTTGACTTGACCAAGCCCAGCCAGCTATTTCAGCTCAAAATATCATAATTCTCTAGAGAGAATTTTGCATCTTCTTCTTCCTCTCATGCTTCCCCTTTGGCCAAATGGATTTTCCAATCTTCTCCACCAAATTGCTCTCATTTTCCCTAATATTTACACCAAATCAAGTACCCTAATATTATTTCAGCTCCTCTATTAGTTAGTGGAAGTCTCTAATTTTCATTTGAAGGGCTAGAGTGGAAGAAAATTAACAGAGACAAGTTATGACACAAAAATGAGGTAAGAGAATTTGAGAGTTTTAAAATTTATTTAAGGGTTCAAATAGAGAGCTTAAGGTATGTAGGTGATATTTATGAAGTTAGATTGAGTTATGGAAGCAAAATAATGGTTAATTGATGGTGTATATATTTCGACCATGGTAGGTATTCAAGGAGGTGAAGGTGCTTCAAAGGAAAAAGCCAAGAAAAAGGAAGCCTAAGAAGGCTAAAGAAAGGAAAGAAGGTTAGTGGTTACAAAATCTACCTATTTCCATTATTTGTGCTTGAATTAGGGTTATAGAATTTATGTTAATTATGTGTTTTGCATGTAAATGATAATGGAAGCTTAAAATATGATTAAGGAAATATAAAAAGTGGATTAGAATGGTTAAATTAAAAAAATGGCCATATTATGTAAATATGTATATTAAGGTATAACTATATTTTAGTGTAATATTATGGCATATATATACTAATGGAAGCATGAATTAGTGAAATGAATTATTAGAAGGTGAAAGAAACATTTTAATGATGAAAAAGGTTTGTAGGCCAAAAAATGGATATGGAGAATTTAATATTTTTCTTGCTAATTAAATGAAAACTAAACCATAAATTGCAAAAAGATATGATATTTAGTGTATATGAATGGATTGAGAATTTTTAGAATATATTTGATATTTTTCTAATTAGTAATTTCCTTATTTATAAAATGGAACATAATGAATAAGTGTGCCTAATGGTGTTTGATGGCCTAATTGAAAATAATGGTGAATACGTGATATATTAGAATTGAAAGTGTGCAAAAAGAATGGGGTAAAAGAGGATTTTGTTATGGATGAATAAAATTCAGGGTAATTAATAATGTGGAATAAATGGAAATTATGAATTTAATGGGAATTGAATGAAAAGAATAAGTTCATTGCCTTTATTGTTTTCTGATGGTTAAATCTAGTCCATGATATAATTGGCTAGCCATAGGGACACCATTGCTGTGGTGCGGGTCGTGGAGCTGGATTGTGCTAAAGAGCAAGGGCTAGGTATGTTGTATCACTCTTCTAAGGGCATGCCTACGACTGAAGGAAGTTAATTCTACAGAAGCCCTAGATTCCAGAGCTGCTTACATGGGATTTCTTCATAGTTGAGTTCAAGGAACAGTATGTGCCGAAGGCATATACAGATGAGAAGAAATGAGAGTTCTTAAACTTACGACAATGGAATATGATTGTGAGAGTGTACAAGAAAGAGTTTACCCAGTTGAGCAAGTAGGCAACCAGTATTATTTTCAACTTGAATAACCAAGTAAATTTCATGGACAAAATTTCTTTTAGGGGGGACAAAATGTAATGCTTATATATAGGGTCTATAAGTTGTGTTAATGGTTGGTAAGAGTTGAGAGTTAAGAAAAGTATTAAAAAGGTTTTAAAGTTTATGATTTTGCTATTTCACGCCTGTAAAAAGTGGTGTCATTGTCGTGAATTTCATATCTTCAGTGAACAAACATGAGTAACCATAATTGTGAATGGTTGGATCAAGCCTATGAAGGATAAGTCACAACTGTGAATCCTTGGTAGTCAGAGTAGGTGAGACAGCCACAATTTTTCTCTATACTATCCCTTAAAATCTACTTCCCATTTTCTATTAACTAACCAAACACGCCATATCCTTTCTCTTTTATCATAAAAAACCCTTCTCCATTTTTTGAGCTTCAAAGACCTAGTTTTATGAGATAAAAGTTAGAGAGAAGCGTGGAAAAGAGAGGGTTATGAGTTGTAAAGAAATAGTCAATTTTGGTGTTCTTGCTTTTATTTCTAGTTCTAGAAAGCTTAAAGAGACATTTTCTTATTTCTAAGAGCTAGTAGAGGTGCTAGAAGTCCATCTTAAGGGAGAGGACAAGCTTAGAGAGCTAGAGCTTTGGTTAGGCTCCATCCTAGATGAAAGGTTTGTACATAACACTATTCAAAGACTCTAGTTGCATGTTTATGCACAATTTGTTGTTAATGTATGTTGTAAATGGTATAAGGTTGGTTATATGGCATGATTTCAAGTTAATGCCATATTGGGAGTTGAATATGTTATTATTGTGTTAATTGTGATTTTTTGTTGGAAATCACATGTTAGGTGCTTTTTTAAAAAATTGTTATTTGGTTTTTGATATGCTACAATTTGAGATATCATGCTGGACTGTTGATAGAGTGGTTGTAGCGCTCCCTTACCCTACTAAATGTTAATAGGATATGGAAGTGCTAATAAGCTTCTTTTTTTTTTTTTTTTTTACAATCATTGTAATAATTTTTTTTTCGAGTTTATTATTAGCGAAATATTTATTACTATTTTTTTTTCATTTAAATATATAACTAGTGATGAAAATAGTTTGATTTAATTGAACTCATACAATTAAACCATAATATTTAGAAACAATACTAGATTTATAAAATTACAAAATTCATTCCTTATAAATCCTACATGCCACAAACTCACATAAAAAAAAACAATTTCTTAGAATTTTATTTTTACAACATAATTTTCAAAACATACAAAAAGAACTAGACTGCTGCAATTTGATCTTGGGGGTTTCCTCTTCTTCGGTCGCCCTATCGGAACAGCTACTTCTATTTATCTGCGCGTGAAACACACGCGCTAAGCTTCTAGCTTAGTGGTACGTTTGACAACTATCCAATAATTACATAAATAATTCTAAAATAAAATTTTTGAAACTATAATTAATTTATTAAGCATGCCAAATATTCAATTAATAATAAAATCATTCTCCATGCAAAAATATTTAATTAATCAATTATGACATTTCATTCATTAAGCATGCTTGAAATTTCTTAACAATTCAAGATATAAAATTCACAATATCAATTTCACAATTCACATTTTTTTTCTGTTATTCATTTAATAGCCCACGACATCTTAGACCGGAACTAAACACTGGATACAGGGTTTCTGCTCTCCGGCATCATACTCAGCATCTACATAATTATTTTATAACTCGGTGTTTATCGCCTACATTTCTAATAACAACTCAGCATATTTTTGGTGCCTACGTAATTTTTGAACTCAGCACTATTTCTTAGTGCTTACGTCATTTCATCTCAGCACTATTTTTTAGTGCCTATGTAATTAAATCTCAGCACTATTATTTTTAGTGCCTACATTTCTACCCTTTTATTGGCATGCCAATTTATCCTAATTTCTAGTTCTCGACTAGATGTTATAGGGCTTAAATTACATTTGTTACCTTTATTAATATTTACATAAATTATGTAGCGAACATTAATGTAAACTCCATAAAAATGCAATAATTCACATTCAATATTTTTCAACCTCATACTAGTTCATTTAATCATTATAATTATAAGAAAAATTCAATTAATACATTTTATGTCACATAAATTCACAATCAACATATTTCTTCCAGCTGTCCTATTCTGGACAGTATTTCTTCCGTATGATGCTCTGTATTTTTCGTCTATTGTTAGATAGATTATGAACATATGATCAACTAAAAAAATATAGGTACATGTCTTATCTTTAATTTCCAACTAGAATCATAGTAAAAGGCATTTTGTAGCAAAAGTTATAAATTTTCTCCTAAGCTACGTTCACTGTAATCTGCCCAGTATTTTACTGGATAGAATTATGCCTTATTTTACTCTGTCATTTTAATCCATTTTTATATGGAATTGGAACAAGTGATCAACTAGAAATATTTAGATACATGTCTTAAATTTAATATACAACTAGAATCATATTAAAATGAATTTTTTAGCAAAAGTTACCAATTTTCTCCAAAACTACGTTCACTACAATCTGCCCAGTATTTTACTGGACAGAATTATGCCTTATTTTGGTCTGTATTTTTCATCCCTTTGTCGATGGAAATTGGAAAACTGATAAACTAACCAAATATAGGTACATGTATTATCTTTCATTTCCAACTAGAATTACATTAAAAAGAATTGTGTAGTAAAATTTATAATTTTTCCCCTAAGCTACGTTCATTTCAAATCTGCCCAGTTTTGTTTTTTGAACAGATTTCTAGGTCAATTTTGAGTCACGTTTTGACCTAATGTCTGGAATATTCATGTCTAATGGTCTGAATAAAAGTTCAATACCTATGTCTTAACTTTCCAACCCAACAAGAATCACTCAGAAATGATTTCCAAAACTCAAGTTATGATCAAAACACTATACACTGTTCATAAGACGAATTTTTCAGCACATCAATTAAATCATACAATTTCCATTTTTGCATCAACCTCATATTCTAGTTTTTATTTTCATATTCATTGCATCATTTAATCACCACTTAATTTCTCAATCAATTATTCAGAATTTCATACACATCACAAAATTAAAATCAATATTTTTATATATTGAATTTTTGCCAAATATACATACCTCAAAATTTTACATCTCTTTGATGATTTTGCCTTAATCCCTTTTTTTTTATCTAATCTTAGCTTGAATTGAAGAAAGAAAAAGAAGACTAATTGGGGGAGGAGAGTCACGGCCAAAGAAGAAGAAAAGGGAGAGAAAATGGGTTTGGTCAAGATGAAAAAGAAGAATGATAAAAAAAATGGAAATTTGACTTTTTATAGTTGGATTAGGTGGGTGGTTAGGATTAATGGTTAATCTTGCTTTCCATTGGTCTATTAATTTTAATCACTCTTAATTTATCTATAGGTTTTAAAGTTTATAATTTTGCTATTTCACGCCTGTAAAAAGTGGTGTCATTGTCGTGAATTTCATATCTTCATTGAACAAACATGTGTAACCATAATTGTGAATGGTTGGATCAAGCCTATGAAGGATAAGTCACAACTGTGAATCCTTGGCAGTCAGAGTAGGTGAGACAACCACAATTTTTCTCTATACTATCCCTTAAAATCTACTTCCCATTTTCTATTAACTAACCAAACACGCCATATCCTTTCTCTTTTATCATAAAAAACCCTTCTCCATTTTTTGAGCTTCAAAGACCTAGTTTTATGAGAGAAAAGTTAGAAAGAAGCGTGGAAAAGAGAGGGTTATAAGTTGTAAAGAAATAGTCAATTTTGGTGTTCTTGCTTTTATTTCTAGTTCTAGAAAGCTTAAAGAGACATTTTCTTATTTCTAAGAGCTAGTAGAGGTGCTAGAAGTCCATCTTAAGGGAGAGGACAAGCTTAGAGAGCTAGAGCTTTGGTTAGGCTCCATCCTAGATGAAAGGTTTGTACATAACAGTATTCAAAGACTCTAGTTGCATGTTTATGCACAATTTATTGTTAATGTATGTTGTAAATGGTATAAGGTTGGTTATATGGCATGATTTCAAGTTAATGCCATATTGGGAGTTGAATATGTTATTATTGTGTTAATTGTGATTTTTTGTTGGAAATCACATGTTAGGTGCTTTTTAAAAAAATTGTTATTTGGTTTTTGATATGCTACAATTTGAGATACCATGCTGGACTGTTGATAGGGTGGTTGACATTGGTTAACTGTAAAGATTATTGCTTGTGAAAATAGTATAAGATGATGTGCTATGTTTTCTGGAAAAATTTCCAAATTCACGATCATGAACTAGTGGTTCACGAGCGTGAATGCATCAATATGAGTTATATTGATGAGACAGAGCCATTTACAAACAGTTTCACAGTTTGGTCCATGCTCGTGAAGGGTGGATCACAGTCGTGAACACGTGCTGATTCACCGGTGAATCGTGGTTTAATTCATGGGTAAATTATATGTGAAGGGATTCTTCACGACTATGAAAGTGTAATCATAGGCATGAATTTGCTTAAATATTGAAAATTTGTATGTTTGCATATGAATTGAATTTGATTTAGTTTAAGGCAGAATACCTCTGTTGTATGGTTTTAGCCTGTGATGAGAATGCATGTTATGGTTATGATTATGATAATCATGGATGATGTACGTTATGAAATGGTTTGTGATTAGAAAAACGGTTAAGCCCATTACTTTGACTAGGACTAGAGCTAAGAGAGATGACATGCCATTGAGTGGAGATTTGTACTAGGTGACCTAGGTTGATTACGTCTGATATTCTTTGAGGCCAAGGTTAACCTAGGTGTGCTTCCCTCAGTGCTTGAGATGTGCACTCTTTTCCTCAAACAAGTGTTCTGCGAAGCTCAGGCAGGTGTCCGGAAGGATAGGTGAGAGTCGCAGATTATCCATATCCAATTTAGTCTAGTTAAGAGTAAAGCGTGAAAGGAAGAAGGTGAGTAATAATTTCTATGTGTGGTAAATACTTTTATGTTTGGTGATTGTTTATATTATTATACTATGCATAATTGAGCATTGTATTGAGAATATTGAGGCATGACATCATAAGTATGTGGTATGTTGTATGTGCATACGGTAAGGTAAGTCATATTAGTATGATGGTAAGTGTATCATGCATTTTGTATATGTAATTTGTGCTTTGCATGTTATTATTCACCACTAAGCATTAGGTTGCTTAGAATATGAGTGTTTCCATGCACATGTTTAGAGCTTACATCTTGATTAACAGAGGACAATGCCCAAGAGCATAATCAAGGATATACACTTAGGGTGGGTGATACAAATGTTGTATTTTGCTATTTTTGTTGGGTTAGGTAGTTATAGATGTATAGGCTTTTATTTTTAGTGACATGTAATTGTATAACTATCTATTTTGTAAAACAGTTGCACTAGGGCATTGCTCGCTTGTTAGAATTAAATCTTTATATGTATTTAAATCTTTTAATGTCGCTTTATGATTTTTATAAGTCATTATAGCCATAGTGCATCAATATTTTAAATTATGGCATTTTGAAATCATATGCATCGTAATATTCTTTGGAATAATTGGGTTTATTCCTAATTATATCAAAAAGTGTTACATGGAAAACTTATGTCAAACCTTAATTATGATTAGAAGACATATAAATAATCCTTTTAAGGGCCAAATTCATGGCTGCCAACTTAGAGAAATAAAAGTTCTCTCTCTTCCATCTCTCTAAAAGGATTGACCTCCATTGCTAGCACAATATTGGTTAATCACCCCATCACCAATGTGATTGTTTTGTCCATTCCTTCTTGTGGATTACTTTTAGAGATAATCCAGCCTTTGGATTGTTATGGTTTGCAACAACCTAATTTGAAAGAAAGACTCATAAGTTTAGAAGAACAAAGAACAATCAAAAGGTAATCAACTTCTTCCATTATATGGTTTTATCCAATTTTAATATACAAAGGGCATTCATTGGGTTTCCGTTTTGATTAAATTTTATATTTCCACTGCCATATGTCTGAGATGCATGTTAGAAAACCAACAAGATAGACAAACTATCAGTGTGGGTGACCCAATTATTAGAAAATATGATGAAATGTTTGTGCTAGAATTTGAAGGAAGTTGGGATCAATACTTGGCTCTTATGGAGTTTTCCTATAACAATAGTCATCAAACAAGTATATGAATGACTTTTTATAAGGCACTGTATGGAAGAAAGTGTATAACATTGATTTATTGGATAAAGATGAGTGAGAAGAAGCTAATAGAGCCAAAGCTAGTACAACAGAGAAAAGAGAAGGTTAAGTTTATTAAGGAAAGACTAAAGGCGACTAAGGATCAATAGAAATCTTATATTGATTTAAAGTGGGAGAGAAAATATATGTTGTAGGCGATAAAGTATTTCTAAAGGTATCACTTGGGATAGTGTTACCTTATAGCATGTAAATCTTGTCATTGTGGAAGGTGATCATATTAGATGGTCAGTACTACCAAGTGAGAGTGGTGAACCCTCTCAATCAGTTACAAGTCTCTCAGAAGTAGCAAGATATTCAAAAACTAAGTGGGGGTGACCAATTTTCTATAGCAAAGGTGTAGCAGGTATTGTAGCACTTTGATCGCATGGATCATCATTTAAAGCAAGCTAATGCACAACAAACTCACCTCTACAGTAGATTCTTACTTGACTCTCTCCGCCACCCTAGTGAAATGTTTCTCACCCTAGGGGAGTATTTTTTTTTTCTATAACTTATTTATGTTTTGTTATGTTATGAGCCATTAAGGACAATGCCTCAGATAAGTGTGGTTGAGGGAATTTTATCTTTTGGGGGTGTAGTTTGTTTCTTGTGTGTTTGATGTTTAAGTTTTTGGTGTTTTCATGGTTTGTGGTTTAATATTATTTTGTTTATTTTGATTGTTTAAAACTTTTGTACTTGATTTCTTTCCTTTTTTTCTTTTTCCTAAGTCAGTGAATGAATGCTAAATCATCTCTTTGTTAGAATTGCATGAATCGATGAGTTTAGAATAATCTTAATACTAGTAACACGCTTTTGTTTAAAGACATCTTAATTTGATTGTTTGTTGCCTCAAGTATATAGTGTTAGTATTCTAATTAGGCTATAAGTTAGTAAATTTTAGTTACTAATATGTTAAGTTCCTAAAATACAGTAAAACAAATGAACTAAGGGGTTAACAAAAATAGTGAGATGGAGCGTAAAATGCACTCACCTTATCTACTCCACAATTTTTAGTTTGCTAGTAGCCAAGAACATGAGTATGAAAAGCACCCTAAATAAGAATAGTGTATATCTCACAAAAAAAAAAAACAAATAGTGGGGGCTTAATGTATGTGTGTTTGGTATATGCAATTAGTAGCTTGGCTATATTGTTTTTTACTATATATTTAAGGTGATATTATGATTGAGTTAGTCTGTTTTTGAATATAACTATGGAATTGGTATTAGAATGGTCCTGAACATAGATGACAATGATATTTTAACTTGGGCATGATTGGTGCATTAGTGGGAACTAGGGATGATATTGATTGAGACCAAGTATACAAGTTTGTTTCTTTGCTTAGTTGAGTGTTGGTTAAGTGTGTGTGTTTTGAGTATTTTCTTCGTTTAGGTGTTGTTTGGGGACAAACAACATTTAAATTTGGAGGAATTTGGTGTTTAGTTTTAGTAGTGTTTATTTAATGAATATTGTGTTTAGATTTAGGTTTTTAGTGCTAATTTAGGTGGAGACGAGCTACTTAGTATGGTTTATATGGTTTCATATGTTGAAAGTGGAAATGATTTGCTTTGTGTAAGTTTTGGGGAATTTTGATTGAGATTTAGTCATGAGGGCTAGGATTAATGGCATGTGATGATTTTACCCAGCTATCAACTTGCCACAGGCGTGAAATATTGGTGTGGTCATGTCATTCTTCAGTGGTCAGTGCACGCGAAAAGGTTTCAGCATGAGTGCGGCATGGCAGCACCTTAGCAAGCTGTTATGGGTATGCTATATCAGCATGGGCATGACACATGCAAGGACAATAGTGTGAGCATAAGGAGGAACATGAATATGATGCCTATCGATTTTACAGAATCTTCAATGTAATAGAATACCTATCTTATGCAGGTGGGGATAGATCTTAGGGAGTCATTTTTTATATTAGAAAAGATTACTATTTTTTAGGGGATTGTATTGATATTTTTAATTGGGAAAATAATGTAATTAAGAGTTATATTGCAATTAGGATACTTAGGGGTATTAATTCAAATTTAAGTAGAATTAGGGTATCATCATCTTTAAACACCATTTTTATTTTTCTTTTGGAGTTCCAGCAGACTGACCTTCAACCTAATAACCCAAATTGTCTTTTAAAGATTGGTTTTGTAATGCTCGTAATTAGGGCCTATAAGTTATGTTCTTAGTTAGGGAGAGTTGAGGATTAAGTAAAGTTTTGGAAGTTTGAGAGTTACTGAAATATGTTGTTTCACGCCTGTGACAATGGGTGTCATGGCCGTGAATATCAGATGTTAGTTAGCACTCATGATGAGGTTCTTCACGATCGTGAAGAGTTTCTTCATGACTGTGAAGGAGTGGTTCAAGCCCCTAAAAGATGAGTCACAACCATGAAGTCTGGGCAGTCGAGGCAGGTGAGGCAATCATGTTTCTTTCCTACCATCCCTTTAAATCCGCTCCTCATTCCCTATTAACCAAAAAAACATGCCAATTGAATTTTAACCATTTTTTCTCCATTGTTGAAGCTTGGAGAGACCTTGTTTCAATAGAGAAAGTGACAGAGAAGAGTGAGAGAAGAAGTTTGTGAGCTTTGAGGGAAAAGCTCATTTTTTTATGTTTCTAGGTTTTGGTTCGAGTTGTAGAGGCAAATAGGACATTTTCATCTTGCTAGGATCTCGTAGAAAAGCTGGGAGTCTATCTCAAGGGAGTGGACAAGCTTGAAGAGGTCAAGCTTTAGCTAATCTCCATCCTAGTTGTAATGTTTGTACATAGCTACATCTAAGGTTTTGTATGGCATGTTTCTATGTTCTTTGCTTTAGATGCATGATGTTAATGGTCATTGAGTTGTTAAATGCCATAATGTGGGATTGATATGCATGATGGAATTATTATGTCAACATGGTCATATTGAGATGTTTGATGAGTTATTTTGGATAATGAGGATAATTAGAAAGTATATGGTTGCGATATATAGCTAAAATGCATGCTGAAGTGTTGATAGTGTGACTGACATTGATCAACTATAGAGAATATTGCATGTGAGAGAGGCATGAAATATGACAATCTGTTTTCTAGAAAAATTTTCAGATTTACGACCATGAAAAAAGGGTTCACGGGTATGAAGGTCATGAAAATAAACTTTGTTGCTAAAGTAAACCCATTCACGGGCAGTTTCACGGTTGGGTTCATGGTGTGGTTCTAGCGCTCTCTTACCCTACTAATCTATAATAGTGTATGGAAGTGCTACTAAGCTCATTTTTTGTAAAAATAACCCATTCTCAATTTATTGTAATATATTTTTTTTTAATTTTTGAGTTTATTATTAGCGGAATATTGATTACTATATTTTTGTTTCATATCATTTTAATATGGAACTAGTGATGTAAATATTTTGATTTAAAATAACTCATTCATTAAACCATAATATTTAGAGATATATTTACAATAATACCAAATATATAAATTTTAAAATTCAATCCTTAAAATCCTACATGCCACAATTTTACATCAAGAGAAATTCTTAAAATTTAATTTTTACAATAAAATGTCTAAAACATACAAAAAGGAAATAGAATGTTGCAATGTGATCTTGGGGTTCCCCTTATCTTCGGTCTCCCTAACATAATAGCTACATCTATTTATCTGGGCATGAAACACACGGGCTAAGCTATTAGCTTAGTGGTACATTTGGCAATTATTCAATAATTATATAATTATTCCTAAAATTAAATTTTAGAAACTACAATTAATTTACTATGTCAAATATTCAATTAATTGTAAAACTATTTTCATCATGCAAAAATATATAATTCATCAATTATAACATTTCATTCATTAAGCATGCTTAAAATCTTAACAATATTAATAATTTATATTTTTTTCTATTATTTATTTGATAGCCCACGACATCTTAAACTGAAACTAAACACTAGATACAGGATTTCTGCTCTCCGGCAGTATACTTGGCATTTACATAATTATTTTATAACTCGGTGTCTAATACTTACATTTTCAATAACAACTCAACACCTATTTGGTGCCTATGTAATTTCGAACTCAGTACTTGTAATATCCGCTAATTTAGACGTTGAGTCGCACATGTCGCGAAATTGACGCGTTTGACCGATCGGAGTCTAAATTCGAATTTTTACAAAAATTGATCAAGTAATGACTAAATTAAATGATATATGCCTAATTAAGTGATTATAAAGTTTAAATAAATTGATTTACGGTAAAGAACTAAATTGCAAATTTTGATAAGTTTTGGGGTCAAATTGCAATTTACCAAAAATTAGAGAATTAATGAGATTAATTGTTAATTAACATAGGAAATTTGGACACTTAAAATTTGGATTGGCCGGCCATAGCATTAAAGAAAGAGGATTAATATTGATTAAGTATAAATGTTAAAAAATGGTCAAGATGGTGGGTCCCGCATGAAGACTTTTGGGTACCCTATTTAATGCTTTCCTTTCTTCTTCTTCTTCTCTTCATTTTCTATCTTATTCTCTCTCTTTTCTACCAGTCACCCCAGCCCCATTCCTCCATAGCCAAACCACAAATTTAGAGATAGAAAGGAAGAGAAGAGAGGGGAAAGAGCAAGAACAAGTGATCTTCATGGTTCATAACTCCTAAGGAAGCTAGAAAGAGCAAGAAAGAGGAAGAAAAATCAAGTTTGGTAGAGAGAGAAAATCTCCAAAGTAGTGATTTAGTGAAGAAAAGAGTAAGGTAAGAAGTGATTCTTCTTCTTCATCATCTTTTCTTAAAGAAGTTTGAATTTTGAGCTCATCCAAGACTCATGTGGAAAGAGAGAGAAATTAGGGTTTTGAGAGAGAAAAAGAGAGTTTAGGGTCTTGAGAAAATCAGATGATAATAATGATTTATGATGTTGTAGGAGTTCCAAGTGACAAGGAACAAACACTAAAGAGCAAAGGAAACGAGAAAGCTACCTAGAAGAGTGAAGGAGAAAGATTAAGGTTTGTGCATAACTTAAGGCAATAGCCTATCTTTGTTTGAAATAATGCATGTTGAACATGATTTTTTAGATAAATGAATTTTAAGAATGATGATTATGGCATGAAACCATAGGTTTAGATATGTATAAATGAGATTCTTGTGAGACATTGAATTAATGATGCATGTTAGAAAATCTTGTATGATAAAGACATTTACATGTATTAGAAAGTAATAAGTTGAGTAAAGAACCTTAGAAATGCATGAAATAGAAATTTGGTATGATTTGGATGATATTAGAATGAATGAAAAGTGAATATGCAGATTTCCTGCTGAAAGTCATGGGCGTGACTATTGAGTCACAGGCGTGAACTTGATGGTTCACGGTTGTGACTAATTGTATCACGGTTGTGACTTTGGTGTGGAAATGGTACTATTCATTCTAGAAGTGTTCATGGTTGGAAATCACGGGCATGAACTAATTCACGGGCACGAATGAGTATTCACGATCGTGAATGCTTTTGGCACGATTCATTCCAGTAGCATTCACGGCTTGGGATTACGGGCGTGAATTAGTAATCATGGTCGTGAATGCTCTGTATTAGTAATTATGAATGTGGTTATCAAATGAAGAATTCAGGTAAATAAATGAAATTCATTGTCTATCCAGGGAAATAAGAATGATTATATATATAAATATTGATGTGAGAACGTGTTATGTTGTGATATAGAAAAATGAATGTTGACACAGATGATATATAAAATCTGATATGGATGAAATACGTGAACTGATACGGATGATAAAAATGAGAATATTGATGTGTCGAAATTGAGAATGATGATGATGTGATGTATATTATGAGGATGATGAAATGGATGTAAAATAAAAATTAAATAAAGATATATGATTGATGTGAAAACATGAAGATGCCCATTACTCTACCTGCGGACTAGAAATATGATAGATGACATGTCATTAAGGGGGCGAATAGTACCGTACTATATGAGATATTCCTTGATCAATGTGGCTTAAGCTCGGAGAGCGCCATTGATCTGAGATGCTCGGTCAATGTGGCTTAAGCTCGGAGAGCGCCATTGACTTGAGAAGCTCTGATGAGCACATATAAATTGAGGACAAGGTGGCTTAAGCTCAGAGAGCGCCCTTGGTCCGGTTATTCATCTATGATGAAATTATACTCAATCAATGTGGCTTAAGCTCGGAGAGCGCCATTGATTTTAGAAGCTCTGTTGAGCCAGATAGTGGACAGGGTGGCTATAGCTCTGGGAGCGCTTATGATCCATAACCCGTATCCAGTCAGTCCAAATTTAGAGTGATGTGGGCAAGATAATGATGATATGTCGGAAAATAAAAAAAGAAAAGAAAAAGAAAATGATGATGATATGAGATTGAGATATAATAATAAAGAGATTAACAGAGTAACTTACCATCAAAGATAAATGAAAATAACATTGTATATGTGAGCATGATATTTATACTTGTATGAAATAGGAACATGTATAAATGAAATAACATTGTATATGTGAGCATGATAAATGAAATATAATAATAAAGAGATTGAGATATAATAATAAAGAGATTAATAGAGTAACTTACCATCAAAGATAAATGAAAATAACATTGTATATGTGAGCATGATATTTATACTTGTATGAAATAGGAACATGTAGATAGACATAGCATGCAAATATTTTAATGCATAAAATGATACATGTTAATGCTTGTTGCATGATATAGTATATTGCCTTATTTATATGCACCACTAAGCTTAGAGCTTAGCGTGGGAGTTTCCTTCCGCGTAGATATAGAAAGGTAGCTGAAGGTGGTAGATAAAGCAAGCGGTGATCCTATTCCAATTAAAGCAGCTAATCTCGAAATAGTGGGTCATAAACTTTTGAACTCTGTATTTTGTTTTCCGCATTATATATACTTATAAATTGTAAATTAGTTTTCAAAGTTTGTTTAAATAGTAAATTTGTATTTATAAATATTATGTTATGTAAATAAAATGTACATTATTTATTAAATAGAAAAAAATATATATAGCGATTTAAAGAAGTAAATAAGACAGGCAGTAACGCTCCCGCATCCGGGCACATGCGGTTTGGATGAAGGGGTGTTACAGTACTATTTCTTAGTGCCTACATAATTTCAACTCAGCACTATTTCTTAGTGCCTATGTAAATTAAATCTCAACACTATTTTTTTAATGCCTATACTTCTACCCTTTTATTTGCATACCAACTTATCCTAATTTCTAGTTCTCAACTAGATGTTATAGGGCTTAATTATATTTGTTACCTTTATTATTATTTATATAAATTATGTAGGTAACACTAATATAAATTCCATATAAATGCAATAATTTCCATTAAATATTTTACCACCTCAAACTTGCTCATTTAATCATTATAACTATAAGAAAAGCCAACTAATATATTTTTCTATCACAAAATTCTACAATCAACACATATTTACAAGTTGTCCTATTCTGGACAGTATTTCTACCTTATATTTCCCTGTATTTTTCATCCATTTTTAGATGGAATTTGGACAAGTAATCAACTAATAAAATGTAGGTACATGTCTTATATTTAATTTTCAACTAGAATCACATTAAACCTAATTTTTTAGCAAAAGTTATGACTTTTGTTCTAATATAGGTTCCCTGCAATATGCCCAGTATTTTACTTGAGTCCATTTTTTACATAATTCCAAGCATACTCAGGTCTAATGGTCTGAATAAAAGTTGAAGTAATATGTCTTAAATTTCCAACCCAATAAGAATCACTCAAAAATCACTTCCAGAAATCAAGTTATGACTAGAAAACTAGATATTGTTCATAAGACGAATTTTCCAGCACTTCAATCAATTCCAACAATTTCCATCTTCATGCATCAATCTCATATTCTAATTTTTATTTTCACATTCATGGAATCATTTAATCACTTAATCAAATATCTTGAATTTCATACACAATTTCACAAACGTCACAAAATCAAAATCAACATTTTTCTATATTGAATTTTTGCCAAATGTACATACCTCACAAAATTCACTTCTCTTCACTTTTATCTTCTTCCTAGCTAGCTTTCTCTTTTCCCTTACTTTCTCTTTGATTTTGGTTCAAATATTGTTCACTTCCTTGTCCTAACAATAAATTTTATACTAACCAAGCACTAAACACACAAATCCACCCTTAATCACCATTAACATAATAATCACCCTAAATTACTAACTTTAATGGCAACTAACCCCAAAATCAAAGAAAAGAGAAGAAGAAAAGTGAGAAGATGGAAAATCTAACCTCACCTTTGATGATCTTCAAAATGACCAATGTCTTCTTTCTCTTTTTTTTTTTTCTTCTTTTCTTTCCCCTTCCTTAGTTTAGCTCACTTTGCTTTACTTCTTTGATGATCTTGTCTTTATCCCATTTTTCTCCATCTAATCTTAGGTTTGATTGAAGAACCGAAAAGAAGAACAATGGGGGGAAAGAGGAGTCACGACCACAATGAAGAAGAAAGAGAGAAATTGTTTGTTTTAAATGTGGAAGAAGAAGAAATAAATGACCAAAAAGTGAAAATTTATCTTTTTATAGTTGGATTAGGTGGGTGGATAAGATTAATATATAATCTTAAATATGCTCAGAAATAAGATGAAAAGCTAGTAAAGATAGTCAAAGTCATGAAAAATGGAAAACTTCATAATTTTCTTTTATAGAGGATGGTACCATGTATTTTAAGAATCAGATTTGTGTACCGAGTATATAAGAGTTGAAATCAGAGATTTTAAAAGAAACACATGAAATGGTTTATACTATGCATCCAGGTGGAAATAAAATGTACCAAGATTTGAAAGCACAATACTAGTGCTTAGGGATGAAAAAGGATATCACAGAGTATGTTGCTAAGTGTCTAATATGTCAACCAGTGAAAGCTGAACATCAATTACCCATGGGATTACTACAACCGATTTCAATACCAGAATGGAAGTGGGAATGAATTAAGATGGATTTTGTGTCCAATTTACCGGTAACTCAGTGGAAGCATGATGTAGTGTGGGTAATAGTGGATCAATGAACAAAGTCAGCACATTTTTTACTAGTCCGAATGGACTATACTTTGAACAAGCTGGCTGAGATTTACATGAATGAGATAGTGAGACTTCACAGAGTGCCTATATCTATTATCTTTGATAGAGATCCCAGATTTACATCGCAGTTTTGGAAGAGTTTACAGCAGGCTTTAGGAACTCGGCTCAATTTCAATGCGACTTTTCATCTGCAGACGGATGGACAGTCAGAGAGAGTTATCCTACTATTACAAGATATGATGAAAAGATGTGTGCTCAATTTTGAGAGAAGTTAGGATTGATACTTATCTCTTATTGAGTTTGCCCACAATAATAGTCTTTAGACAAGCATTGGCATGGCTCCTTATGAGGCTTTATACATAAGAAAGTGCAGGACACTAGTTTGTTGGACCGAGTTGAATGAGAAAAAGTTGATTAGGTTAGAGATAGTTCAACAGACTGAGGAGAAAGTTAAAGTGATCAAGGAAAGGTTAAAGGCAACACAAGATCGACAAAAGTCATATGCTGACTGAAAAAGGCGAGACATAGAATATGTTGTGCGTGATAAAGTTTTTCTTAAATTTTCACAAATTGAGTCCAAGGTTTTTTAGTCCTTATGAGATTCTGGAAAAAATCGGACCAGTGGCATACCGTTCAGAGATATCGTTGATTAGGTTTATTAGTCAATGTTGAGGAGATATCATCCGGACTCGACCCATTTAAGACCAACTGAGGAGATAGAGGTATAGACAGACATGTCTTATAAAGAGGAACCGATGGCTATTTTAGCTCGTGAAGAGAAAGTTCTCTGGAACAAGAGAGTTCCTCTAGTTAAAGTCTTATGGCGGAACCATGCAATTGAAGAAGCCACGTGGAAAAGTGAAGAAGTGATAAAGAAGAAGTATCCCCAGTTGTTCAACCCAAAATGAACAGGTAAATTTTGAGGACAAAATTTATTTTTAAGGGGGAGAGAACGTCATATCTGCTAATTTAGGCCCCGAGTCACACGTGTCGCGAAGTTGATGCATTTATCCGATTGGAGTTTAAATTCGGATTTTGATCGAAATTAATTAAGTAATGATTAAATTATGTTGATATATGCCTAATTAAGTGTTTATAAAGCTTAAAAAAATTGATTTACGGTAAATGACTAAATTGCAAAATTTGATAAGTTTTGGGGTCAATTTGCAATTTACTAAAAATTTGAGGATTAAATGAGAGATTTGTTGTTAAACATATGAAAATTGGACATTTAAAAATGGGTTGGCTGGCCATAACTTGAAATAATGGGATTAATGTATTAATTAAGCTTAAGAATTAAAGAAATAGTTAAAATTGGTGTGTCCCACGTGAAGACTTTATTTCTTCTTCATATTTCTTCCTTTTCTTCTTCTCCTTACTTCATTTCTTCTTTCTTTTTCTGCCCAGAACCAGTCCCCATGTCAGTCCTCTTTTCCTCTATAGCCAACCTTGAAATCTAGAGAGAGAGAGGGAGGGAAGAGAGGGAAAAGAATAGGACAAAGTAATTTCATTATCTATAAGACTTCAGGAAACTTGGAAAAGCAAGAAGGAGGAAGAACAAACAAGTTTAGTGGAGAGAGAAAATCTCCAAGGTTGTGATCAAGTGAAGAAAAGTGTAAAGGTAAGAAGCTTTTCTTCTTCTCTTTTCATATTTTCTTAAGGAAAATTTTGTCTCGAACTCATTTAGAGTGTGATTATGTAGAGAGAGAGAGTTTAGGCTTTAGAAAGTTTGGAGAAAGTAAAGTTTTCATTATGAATGTATGATGTTGTAGGATCTCAAAGTGTTAAAGAAGGAGCTCAAAGGAGTAAAGACAAAGAAAAAGCTACCTAGAAGAGTCAAGGAGAAAAATAGAGGTTTGTGCATAATTTAAGGCAATAGCCTATCTTTGTTTGAAATAATGCATGTTTAACATGATAATTGTCGATTTACTTGCATCTAATGTTGATTATGGCATGAAACCATAGGGTTAGATATAAGGAATGAGAGTTTTGTGATATGCGAATTAAGTGATGTATGTTAGAGAATTGAGTTATAATTAAGGCATCTATATGTATTAGAACATGATATGTTGAGTAGAGGACTTCAGAAATGCATGTGTTTGTATTTTCGTATGATTTGGTGCATCTATAAATGAATAAGAAAGTGAATATACAGATTTCTCACAGAGTTTCATGGGCGTGAACTTGCTAGTTCATGGGTGCAACTGAATTGTATCACTGTTGTGACTTCTGTGTGGAAATGGAAAGATTCATAATTACTAAAAACAGAGCATTCACGGCTTTGAGTCACAGGCGTGAACTAATTCACGAGCATGAATTAGTAATCACGGCAGTGAATGCTCTGTTTTTAGTAATTATGAATCTTGTTAATTATTGAAAGATTTAGGTAAGTAAATAAAAAGATATTGTTTATCTAGTAAAATAAGAATGTTAATATGTTTGTATAGGTGATTAAGTAAGGAAATATGGATATGCCATGAACAATGTGAAAATATGGATATGCTATGAATTTTAATGACATTGAGTAGGCCCTAGAACACCTAACTAGAACCAGATTAGGATAGTTTGGTATGCCAAGCAGGGGGGAGTATGATGAAATCCATTAATGGTATGAATTATGAAGCCAGTAATGACACTATTATGAAGCTGGTAATAACACTATTATGAAGCCAGTAATGACATTATTTTGAAGCTGGTAATGGCGCTATTATGAAGCCGAAAATGACACTATTCTTGAAGCCGGAAATGGTACTTCTATGCGCATATCATATTTCCGTGTGGCACTCCTAAGTGCCTGGATGGCAACTCCGTTATCCTAGTCAGGGGTTCATAGGTGTTGGGTGTTATGGCTAAATTAAAAAGGAAATATTGAATTTTGATATGGCTATAAAGAAGAGATTGAAATTAAAAAGGAAATCTTGAATTTTGATAAGGTTATAAAGAAGAGATTGAAAATAAAAAGGAAATCTTAAATTGTGATATGGCTATAAAGAAGAGATTGAAATTAATAAGGAAATCTTGAATTGTGATATGGTTATAAAAAATAGATTGAAATTAAAAAGGAAATCATGAATTGTGATATGGATAATAATGACATTTTGATAAAGTAAAACAAATATGGAATATAATTAAAATGAGTTGATGTTTATGCATGCTAGGATATTACACAATTTATATTTGTATAAAAATAAATGGGAATGATTTGATATATGGCAATGCATGATGCTCATAATTGTATGTAATAGGGCATGAGAAAAGAATAGCATGGTAAGATTTTAATACATAAAATGACATGTGTTAATTCTTGTTGCATAACATAGTATATTGCCTTACTTATATGCACCACTGAGCTTAGAGGTTAGCGTGTGAGTTTTCCTTCTGCGCAGATATAGAAAGGTAGTTGAAGGTGGTAGATAAAGCAAGCGGTTATCCTAATCAATTAAAGCAGTCGATCTTGAAATAATGGGTCACAAACTTTTGAACTTGTATATTTTGTTGCTCATATTGTAAACTTTCAGATTTATAAATTTATTTTTTATAGTATGTTAAGAGTTAACTTGATAATTGTAACTACTATCTTATGTAAGTAAAATGTATATTATTTATTGTATACCTACGAGCTAAGAGTTTTGTTTTAAAAAAAATGTGTATCGCTTTCTAGAATTCTTTTTAACATAGTGATTCGAAAAAGTCAGTGTAGCGCTCCCTTATCCGGACACGTGCTGTTTGGGTAAGGGGGATGCAACACCAGAGGTAAGCAATGAGAGCTTCCTCAGTGGGTTATATTTGAAGGCCTAAAGATAAGTAATGAGAGCTTCCTCAGTGAGTTACACTTAAAGGCCCAGAGGTAAGCAATGAGAGCTTCCTCGATGGGTTATTTTTGGCTCTAGCGAGAGCTGTAGAGCACCCGTATCCATTTTAGTCTAGTTATGAGTATGGTGGGCAATGGTATGATAATTAATTATATTATATGTGGTAAACACTTGTATGATACTGGGTGATGGTTTGATATACCATGTTTGTAATATGCATTATATATATAAGATCCTTATGGTATGTCATGTACTATACGAGCTAGTGCATATGCTGACTTTGAGGCAAGTTGTTATAGTAGCTCAATGGGTATATCATGCATATTATACATATTTGTTGAGTGGTGTGCTTGCATGTTGTTATGTACCACTAGGCATGAGTTGCTTAGCGTATAGGCTTTTCATGCACAGGTTTAGAGCTTATGAGAGGATTGACAAAAGAGGACGCCTAGTGATCAGAACCAAGGATATACATTTGGGTGGGTGATACACTGTTATATTTTGATTGTTTTGTTATGGGTTGGGTAGTATAGTTTTACATGTATTTCAGAGACATGTAGTTTTATAACTACTCATTGTGTATAAACTTTGGGCTAGTTCTTCCCCGTTTGATTTAACTTTATTTTTATCACATTTTTTATGATGTTTTATTTTATTTAAGTCATCATGGCCATGGTATATAATAGTTTTAAATTTGTGACATTTTAACTCATTTGTATCGTAACATCTTTTGGTATAATTGGGATTATTTTTAGTCATATCAAAGGGCATTAGACTAAAGATATGGCATCACTACTTATATGGGGAAAGGTGTTTCATCTACACTAACCATAAAGTTTAAAGTATCTTCTAACATAGAAGGAACTTAACTTGAGGTAGAGACGATTGTTAGAATTGATAGTTATATCATCGACTATTATCCAAGCAAGGCCAATGTTATGGCTAATGCCTTGAGCAAAAATACTATAATAGAGTTGCATATTCAACCTACTCTCAACTAGGAAATCAGAGATGCATAAATGCAAGATAGTGAGCTAGTTGAGATAGCCAAGTTGGTCTTTGAAGGGGAGAGACCCACATAGTTGAATCATATGATAGTTTGTTCTACCAAGGCCATTTATTTGTGCCTACTGTTACAAAGCTAAGGCAAAGGATTTTAGAAGAAGTGCATGATACTAGATTTGTGATGCATCCAGGAAGTAACAAGATGTACCACAATTTAAAAAGAAGATTTTGATGGCCATGTATGAAAAAGGATATGACAGAGTTTACGACAAGATGCCTAACATATCAATAAGTCAAGGCAAAACATCAGGTAGGTTCAAGTTTGATGTAGCCGATTACATTACCAAAACGGAAATCTAAATGAATCACAATGGATTTTGTGGTTGGATTACCTCTAATGCTGAGAAAGTTCAATGTCGTTTGGGTTATAGTGGATAGGTTAACAAAGTCAATGCACTTCTTGGCTATCAGAAGATATTATTCCTTGAACAAGCTAGCAGAGCTATATGTAAATGAGATAGTATGGTTACATGGAATTCTAGTCTCCATCATATTGGATAGAGATCTAAGATTCACATCTAAATTTTGGGGAAGTTTACAACTAGCTTTGGTCAGTTAGAAAGGGTGATACATATTCTAGAAGATATGATGAGATGTTATGTGATCGACCTTAAAGGTAGTTGGGAAAAATATCTACCATTAATAGAATTTGCCTACAACCATACCTATTGTATCTAGATGCCTCCTTGTGACTCACTATACAGTAGAAAGTGTTGAATATTATTATGTTGGACATAACTCAATGAGCAAAAGTTAGTAGGTCTAATACTCCCTCACCCCTGCAACTTGTGCCCGGATAAGGGTGCGTTACACCGATTTCTTTCATTTTTAACTTATTTATTGAAGACATTTCATATTCATATATTTATTTTATCTCGAATAATATAAAGAAA
The DNA here is from genome assembly GCA_023653625.1 of Triadica sebifera. Classification (NCBI taxonomy): domain Eukaryota; kingdom Viridiplantae; phylum Streptophyta; class Magnoliopsida; order Malpighiales; family Euphorbiaceae; genus Triadica; species Triadica sebifera. The sequence goes on along the minus strand of CM042901.1, from coordinate 21,278,858 downwards.
AATAACATATATTTTATTACATACAATAAAGTTTATAAAATATTAAGTTAATTTTACAAAAACATAAAAGATATTACATAAATCCAAATACAAAATATAAAATATAAAATATAAGATACAAAAATTTATAACCCACAGTTTATAGAAATTAGTTGCTTTAGTGGACAAGGATCACCGTTGCCTTTATCTACAACTTCAGTTACCTCTTTAAATCTACGCGGAATGAAACTCTCACGTTAAGCTCTAGGTTTATTGTGCATATAAATAAGGCAATAAAATATTTTATGCAATATGCATTGTCATGTATATTATGTACCATATTATTATTATATTATTTTTCTATTTTATTATTTATTTACAATTCTTTTCTTATTACATTCTCACATGCATAAATATCAAATTATATTCTTATATCTCATACTAGTTTTACTTTATCAAATCATTATTATATAATCCATTATAATTAAACATATCACAAATCATGATTATTTTTCATTACGCCCACAACACTTATGAACCACTGACTAGGATAATGGAGTTATCATTCAGACACTTAGAAGTGCCAACCAAACATTATGATATGTGCATACAAATGTCATTACTGGATTTAATAATATTTCCATTACCGGCTTTAATAATAATGTAATTACCGGCTTTAATAATAGCATCATTACTGACTTCATTAATCGTTCCATTATTGGCATTAATCATACTCCCCCCTACTTGTCATGCCAAACTATCCTAAGTCAAGTTCTAAGTTTGGTGTTCTAGGGCTTACTTAACATCATTAAAATTCATAATTATTAACTTCACACTTTTCATGCATTTAATGGCTCGGTTAATTACATAATTTGTAACATCCAGTGATTTAGGTCCTGATTGCGCGTGGCCATAGTGGGGTGCACTAGTTCGATCGGAGTCTAAATTTAAACCAATAAAAAAATGACTAATAATAAGGAAAAATAATTAAGGGTATTATTATTTGGGAATTAAAAATATTAGTGCTAGAATTGGGAAAAATAAAATTGTGTATGGACAAAATCGGTTTTATGGCAATTGTTGGGGGGAAAATTGTGAAAATGAGAAAATTTGTGGCAAATAAGGAATTTCTCAAAGTTTAAAAGTTAATCAAGATTAATTAAGTTAATGAACCAATGAAAATTAGGATTAATTTTAATTAGTGGGACCCACTCCATAATTTGAGTATAAAAGTCAAAAAGATGTCCAATTTATACATTCTTCCATCAAAAAAATCTAACTCATCTTCTTCCTTTCTTTCACCCTTTTTGCTATCCACTTTTGCCTTCCAAAGTCACCATTTTTGCTTAATTTCAAGCTTGAAAAAGAGAGAAAAAAATAGTTTTGAGAGAGAAAAATTCAGAATTAAGGAGTTATTGCCATAAAGGGAGCAAAGGAGAAAGAAGGAAGGAAAAAGGAAGACAAGAAAAGGGAGAAATTTTAGGGAGAATTTCGTCCCACCTTAGAGAAAAATTAATGTGAGTTTATTTTTATTAAATTCAACATTTTTCCTTCCATTTAAAACCTATAAGGATGATAGATATGATTAGGATTGGTAGTTTGAGGTTATGTGGCAAGATTGGAACTAGAAATGGAAAGTTGTAATTAGTTGAAGAAAAGTGTAGTTAAACTTTTAATTAATGATAATTGATGTTAGTTAATATTTTTATGACTTAAAAACTGGATAAAGGTAACTCTCATGGAGGAATGAGGAGCTGCCTTGGTTAAGTTAATTTGGGGGAAATCGAAATTAACCTAGAAGCAAAATAATTGGTGATAAATAAAGTGTGATTTGAGTGTTGATTTGAAGAAAATAAATTGGGACCTATGATAAGGTTTTTGGGCAGCCATGACATATCAAAAAGGAAGTTTAACCTTAGTACATTTTGGCTAAATTAAAGTATAAAACATATTAGGAGCATTAGAATTTTATGTAGGCATGAAAAGGTTTGATAATGAATGATAGGAATGAGATATGGTATGGTTGTGTATGAAAACCAAGTGAACCAATGAGAGGCCCTCAAAGTAGGTGACAAAGGCAAGGAATTTTAAGGTGCAGAATAAAATTAAATAGAGTAAGGAAGGAGAGATATCACACATAAGATTTATAGAGGTTCGGGTATTAATAAACCTTACTCCTCTCCCCAATCTCATTTGAGTGTTTTACTAACACTCTAAGTGTTACAATTGAGTTTTACAAGCTCACTCTCAACTATGGTGTTTCTCTCAATGGTTAACACCTAACCCAGAAATTCCCTTGTATTTTTCAATGGGTCACACAAAAATCAATTCCTTGTATTTTATGGCTCACACAATAAATCCTTATAAGTGTTTCACTCTTAACCCAAAATACTCAAACTCACTTTTAAATAATTGGTTACAATGAAAAACACTCACCAACCTACAATGCTAAGAAATTATGAGCAATTATGGCTTTACAAAGAATAGAGGTTTGTTGAGAGAAATAATTAATCCATAAGGCTACAACAAGATTAATGTTTCAAAGTAATTGTTGTTCTTATTTTTGAGATTCATAAATTGCTTGCATTTATACTCCCTATGTGAATTATAGCCGTTTAGGTGTATTTAATGCAAAAATAGCCTTTGAACCAACTCTTAACTTCGCGCCTGACATAAGGATGATAGATATGATTAGGATTGGTAGATTGAGGTTATGTGGCAAGATTGGAACTAGAAATGAAAAGTTGTAATTAGTTGAAGAAAAGTGTAGTTAAACTTTTATTTAATGATAATTGAAGTTAGTTAATTATTTTATGACTTAAAAACTAGAGAAAGGTAACTCTAATAGAGGAATGAGGGGCTACCTTGGTTAAGTTAATTTGGGCAAAATTGAAATTAACCTACGAGAAAAACAATTGGTTATAAAAAAAAGTGTGATTTGAGTGTTGATTTGAAGAAAATAAATTAGGACCTATGACAAGGTTTTTGGGCAGCCATGACATATCGAGAATGAAGTTTAACCTTAGTACATTTTGGCTAAATTAAAGTATAAAACATATTAGGAGTATGAGAATTTTATGTAGGCATGAAAAGGTTTGATAATGAATGATAGGAATGAGATATGGTAGGATTGTGTAGGAAAACCAAATGATCTAAGGAGAGGCCCTCAAATGGGTGACAAAGGCAAGGAGAATGTAATGTTCTACTTATATATGAGAAACAATCTCCTATATAGAAATAGGATGTCACAAGATTTACTAAATAAATTTGTTCAAATTAAAACTTTTTCATTTTAAATAACTTAATCCATTTATTTTATATTGGTTTAGGCAAGTCATTCTAATTAATAATATATATTTATCATCATGTTGTATACACATATGGCACCCGATTATATTACATAATTACTTACATGTACAACATTCACATATGACACATGTCTACCATAATCCATACACATGGTCAAACTCAAAAAAAAAACATGATAAGTAACCAACTCTCTAACTACGTCTTTTGTGCCTCCGCTGAAATGAGCTTGGATTTCTTCTTGACCAACTTCACTATCTAATATCCACAGCTCCAATTCCTGCATGAGAAGAACCCATGCTAAGCTATCTCTAGCTTAGTGGTACATATAAGCATTAAAGTCTTCCCCAGGGAGTTACACAAATGCATGTCTCAAATAAAATCATGGCACATTAAATTTTATTACACATTTATCATATAAAATAAATAAATACATAACATAAAAGAATAAACATAATAACCTTATTCAAAAATTAAATTCGCACCATCTCATATAAGCATTGCATACTTTGTTACTTACATCAATTAAAAAAATTTCATATTTCATTCTATGGTTTATTCTCCCACAATCTCGTTCCTGGACTATCCAGATACAGGGTGTGAAATAGGGGCACTTACAGAACTTAAGCCACCCTACTCACTATAACCTCAAGTCAAGGGTGCTCATGGAGCTTCATCCACCTTGACCTAGTATAATCATGTTATTTGTGTGTGATTAGGATCAGGGGCACTCTTGGAGCTATAATCACCCTATCCTTGAATCATATCAATATCGGTACCATAATTCTCCCTTAATGGTGCACCATCTATCTTATATTACTCCTCAGGTAGAGAATGGGCAATTCAAACTATTAATTAATTGTTTTATCGTGTCATTACTTGCCATAATCAACTCTCATTTCGTATCAACATAATTACAAGTTCACAATTTATTTCAAACCCATATAATAACATGATATTCCATCAAATATTACCATAGTATTAAATTCCTAATTAATAACATTTTCATAATTTAAAAGAATTTAGTAATATATTATTTTATCATGATGACACATAATTTATGTCATGTATTACAATAACATACTAAAATTTTTGAACCATTACACAATTTTTAGTATAATTTGGAATGTTGCTCTTTTTCTGCCCTTATGAAGTTTTGGGGTACTATATTTAAAAATTTATATTTTTCACCGTGTATATTCAATTATTATGAAACTTTTTATAAACTTATACAAATTAATTTGGAACATTTTTTATTTTTACCTCATTTCCAGATTCAGCCTTTAAGGTTCTCAAATACTAGAGGATCTATAACTGGTTCATAATAGAATGACAATTTGACCAGTTCACTTGGTAAGATCATAACTCACAAAATAAATAACATTTTAAGGTATGACTTTTACAGGAGTTAGATAATATATAGAATAAAAATTTCATGTTTTGAACTTTGGCTAATTCAATCTAAAAATAGGTCAAATATGAGCACGAAATTACTAGAGCTATATAGGTATGTGAAACCAGCTCAATCAAGGAATAATCATAGTTCATTTCACTATAACTCAACCTACACAAGAGATATTTATTCAAAATTTGGCAGAGACCTAGACTACAAATAGGGATACAACTTTTATGTTTTAAGTCAATTTAAATTCAGCCCTTAAAATCAAATTAAGCAAAAACCGTGGAGTATCCTATTGATACTCTTATAAGGACTAGTCTCACTCAAATGACCATTTATCTTCATATACTCAAAATCATTCAATAAACTTTGATAGACAGATACAAAAAATATAATCAAACAACTTTTATATTTGACACTTCTCCAAATTCAGTTCATAAGGAAATCAAAAATAGAGTGAAATATGATGTAGTAACATAACCTAAAACATTCTAATAACACAATAACATTAGGACATAGATTTCTTACCAAGAATGGATTTATTTGGAATGACTTTGATGCAAATCTTGTGTAAGACCATGAAGAATTGGAGCTGTTATTGGGAGGAAGGAAAGAGATGATAATGATAAGAAGAAGAGTATAGAAGTTATGATAAAATGCGGCAAAGTCTTAATTGATTTTCCCCTCCCCCTCCCTTCTCTCGTTATATTCATCTGCTGTTTTTTTTTTCTGCTATGTGTTTTGTTTTCTGCTATTTTTTTTGTTGTGCACTTTTTTGTTTTTTTATTTATTTATTTTCACATATTTACTTATATCTAGTCCCTTTAATTTTTACCAAAAGACAATTTAATTATATGGTCTAATTTAATCAAATTTATCATGTCAATCAATTTAATTTATTTTAATTTCTAATTTAATCAACTATTCCATCTATTTTAATCTCTATTATCTATCATGTTTTTCCTATTTACACCACACACTTATTCTAATTAAACTTTAATTAGTGGGCGTTACAATTTTCTCCTTCTTAAGATGTTTTGACCTTGAAACATACCTAATGCATTGTCACTGAACAAGTGAGGGTATTGAGCTTTCATCACCTCCTCACTTTCCCATGTTGCTTCTTCAATTGCATGATTCCTACATAGCACTTTCACTAATGGTACTCATTTGTTCCTCAACTCCTTAATTTCTCTTGCTAAAATTTGGACTAGTTCTTCTTCATATGTCAAATCTTGTCTCACTTGAATGCTTCCAATAGGTATGATGTGATTAGGATCTGATCTATATCATCTTAACATTGAGACATGGAAAACATTATGTATCAGAGTCAACTCCGGTGGTAGAGCGAGTCTATAAGCAACAGGTCCAACTCTTTCTAATATTTCATAAGGTCCGATGAATCTTGGACTTAACTTGCCTTTCTTTCCAAATCTCATAATTTTTTTTCCATGAAGAAACTTTGAGACAAACTTTATCACCCACTATATAATCAATGTCTCATCTCTTAGGATCAGCATATGATTTCTGCCTATATGTAGCCGCCTAAAGTCTTTCACGAATGACTCTCACTTTTTCTTCCGTCTTTTACACTAGGTCTAGTCCCACATGCTTTCTTTCGTTGAGCTCTATCCAACATAGAGGTGTTCGACACTTTCTGCCATAAAATGCCTCATATGGAGCCATCTGGATACTAGATTGATAATTGTTATTATAGGCGAATTCCATTAAAGGACGATATTTGTCCCAGCTACCTTCAAATTCGATGATACAACTTCTCATCATATCTTTTAGAATCTAAATGACTCTTTCTGATTGTCCATCTGTCCGCGGATGAAAAGTTGTGCTAAAATTGAGCTTAGTACCTAGAGCTCACTGTAGACTACCCCAAAATTGAGATGTGAAGTGGGGATCTCTGTCAGACACAATAGAAATAGGCACTCCATGAAGTCGTACTATTTCATTCATCTAAATTTCTACCAATTTATTAAATGGGTAGTCCTTCCTGATAGGTAAGAAATTTGCTGACCTTGTAAATCTATCCACTATGACCCATACAGTATCATGTTTCTTTGGATTCAAAGGAAATCCAATAACAAAATCCATAGTGATCCATTCCCACTTCCATTTTGGAATAGAAATTAGATGTAGCAACCTCGAAGGTACTTGATGTTTAGCCTTGACCTGCTAACAAGTCAAGCATTTTAAAGTGTATTCTATTGTCCTTTTTCATACCTGCCTACCAGTATCTGCTCTTCAACTCTTGATACATCTTGTTACTCCTTGGGTGCATAACATATTTGCTTTCATAGGCCTATCTAAGAATCATATGTCTAATATCCTCTACATCGGGCACACATAATTTGCCTTGATAGAATAGTCCACCATCTAATTCTATAGTGAATCCAGGTCTCTCCCCCTTAGAGATCAACTCAACTAATTCAATTAGTTTCCATCCTTTCTTTGTGCATCCTTGATTTCCTGAGTAAGAGTGGACTGAAAGTGCAACTTTGCCACAATCTTTCTAGATAAAGCATCTGCTACTACATTAGCTTTGCCTGGGTGGTAGTCAATCACACAATTATAATCCTTCATTAGCTCTTGCCATCTTCTCTGGCTCAAATTCAATTCTTTCTATGAGGGAAGATATTTTAGACTCTTGTGATCTATGTAAATGAAACACTTCTCCCTATATAAATAATGGCACCAAATCTTCAATGCGAAACTATAGCTGCCAACTCTAGATCATGGGTAGGATAATTCTTCTCATGCGGCTTTAATTGCCTAGAAGCATAAGCAACCACCTTTCCATCTTACATCAATACACAACCCAATCCATTATGAGAAACATCACTATAAATGACATACATCTTATTAGGGATCGACTGTGTCAAAATAGGGGCGGTAATGAGCATACTCTTAAGCTTATCAAAACTAGTTTAACACTTATCTGTCCACTCAAATTTAACATCCTTTTTTAATAGTATTGTTAAAGAAGAAGCAATCATTGAAAAACCCTTGACGAACCTCTGATAATATCCGGCTTAACCTAAGAAACTTCTGACCTTGGTCACATTCTGTGGGGGCTTCCAACTCACAATTGCCTCAACCTTACTAGAATCCACTTTAATGCCTTATGCAGAGATAATGTGTCCTAGAAATGTCACCTCTTTCAACCAAAACTCACATTTTTAGAGTTTGGCATAGAGCTTATATTCTCTAAGAATTTGCAACACTATTCTTAAATGTTTTTCATGTTCTTCTAAATCTTTAAATATACCAAAATATAATTAACAAAGCGACCATAAATTGATCAAGATGCAGCCTGAAGATCCTATTCATCATAACCATAAATGTTGCTGGAGCGTTGGTCAACCCAAATGGCATAACCAAAAACTCATAATGACCATATCTGGTTATGAATGCAATTTTACCTATATCCTCTGTCTTCACCCTTAATTGATGATAACCAGATCTCAAGTCTATCTTGGAAAATAGTCTTGCACCTTTAAGTTGGTCAAAAAGATCTACAATCCGTGGCAATGGGTACTTGTTCTTGATGGTTACCTTATTCAATTGTCGATAATCAATGCATAGCCTCAAAGATCCATCTTTTTTTTCACAAACAAGACCGGTGCAACCCATGGGGACGTACTTAGTCTAATGAAACCCTTATCAAGGAATTCTTACAATTGTATCTTAAGTTCTTTCATTTCTAATGGGGCCATTTTGTATGGCGTATTTGATATAGGCATAGTTCTTGGAACAAGATCAATAGCAAATTTTACCTCTCTCCGGAGGTAGCCCAGTTAAGTCATCAGGAAACACATATGGTAACTCATTTACCATCGGAATATCTTGAAGATCTGAACCTCCCTTTTTGGTGTCAATCACATGGGCCAAATAAGCTTCACAACCTTTTCTCATCAATCTCTGAGCTTTCATTATGGATATGACTTTAGAATGTTGTGAAAATAATTCACCTTTCACAATAATTTCCTCCTGATTTTCTATCTTAAGTACCATAAATTTAGACTTGCAATCCACCACTGCTTCGTGACGTGAGAGTCAGTCCATGCCTAATATGACATCATACCCATGGAAAGGCAACTCAATCAAGTCTGCAGAAAACTCCTTCCCATACACAACTAAAAGGCAATTCCTGACTATTTTATTCACTATTACAATATGACCCAAGGGATTCCTAACTCCAATTATATATTCAAGGTTCTCTTTAATCATGTTATGTTGGATAGGTGTACTAGTAAAAATATAGGAATGTGTGGAACCCGTATCTATGAGTGCACAAATGTCAAAATCATATAATGGAAACATACCAATAATAACATATGTTGCTCTTTAATCTTCTTTAGCTTTTATGGCATAGGCTCTGGTTGGAGCTCTACTAGATCCAGGTCTATTCACAGTCTCTGAAACAGCCTGCCTCGGTTAGCCTAGTCTTCCTCTGAACTGAACTCCAAGCTCATTCGGAGCTGATCTAACTGTATCAATAGGAGTACTACCTGTCAAGAGTGTGCAATCCTTCTATATGTGTTCCTTGGATCCATATCTAAAGTAAGCACCTATGACATGCCAACATTTCCCTCGATGGCTCATATTGCAAATGCTACATGTCAATATAGCTTCCTTGCCAACTTGAGGTTGTGAACTTGCTGTAGCAAAAGGTGCCTTAGAGGGTGGTCCCCTCTTAATAGACCCTGTTTGTGATAGTTAAGACCCTTTCCCTATCCTTTATTCTGTTAACTGCTAGTAAAGAAACGACTCTTCTTCCTGATGGATTGAGTCTCATGAGTAGCTGACTTTTTAAAAAATTCTTCTATTTTTCTCCTTTTCCTTTTTTCAAGGCTGAGTGCTGCTGAAACTAACTGAGAAAAATTGGTATGCTGGAGAGCAGTCATAATATCTCCAACCTCTTCATTAAGGAAATCTTCAAATCTTCCGCATTTATCTCTTTCCTTTGAAACTAAATCATGGGCATACTTACTCAATTTGGTAAACCCCCGCTGATACTCAGTAACTAACATTTTACCTTACTTGAGATTCATGAACTCTTTCTTTTTCTCATCAATATATATCAACGGGATATATTTCTCTTTGAATTCAGAGAGAAAGGAATCCCATGAGACCGGTTCCACCACATCTGGCTTAGTAAGAACTAATTTCCACCAATCATATGCCTCCTCTTGGAGTAAAAAAGTAGCAAATTTAGCTTTGTCATCTACTTCCACTTGCAACTCTTTAAAACCAATACTCAGCTGCTGCTGGATCTTCATCTTTCTTACCGTAGAAATATGGAGCCCCATACTTATGAAGCTTATCAATTGTTACTTTTGGTTTAGGTGGTGGCACTGGGGTAGATTGAGGAATGGCTCATACCATCTGTTGGAATAATCTAGTCAAGTCGTTCTAATTAACAATATATATTTATCATCATGTTGTACACACATATGGCACCTGATTATATTACATAATTATTTACATATACAATATTAACATATGAGACATATCTACCGCAATATGGTCAAACACAAAAAAATATGATAAGTAACCAACACTCTAACTACGTCTTTTGTACCTCCGATGATATGGGCTTGGATTTCTTCTTGACCAACTTCACTGTCTACAATATATAGCTCCAATTCCTGCGTGAGAAGAACCCTCGCTAAGCTATCTCTAGCTTAGTGGCACATATAAGCATTAAAGTCTTCCCCAGGCAGTCACACAAATGCATGTCTCAAATAAAATCATGGCACATTAAATTTTATTACATATTTGTCATATAAAATAAATAAATACATAACATAAAATAATAAACATAATAACCTTATTCAATAATTAAATTTGCACCACCTCATATAAGCATTTCATACTTTGTTACTTACATCAATTAATAAATTTTCATATTTCATTATATGGTTTATTAGCACACAATCTCGTTCCCGAATTGTCCGGATACGGGGTGTGAAATAGGGGCGCTCGTGAAGCTTAAGCCACCCTACTCACTATAATATCAAGTCAATGGCGCTCGCGGAGCTTTAGCCATCTTGACCTAGTATAATCCTGTTATCTGTGTGTGATTAGGATCAGGGGCGCTCTCAGAGCTATAGCCACCCTATCCTTGAATCATATCAATATCGGTACCGTAATTCCCCCTTAATGGTGCGCTATCTATCCTGTATTAGTCCTTAGGTAAAGAAATGGGCAATTAAAACTATTAATTATTTGTTTTATCATGTCATTACTTGCCATAATCAACTCTCATTTCGTATCAATATAATTACAAGTTCACAATTTATTTCAAACCCATATAATAACATGATATTCCATCAAATATTACCATAGCATTAAATTCCTAATTAATAATATTTTCATAATTTAAAAGAATGTAGTAATATATTATTTTATCATCATGACACATAATTTTTGTCATGCACGCACAAACATGCATCAGGGAAAACCATAATACATATATGTAGCATTTTCTTTTCCAAATCTAAACTCAGAGCTTGTTCACTTTTATTGTTCTTCCTCTTGTTAAGATCCTAATTTAAAAATATAAATAATTAATACTTTGATAAAATACTTATTCTTAATATAGTTTAAATAAATAACTACAATTGCTTTTAAGTTGGAATAGGATCTCTTTGCACTATTGGATCTATAACTTTTTCTACACTTATCAAATTTGTATGATTCTTATTTTTAATTAAATTTAACATGTAATCATATAACATACTAAAACTTTAGAATTTTTAAACCATTTCACAAGTTTTAGTATAATGTTAAATGTTGCTCTATTTTCTGCCCTTAGGCAGTTTTGGGGTACTATATTTAAATATTTATATCTTTCACCGTTTATATTCAATTATTATGAAACTTTTTATACAACTATATAAGTTAATTTGAAACATTTTTCAAGTTTACCTAATTTCCAGATTCGGCCTCTAAAGTTCTCAAATACTAGAGAATCTATAACTGGTTCATAATAGAATGACAATCTGACTAGTTCAATTGTTAAGGTCATAACTCACAAAATAAATAACATTTTTAGGTAAGAGTTTCAAAATAACTTAGATAAGATATAGAAATAAAACTATTATGTTTTAATCATTGGCTAATCCATTCTAAAAATAGGTCAAATATGAGGACGAAATTACTGGAGTTGTACAGGTATATAAACCAACTCAATTAAGGAACAACCATAGTTCATTTCACTATAACTCAACCTACACAAGAGATATTTATAAAATATTTGGCAGAGACCTAGACCACAAATAGGGATACAACTTTTATGTTTTAAGTCAACTTAGATTCACCCCTTAATATGATCAAATTAAGCAAAATTCGTGGAGTATCTTATTCATACTCTTCCAGAGATCAGTCTCACTGAAATGACCATTTCTCTTCATATACTTAAAATCATTTAATAAAAGTTCACAGACAGATATGCAAGACATAAATGAACAACTTTTATGTTTGATACTTCTTCAAATTTGATCCATAAGGCAATCAAAAATATAGTGAAATATAATGCAGTAATATAACCTAAAAAGTTCTAATAAAACAATAAAAATGGGAAAGATATTACTTGCCAAGAATGGATTTAATTGGAGTGATTTTGATATAAATCTTGAGTGAGATCATGAAAAATTAAGGCTGTTATTGGGAGGAAGGAAAGGGATGATGATGATAAGAGGAAGAGTGTAGAAGTTAGGATAAAATGGGGCAAAGTCTTAATTGACTTTCCCTTCCCCCTCCCTTCTCCCGTTATATTCATCTGCTATTTTTTTTCTACTGTGTGTTTTTTTTGTTTCTACTGTGTGTTTTGTTTCTGCTGCTTTTTTTTTTGCTGTGCGCTTTTCTGTTTATTTATTTATTTATTTTTACATATTTACTTATATCTAATCCATTTAATTTTTACTAAAACTACAATTTAATTATGTGGTCTAATTTAATCAAATTTATCATGTCAATCAATTTAATTTATTTTAATTTCTAATGTAATCAACTATTCCATCTATTTTAATCTCTATTATCTGTCATATTTTTCTATTTATACCATATACTTATTATAATTAAAATTTAATTAGTGGGTGTTCTAGAGAAAACAAATTAGTAAGAGGAGGAAAAGAAGGGAAAAGGAAAGCTCCAAGGCTGATTAGGTATGTGCTTCATTGATAAAAATCTTATATATTTTTTAATTGTGTGAAATTATGTTTTAATGCTTTATATGAATGTGATTTGACATGAAATGTGATTAGTTGTTTTTATTAATGTTTTTATGGTAATGAGACCAAATGGTGTAAAATCATTAAGATATGTGAATGTAATTGTGATCAGGAAATTTTGGCATAAAAATGAATGCATATGATGAATGTAAGTAGTATATAGATTGGTGCCAATTGATGATCCTATTGTAGAAATTTTGGAGTAGTTTTGACTATTTTGATCATAACTAATGCTCTGGTAATGATATTGAGGTGAAATTAGTTGGAAATTAAAGTGGACTCATAATTCTAAATTTCTTATTCAGGACTTAAGTTCAAAATCTAATTGTAAATAGGCTAAAAATTGGATATAAAATCTCAGACCTGTAGGTACCCAGATAATATTGGGTAAAATTTATGGAACACCCTTCAATAAAAAGGCCATAATTTTTTATAGAAAACTTGGATTTGTGTTATTTTTAATGCATATGAAAGCTGAGACAATAAATACAAAATATGAGAAGACCATAATTCAAATTCGAATTATAAATAGGCTAAAAATGATGCCAAAAATCAGTGCCAAAATCTGCCATAAATAAAAACTTGAAATATTGGGCTTTTGCATGTGGTATGATGAGTATATATGCTAACTAATGTGAATTTTGACTTTAATGATAATTGTAAATGTTTAATAAATTATTTATGTGCGAGATTTTAAGGCAATAACAATGGAAACAAATAATAAAAATAAATAAATATAGATGTGAAAAATTTAGTACGAATATCATTTTTGAAAATATTCTGAATAAATATAAAAATAATTAAGCCCTAAGACACCTAATCTAGAACTAGAATAAGGAATAGTTTGACATGCCAATCAGGGAAGTTAAGGCACTCGGTGCCAAATATAAAAGCATATAATGGCAAATGTATAAATGCGCGTGGCGCAAAATTATTAAGCTGGTAATGACAATATTATAAAAGCTGATAATGACATTATTATAAAAGTGCTCGTCGCAATATTATGAAAACCGGTAGTGGCAATCTCGTTATTCTTATTAGTTAGTTTGGTTATAGGTGTTATGGGCACAAGAAAAATGAAAAATAACAATAATATAAAAGCATGTCATTTGATAATGTTGTGATGAATAAAAATAGTTAAATATTAAATATTTGATGACATTTATTTGATTTTATATAATTCTCCTATTTTATGTCTTATTTGTGAATGAATAAATTATATATATATATATATATATATATATATATATATATATATATATATATATATATATAATTTTTATCTTTAAAGCACCACTTATGACATCTCGCCTATATAATAGGAATAATCTCATTACATAAGCGAAATGACACAAACAATCTGAACGAAACTAGTCTGAATTTAAAATTTTTATTTAATAACTAAATTAATTTTTTTAAAAAAATATTCAAATATACATATGGATTCAATTATCAAATACATCATCATGTTACATAAATATTATACTTCATTATAACTATCAAAATTAATGGTTTTTACCTTACATCTAACTATATAGATATAATACCAAAATATAAAATATGTTCTTAACTATATATAAGACATGTCTAACAAACCCATATGCATGATAATGAATAAAATGCAAAAATAATATGCATCCGACCTCAACCAGTTCTATCGTGTCTCCTCTAGTATGGGCTTGTACTTCCTCTTTCAACTTCACAGTTTACTAGTTGCAAGCTCCAGTTCCTGCGCGAGAAAAACTCACGCTAAGCCATTTCTAGCTTAGTAGTACATATAAGCATTTAAGTTTTCTCATGCAGTCACACAAACGTGGGTCATAATAATCATGATATAATTTAAATAAATCATTGCATAAAATTTAGAAAATATTATAGTAAAATAAAATTTATGTTGCATTATATTATTATTATATTTGTACCAGGACATGAACTGTATATATTCAACCATATGTAATATATAAAATATTAAGCATTGTACCTCCTCTCATGTGTCCATAACTCATTTTAATTTAATTGATTTTTCTAAAATTATGATTGTTTAGTTAACTCAAATCTCAATCCATATAAGCATAAATATTTTAACATACAATTATCAAAATGCATGGTAGATAATTCATAATACAGTACACAATATTCTAACATACATTATACAGGGACAACCACATGATTATACAATAGTACCAAATTCATTGATAATATATATATATATATATATATAACTCAATTATAAATTTAGCTTACCTTAATAAATATTTATAATTCATGCTATTTCACTCATTTTATCTTTCAACAAGTACATGTATGTCTTTTAATTATTTTATATATAATATTTTAATATAAATAACCCAAATCTCATTCTCGAACTGTCCGGATATAGGGCGTGTAGTAAGGCCGCTCGCGGAGCTTAAGCACCCTACTCACTATAGTCTCAAGTCAAGAGCGCTCGCGGAGCTTAAGCCTCATGACCGAGTATAATCACATCATCTGTGTACAATTAGGACAGGGGTGCCCTCAGAGCTAATACCACCCTGTTCCTAAACCATATCAATATCGGTACCGTAATGCCCCCGCAATGGTGCACCATCTATCCCTAATTAGTCCACAGGTTGAGAACTGGGCAATTAATGTTATTACTTATTTATTTTCTTTATATATTAATTTGCTGGAATCAATATTCCCATTACATTTATAATGAAAATATGATTATAAAATTTTAAAATCATATAATCATATGATATTCCATTATATATAACCATTTAAGTAATATTGACATACTTTAATTAGTTTTCTATACAATCAAAACCAACAAATCTTTTAATACAAAACCAAAATTTATAATAACTTTATGAGTCCAAGTATGTCATATAACCTCTCTTTTCATATCAAATACATATGTCATACATGACTTTCTAACTTCACTCTTTATTGTCCTAATTATTCAATAATTACCATTGATAATTATCCCATTTTTAATCAATCATATACTAATATATATTGAAAAATATATTATGTTACATATTGTAAACCAAAATTTCCTACATTTTATCAATCAATTATTCATCCATATGTCTATACATGCATTAACATGAAATTTCATTGGTTAAGCACTCAATTCATTTCATATTTACACATTTTAATACATTATTCAAATATGCCACCTATTCAATTAACACACAAGCATGCAACATGGTAAATTAAAATGCATATATGTACAAACCTCAATGGAGCTTTTTCCAAAATCTAAAATTTGGAGCTTATATACTTTTATTGCTCTTCTTCTTGTTGAGATCCTAATTTGAAAATATAAATAATTAATACATTGATAAAATATTTATTCTTAATATAGTTTAAATAAATAACTACAATTTCTTTTAAGATGGAACAGGACCTTTTAGGACTATTGTATCAATAACTTTTTCTAATCTTATCCAATTTATATGATTCTTAATTCTAATTACATTTAACATCTAAAACTAAAATATACTAAAATTTCAGAATTTTTGAACCATTACACGATATTTGGTATAATTTTAAATATTGCTCTGTTCTCTGCCCTTAGGCAGTTTCAGAGTACCACATTTAAAAATTCATATCTTTCAATGTGTAGCTTCAATTATTATGAAACATTTTATACTATTATATAAGTTAATTTGGAAAATTTTTCATGTTTACCTCATTTCCTGATTCGGTCTCTATAGCTCTCAAATACTATATGATCTATAACTGGTTTAACATGAAGTATCAACCCGACCAGTTCAATTGTTCAGCTCATAACTCACAAAATACATGACATATTAAGGTGAAAATTTCACAAACATTTATATAAGACATAGAAGTAAAACTTTTATGTTTTGAACTTTGGCTAATGCAATTTTAAAATTGGTGAAATATAAGGACGAAATTACTGGAGCTACACAGGTATATGAAACCAGCTCAATCAAGGAACAGTCATAGTTCATTTCAGAATAACTTAACCTACACAAAAGCAATTTATACAAAATTTTCCAGAGACCTCAAAAACACATATACCTACAATTTTAATGTTTCACAAAACCTCATATTAAGCCACTAAGATGATCAATTTAAACAAAAACCGTAGGTTATTTAGTTGATACATCTCCCTAAACCAGTTTCACTCCAATGACCATTTCTCTTCCTATACTCAATATCATTCAATAAAATTTGGTAGAAAGATACAAAATATATAGATGAACAACTTTTATGTTTAACACTTCTCCAAATTCAATTCACAAGATAATCCAAAATAGGGTAATATCCTGTAAAAACATAACCTAAAGAGTTCTAATAACACAATAATCATAGGAAAAATATTTCTTACCAAGATCAGATTTATTTGGACTAATTTTTGATGAAAATCTTGAAGAAGATGATGAATAATTTAAGTTGTGATATGGAGGAAGGAAAAGGGATGATGAAGAAGAAGAAGGACAAGAGAAATGAAGTTGAAAGAAATGGTCAAAAGAAGTCTTAATTGACTTTAGCCCCACTTTCTCCCTATTTTGCCATTTTTTTTTTCTTTTTTTTTTTCCTTCTCTGCTGTGACCCCTTTTTTACTGTTCAAATTTCTTTTTTTTTTTTTAATTTTATTATTATTATTATTATTATTATTATTATTATTATTATTATTATTATTATTATTATTATTATCATCATCATCTTCTTCACATATTTTCTTATATCTAATATCTTTAATTTTTTTATACCAAAAATACAATTTAATTATGTGGTATAATTTAATCAAATTTATCATGTCAATAAATTTAATTTATTTTAATTTCTAATTTAGTCATTTATTCAATTTATTTTAATTTTTATATCTATCATGTATTTTCTATGTATACCATATACTTATTTTAATTTAGACTAATTTATGGGCATTACACCACTAAGCTAGTAGCTTAGCATGAGTGGTTTTCTCTCGCGTAGATTTTAAAAGGGTAGCCGTAGATAGTAAAATTGTCAGAAGAAAAAGAGTATCCGGACAAAAGCAGCTTAAAACTTTGAACTTATTTTTGGTATATTTTATCAAAAAATTTGTAAATTAAATTATAGTTTTTATCTCATCTAGTATGTATCGAAGATGTGTAATTTCAGTGTAATGGACTTAGTTGGATGCAAAATAATATATTTTATAAATAAATAAAATTTTGAATATCAGTGTTGACAATAAATTTATTTTAGTGATTGTAATATTTCTACAAAAAAAATTTATACTTCATTTAACTAAGCTTATAAGATAGTGAGTCGGGTAATACTGACTTACTTTGCTGAACTCAAGTGGGGTAGAGGGTGTTACATAATTACTCAATAAAAATATCATTTGCTTAATATAACAAGGTCCACATTATTCTTCACAACAAATTTCTCAATTGATATTTCGGTCTGTTACTGGCAGATTCAATGCACTATGTTGGACCTTAATTTTGAATCTGTTAGAAGCCGAATTAAATTACAAGATCTTTTTAAGAATCTTAGTCTAAATCTTAGCTTTAATATGAAACTTGAATCACTAAATTTTGAGTTCTTTAGAAAAAGATATGCTAAAATAAACACTGACTGGTCACTAACAATTTTGCCTATAATTTTCTAGATATATTCTACATCCGAATTTTATGTATTTTTATAGAAAAATTCAGACATATTTAGATTTTATGGCATAAATAAAAGTTAAAAGTCTATGTCTTAGTTTTCAAACCTAATAAATAACACACAAATTTGAATTTCACAATTTAAGTTATATCAGTTTATGTACTCACTGCTCAACAATTTCTAGCAAAGAACATACGCATTAACCACATTCAATTTTTTTCCAAAATTTATCCTAAATCTAGCAAATATGCATCCCCAATATTACATCACAAAATAATTTTAATTAAAAATCATTTACATGAAAATTACTCAAATATGCAACTTTATAATAAATTATAGGTTATTGCCTTAAATTATGCACTTACCTTTTTTTTCCCCTTCACTTCTCTTTCTCTTTTCCTTTGCTTCTTTAAGCTTGTTCTTTGTCAATTTGAGCTTCTAAACATATAAGAAACATCATCAACAATCTTTCTTTATCAACCCTCTTTTTTTTTTCATAACATGCTCTAAACCCCACCTTTCTTTAGAGAAAACATAGAAGAGAAGAAAAATCACCTTACCTTCACTTCCTAGCTTCCATGGCCGAACCTTAAGGTTTTCTTTCTCTTTTTTTTTCCTTCTTATTTTCCACTTTTCAGACTTCTACTAACCTACTCTCACTTCCTTGAGCATGAAAATAGAATTTTCCACGTCTTTATCTCTCTTTTCCACACTTTCTTTCTCACTTTCTCTTTTTAGAACTAAGATTGGCTATGGTGGATTGGGGGAAAATGTGGGCTGAATTAGTAGAATAGAAAGTTCTAGATAGAAAGAGATAAGGAAGGAAGAAGAAGTAATTAAGGAGAAAATGACAAATTTCATTAAGGATGGAGACACCTAAACTTAAATATCTGGATATTTATATTTAATTAGCTTCTTAATGTGTGACACTTGATTTGGCCAGCCATCACATTTATTTAATGTCCAATTCATGCATTTAATTAATAAATATCTCACTTGATCCTCCAATTTTTGATAAATTACAAATTGACCCTAAAAATTTTCAAAATTTGCATTTAGGTCCTTCACTGTAAGATAATATTTTAAATACTTTAAACACTTTATTAAATAATTTCCATAATTAATTTTCACCCACAACATACTATATGTCTTACCTTTTAAGGTCAGTATATGATTTATGTCGATCCTGAGCTACCTTCAATCTTTCTTTGATAATTATAACCTTTTCTTCTGTTTGTTGCACTAACTCTGGCCCTATCAACTTCTTTTCACTCAACTTGGTCCAATAAATTGGTGTCCTATACTTTCTTCCATATAATGCCTCATAAAAATCCATACCAATACTTGTCTGATGATTGTTGTTATAGGCAAACTCCATATGAGGTAGATATTGATCCCAACTTCCTTCAAACTCAAACACAACTTCTCATCATGTCTTCTAATAACTAGATTATCCGCTCTGATTGTCCATCCGTTTATGGATGAAAGGTTGTATTGAAACTGGGTCAAGTTCCCAAAGCTTGTTATAGGCTCTTCCAGAATTTTGAAGTAAAGTGAGGATCTCTATAGGAGATAATGGAAATTGGCACTCCATGAAGTCTTACTATCTCATCTTCATAAATCTTAGCCAATTTTTTCAATGTATAATCCATCCAAACTGGTAGAAAATGCACTGACTTTGTCAGTCAATCCACTATCACCCACACTGCATCATACTTCCTCTAAGTCATTAATAAACCGGACACGAAATCCATCGTGATTCTTTCCCACTTCCATTCTGATATTGGTATTGGTTGTAGTAATCCTTTGGGCAACTGGTGTTCCGCTTTCACTCGTTGACAGGATAGACACCTAGCAACACATTCAGTGATATCTTTCTTCATTTCTAACCACCAGTATTGAGTTTTCAAGTCTTGATACATCTTGATCCCACCTAGATGCATTGTATACAATGTTTCATATGCTTCTTTTAAAATATCAGACTTCATCTCTTCTATACTAAGCACACAAATCCTATTCTTGAAGTATATTGTGCCATCTTTCGACAATGAAAACTCAGTCTTTTCTTCCTTTTTCATTGCTTCGACTATCTCAACTAGTTTCCCATCTTCTTCTAAGCATATTTGATCATCTGCATCAAGATGGATTGAACTCGCATCTCAACTAAAATTTTCCTACTTAGTGGATATGCAACCACATTTGCTTTTCCTGGTTGATAATCAATCACACAATCATAATCTAAAATTAGCTCCAACCATCTTCGTTCTTTCAGATTCAATTCTTTCTGTGAGGGAAGGTACTTAAGAATTTTATGATCTATATAGATATAACATCTTTCTCCATAGAGATAATGTCTTCAGATCTTCAAAGCAAAAACAATAGCAGCTAACTCCAAATCGTGTGTCGGATAATTAAGCTTATGAGGCTTAAGTTGTCTTGAGGCATAAGCAAAATCACCTTTTCTTTTTGTATAAAAACAGAGCCTAAACCATTATGACTAGCATCACTGTACACAACAAAGTCTTTTCCAGGTGTGGGCTGAGTCAACACTGGTGCTTCACTCAACATTGTCTTTAGTCGATCAAAGCTTGCTTGACATCTATTTGTCCATTCAAAATGGATCTCTTTTCGTAGTATTCATGTCAAATGAGTCACTATGGATGAAAATCCCTTTACGAACCTCTTATAATATCAGGATAATCTAAGGAAAATCCTCACTTCTGTCACATTTTGAGGTGGTTTCCAATTAAGAATAGCCTCGATTTTACCTGGGTCAACCCGAATACCTTCTACTGAAATTACATCACCTAAAAAACTGACTTGTCCCTCAATGTTTGCAGTACTATTATGAGATGATGATCATGTTCTTCTCGGTCTCTAGAGTACACAAGGATTTCATCAATAAATACCACTATAAATTGATCAAGATATGGCTTGAATACTTGGTTCATTAGGTCCATAAAAGTTGTTGGTGCATTCGTCAATCCAAAAGGCATAACCAAAAACTCATAATGACCATAACGAGTCCTAAAGGTTGTCTTAGGTACATCTAACTCTTTGATCTTCAGCTAATGATACCCTAATCGAAGATTTATCTTTGAAAATATGGTTGCACCTTTCAACTGATCAAATAAATCATTGATTCTAGGTAGCAGGTACTTATTCTTGATAGTCACCCTATTAAACTGCTTGTAATAAATGCAGAGATGTAAGGTGTCATCTTTGTTCTTCATAAATAATACTGGAGCACCCCATGATGATACACTAGGTCATATAAACCCCTTATCTAACAATCCCTGCAACTGTGTCTTCAGTTCTTTCAACTCCGCTGGTACCATCCTATATGGTGTAATGGAAATAGGAATGGTGTCAGGTACCAAATCGATAGCAAACTCGATTTCTCTATCCAGTGGTAATCCTAACAACTCCTCTGGAAACTCACTAATAGTAAGAATATCCACCAAATTTGAACTTGCTTTTTTCATATCAACCACAGGCACTAAGTATATTTCACATCCTTTATTGATGAGGTTCTGAGCTTTCAACACTAATATCACAATGTCTGGATATCTTCTATTTTTACCCTTCACCACTATTTCATCTTGCTCTGGAATTCTGATGATAATCTGTTTGCTCCCATAATCCACTACCACTCCACAACAAGTCAACTAATCCATTCCCAAGATCATATTGAAGTCATACAATGGTAACTCTATCAAGTCTGCTGGGAATTGCCAACCTTGAATTTCAACTGGACAACCCCTAAACACTTTGCTAACCCTCACACTGTGCCTTAATGGGTCAGTCACAAAAATCTCAAAATCTAGAGCTTGTGGTTCTAAACCCTCTCGACCCGGTGGTGGTGTGTATATGCATGAATGCGTCGACACAAGATCTATCAATGCATTTATATCAAATCCAAAGAGAGAATTTTCTAATGATGACATCAAATGCGTCATGTTGTTCTTGGCCTCGCATGGAATATGCCTTAGCTAGGGCAGTTCTGCTACCTTCTGGCCTCCCAACTGTCTATGATCTAAACTGACTGACCCCTTATCAGCCTCCTCTACCTTGTCCTCATCCTCGGCCTCTGCCTTTCCCTAAAGCCTGCATCTATATCAGCTCAGTGCTCCATGAACCTCTGCCATACTATAATAGAGGACAATCTCTTTTCATATGATCTTTGGAACCACACCTTAAGCATGCTCCTGTCATCCACCAACACTCTCCTGGATGAGAACGACCACAATGTTGACATTCTAGTAAAGGTAGAGATATATGTGGTGCCTATGTTGGTGCACTGGCTGCCGAAGAAATAAATCTCACGGGTTGTCTCCACCTGAAAGAAGGCCTCCTAGAACCACCAACTTGAAATTGGCCACTGTAAGATATGGCTCTCTTTCCACTGGATGATCCCCCACTCGGCTGTGACATGGGTCCTGAACCCTTTATCTTATGCTAGTTGTTATGCTGTTAGAACTCTCTCAATTGTTCTAGCAGATGCTAGCAAACTAGAAAAACTCATCAGGTGTATGGTTGAAACCTATAACTTGATTGGGTCTCTCAATCTATCTTCAAATTGTCGGCATTTATCAGCTTTCGTGGATACAATGCTACCAACATATTTGCAAAGATGTGTGAATTCTCTTTCACATTCTGACACCAACATCTTCCCCTGTTTTGAAATCAAAAATTCCCTTTTCTTGTCATCTGTATAGATAGATGGAATGTATTGCTCTTTGAACTTCTCTAAAAAGAATTCCCAAGTCATAGGGTCAGATGCCACTGAACTATGTGACTCAGACCGCCACCAATCACATGCATGGTTTTGCAATAAAGATACTGCATATTCATATCTTCACTCATCTATGCATTGCAGTTAATTAAAAACTCTCTCTACCCATTCTAACCAAAACTCTACCACGGAAGGGTCATCTTCCCATTTACCATAGAAATCGGGTGCCCTTAACTTCCTCAGTCTCTCAAATTGTAACACAGACGGGTTGGTTGTGATGCTCTTTGTAGCAAATCTATCATGTTCCTCATAAGCTTTCTTTGTCCTATGCCAGCAATAGACTGCCCTCATGATGAGCTAGCCCTATATTTAGATGCAGTAGCTCGGTGACGACTGGGTCACGATGAAGCCTCTGTTTCGATATGCTCATTACTTTCGCCTCCTTCAGGCATAATCTGTCGTGAACTTGAAGCCATACTCTACTAATATTATAAAATTAACAGCCCCAATCAATAAGCAACAACTTTTATACTCAATTGTGGGTACACACATGTCATAATTATTTTTGAAAACTTTTTTTTAATGTGCCAAAACTAACCAAACTGGACTCTGATGCCAAAAACTGTAACACCCCCTTACCCCAATGTGCTACACTGATTTCTTTCATTTTTAACTTATTTATTGAAATACATTTCATATTCATATATTTATTTTATCTCGAATAATATAAAGAAAAATAACATACATTTTATTTACATAGGATCAAGTTTATAAAATATTAAGTTAATTTTACAAAAACATAAAATATATTACATAAATCCATATACAAAATATAAAATATAAGATACAAAAATTTTTGACCCATAGTTTGTAGAAATCAACTGCTTTACTGGACTAGGATCACCGTTGCCTTTATCTACAACTTCAACTCCCTTTTTAAGTCTATGCGGAAGAAAACTCCCACACTAAGCTTTAGACTTAGTGGAATATATAAATAAGGCAATAAACTATTTTATGAAACATACATTGTCATGTATATTGTAACACCCCCTCACCCCAGTAGCTCGTGCCCGAATGAGGGTGTGCTACACTGACTTCATCAATTAAAATATCATTATATAAGTTATATATAAAGCAAAATCACTCGTACATTTTTTTTCATTTCCAATATTCACTATTTATTTACTTTGCATTTATAAAAAAAATATAACATAAAAGTTAAACGACCTTTTCATATAGTAACATGTTCTTTACAAAACATGCTGTTTATTTTACAAATACTACAAAATAAAATTTACATGATAATATACAAAAGTTGTGTAAACCACGATGTGTGCAACAAGCTGCCTTATTGGATTAGGTCACCGTTGGCTTTGTCTACTATCTTCTATTTATTCTTTACTAAATCTGCATGAGAAAACTCTCACGCTAAGCTCTTGGCTTAGTGGTGCATATAGATAAGGCAATAAACTATTTTTAATGTCACATGCATTGTCATATAACAATTTATGATCAAATCATGCAAACATACATTTCATAATATTCTAGTATGCATAACATCAATTTATTGTATCTCATTTTGTTTAACATAATCAAATCATCATTCTCATGCAAATCATGATATTTTAG
The DNA here is from genome assembly GCA_023653625.1 of Triadica sebifera. Lineage (NCBI taxonomy): Eukaryota > Viridiplantae > Streptophyta > Magnoliopsida > Malpighiales > Euphorbiaceae > Triadica > Triadica sebifera. The sequence goes on along the minus strand of CM042901.1, from coordinate 21,253,948 downwards.
CATGTATAGACATCAAATTATATTATATTATCTCATACTTATTTATTTTATTACCACCTTATTGTATAACACTAAACCTTCTTTTTATCCATGCCACAATTCATAATTCCATTTTTATTATCCATGTCACAAATCATAATTCTCGTTTTACTTTCAATAATTATTTTATGTTCCATAACTTCTTTATTTATGTTTTCATTTATACCCAGGACACCTATGAACCACTAAATAGGATAACGGAGTTGCCATCCAGGCACTTAGGAGTGCCACCCGGGAAATATGATGTGCACATATAAATGCCAAACCCGACATAGATAACTGTGCCAAACTCGGCATAAATAACTGTGCCAAACTCGGTGTAGATAATAATGTCATACCCGGTATAAATAACAGTGTCAAACCTGGCGTAGATAACATTGCCAAACCCGGCATAGATAATCATACCATTAATGGATTTTATCATTGTCATCATACTCCCCCCCTATTTGGCATGCCAAACTATCCTAAATTGGTTCTAATTAGGTGTTGTAGGGCTTATACAATTTCATTAAAATTCATAACAATTAATTTAATACTTTTCATGCATGTAATATCTCAAAATAATCACATAATCACTCAATTAAAATAATATTTACATAATATAACAAATTTCTCATCATTTTACTAATTTCATTTCTCAATTCACATGCTGCCGTGTCGCTGGTAGATTATGTTCTCTGTTTTTTACCTTACTTTTGGTCCTGTTCTGTTCTGAATTTAGTTACATAATCTTCCTACCAATTTTAGATATGGATCTTAGCTTTAATATTCAACTTGAATCACTTAATTCAGAGTTTTTTATCAAAAGATATGATAATATTAACACTAACTGGTCACTGATAATTCTGCCCAGAATTTTCTAGACAGATTCTAAGTCTAAACTTTATGAATTTTTCTGGACAATTACAGACATATTCAGATATTATGGTAAAATTAAAAATTGTAGCCCTATGTCTTAGCTTTTATACAGAATAAAGAACACACAAATCTAAGCTTCAGAACTCAAGTTATGACAGTTTAAGTACTTACTGCTCATTATTACCAATTCTGCCCAGAATTTCTGGACAGATTCTATGTCCGAGCTTTATGAATATTTCTGGATAATTACAAATATATTCAGGTTTTATGGTCTAAATTAAAGTTATATCCCTATGTCTTATCTTTCAAACCCAATAAAGAACATACAAAACTGAGGCCCAGATAGTAAGTTATAATAGTTTAAGTGAACACTGCTCATCAATTTCCAGCAAGGAATATACAAGATAATCACATTCAATTTTTACCAAATTAAATCCTAAGTCTAGCAAACATGCATCCCCAAGATTTTTATCACAAAATAATATCAATTCAGAATCATCAATATTCCAAATAATTAAATCATGCAACTAAAAAATAAAATAGGCTATTGCCTTAGGTTATGCATAAATCTCTTTTTTTTCTCTTTTCTTTTGCTTTACTTTTCTTTCTCCTTTCCTTTGCTCCCTTGATCTAGTTCCTTTTCACTTTGAGTTCCTAAAGTTCATAAACAGATTATTAACACTTTATAAACTCTAATCTCTCTCTTTCTCCTTACTCTCTTAAGCTACCTTGAGCATGAAAATGGAATTTTTCATGCTTTTTCTCTCTTTTTCTCACTTTCTTTTACTAAAATCAAGGTTTAGCTATGGAGGAAGAAGGGAAAACGTGGCTGGTTTGAGAGAACATAATTTTCCTCAATGAAAAATGGATAAGGAAGAGGAAGAAACAATCAAGAGGAAGATGACAAAAGTCATTAAAATGGGGGGACACCTAAGCTCAATCTAGAAGCTTTCATTAATGCTAAATGCATGTATGCTAATTAACTTCTTAAACTTTGCCATTTGGTGGGTTATGCTTCAAGAAACGTGGGCTGGTTTGAGGGAAGATAAGAGTCTTATAGATGTTTAAGTGATAAGGAAGAAAAGAGGCAATTAAGAGAAAATGACAAACTTAATCAATTATGGGACACCTAACCTTATATACATTAAATGTCTCATTCATGCATGTTATATGGCCAATTAAGGGTTTCCACTTGGTGTGGGCAGCCCCTTCCCATGTGTTTAATGTCCCAATCATGTATTTAATTTATGATTATCCCATTTAAATCCTCCAATTTTCGGTAAATTGCAAACTGACCCCTAAACTTTTCAAAATTTACAATTTAGTCCTTTACCGAAATTTAACATCTTAAAATATTTTGAACACTTTATTAGATATTTTCCATACTTAATTACCATTATTTTCATTATTTTTCGATAAAAGTCCAAATTTAGACTTCGGTCAAACCGACGACTCAATTTAATAACTCGCGTGACTTAGGTCTAAATTAGCGGATATGACATATATTACATACCATATTATTATGATATTATGATATTATTATTTGTATTTATTTACAATTCTTATCTTATTACATTCTAGCATGCATAAACATCAAATTATATCCTTATATCTCATACTAGTTTTACTTTATCAAATCATCATTATATAATTCATTATAATTACATATATCACAAATCATGATTACTTTTACTTTCGATAATTTCTTTATGCCCACAACACCTATGAACCACTGACTAGGATAATAGAGTTGCTATCCAGGCACTTAGGAGTGCCACCCAGGTATTATGATTTGCACATACAAGTGTCATTACTGGCTTTAATAATACTATCATTACCGGCTTTAATAATTGTATCATTACTAGCTTCATTAATCGTGCCATTATTGGCATTAATCATACTCCCCCTCTGCTTGGCATGCCAAGCTATCATAAGTCAAGTTCTAAGTTAGGTGTTCTAGGGCTTACTTAATGACATTAAAATTCATAATTATTAACTTCACACTTTTCATACATTTAATGCCTCAGTTAATCACATAATTACTCAATAAAAATATCATTTTCATAATATAACAAGGTCCACTTTATTTTTCACATCAAATTTTTCAATTGATATTCTGCCCTGTTACTAGCAAATTCAATACTCTATATTGGACCTTAATTTTGAACCTATTAGAAGCCGAATTAAATTACAAAGTCTTCCTAAGCATTTTATCCCTGAATCTTAGTTTTAATATGAAAATTGAATCACTAAATTTTGAGTTATGTAGAAAAAGATATGGTCAAATGAACACTGATTGGTCACTAAAACTTTTGCCTAGAATTTTCTGGACTGATTCTAGGTCCGAACTTTATGTATTTTTATGGAACAATTCAGACATATTTAGATTTTAAGGTCTAAATAAAAGTTAAATCTCTATGTCTTAGCTTTCAAACCCAATAAATAACACACAATTCTGAATTCTACAATTTAAGTTATAATAGTTTATGTACTCACTGCTCTACAATTTCCAGCAAAGAATATACACATTAACCGCATTCAATTTTTTTTCCAAAATTAATCCTAAGTCTAGCAAATATGCATCCCCAATATTACATCACAAAATAATTTTAGTTAAAAATCATTTACATGAAAAATACTCAAATATGCAACTTTATAATAAATTTTAGGTGATTATTTTAAATTATGCACTTACCGATTTTTTTCTTTCCCTTCTCTTTTCTTTCTCTTTCTCTTTTCCTTTGCTACTTTGAGCTTGTTCTTTATCAATTTGAGCTTCTAAACATATAAGAAATATCATCAACAATCTTTCTTTATCAACCCTCTCTAACCTCTAAACTCTCTCTTTTCTTTTATAACATGCTCTAATCCCCACATTTATTTAGAGAAAACATAGAAGAGAAGAAAAATCACCTTACTTTCACTTCCTAGCTTCCATGGCCGAAACTTAAGGTTTTATTTCTCTTTTATATCTTCTTATTTTCCACTTTTAAGCCTTCTACTAACCTACTCTCACTTCCTTGAGCATGAAAATAGATTTTTCCATGTTTTCTCTCTTTTTTTCACACTTTTTTTCTCACTTTCTCTTTTTAGAACTAAGCTTGGCTATGGTGGATTGGAGGAAACGTGGGCTGAATTAGGAGAATAGAAAGTTCTAGATAGAAAGAGATAAGGAAAGAGAAAGAAGTAATTAAGGAGAAAATGACAAAATTCATTAAGGATGGGGACACCTAAGCTTAAATATTTAGATATTTATGTTTAATTAGCTTCTCAATGTGTGACACTTGGTTTGGACAACCATCACATGTATTTAATGTCCAATTCATGCATTTAAATAATATATCTCACTTGATCCCCAATTTTTGATAAATTACAAATTGACCCCAAAATTTTTCATATTTTGCATTGAGGTCCTTTACTGTAAGATAACATCATTAAAAAATTAAAACACTTTATTAAATATTTTCCATAATTAATTGTCATTATTTTAATTATTTTTTGATCAAAATTCAAATTTAGACTTTGGTCGAACCGATGAGTCGATTTAACAACCCGTGTGACTTGGGGCCTAAATTAGCGGATATGACAGTAGGACTAGAGTTGGTGCAAGAGATAGAGGAAAAAGTGAAAATTATACAAGAAAGATTAAAAGCAACTTCAGAGACACATATATTGTCTACAGATCTCTAGAGAAGAGATAGAGAATATGAAGTGGGAGACAAAATGTTTCTTACAATTTCTCCGTGGAAGAAGGTCTTAAGGTTTGGAAAAAAAGGCAAGTTGAGCCTTATATTCATTAGACCGTATGAGATCTTAGATTGGGCCAGTCACCTATAGACTTGCTTTACCATTGGAGTTGAGTAAGATTCATAATGACTTTTATGTCTCCATGTTGAAGAGGTTTAAGTCCAATCCTTCACACATCATCACAACCGAATATATGAGGAAAAGCCGATTGAGATTTTGGCTCGTGAAGTCAAAAAGCTTAGGGACAAATGAGTATCATTAGATAAAATCTTATAAAGGAATTGTGCAATAGAAGAGGCTACATAGAAAAGCGAAGAGGTGATGATGGCTCATTAGCCTCAGCTATTCCAACACAGTACCACAGGTAATTTCGATGACAAAATTCTTTTAAATGGGGGAGAAATGTAACACTCATAATAAGGGCCTAGTAAATAAGATGGATTAAGTAAAGTTAAGTATGTGTTTAGGAGTTAGGGTATATGGAGAGAGTTGAAAAGAAACAAAAAAAAAATGAAATGTCTCATGGTTCACAACCGTGATAATTCTTTCACGACCATGAACCATCGCGAGATGGAATTATGGGTTTAGGTTGATTAATAACCATGATAATGGTTGTAACTCCTATGAACATCATCAGATATAAAATCCTTAGTTATTCTTTCTCTCTCGTACGACCTAAACTAAAAAGGAAATGCTAAAACTCGAATGTTCTTCCTACCATATACCCAGTCTTGTGTTCTCTTTGATTCCTAGACCATAAACAACTAAATCAACATCAAAAATCAAAGTTATCAAGTTCCTGAAAGAGAAAGTAAGAGGAAGGTTATGTTCTTAAGGAGGCTAACCCAAAGAAGAATAGAGGAGTTCGAAATGGTTCTTTCTAGCCATCTATTCCTTCGACCTTGGTAAGGAATCACGTTTCTTTTTCTTCTTCATAAGCTTTCATACTTTTTTTCCATGTGGAACCCATTTTGTTAGAGACCCATTTCCATATGAGTTAGAGTTTTGGATGATCATAAATTTCCATAGTTGTTTATAGGTTATGGTATGTGTTAGTAAGGGATTATATGTGATTAAGGTGGTAAAAAGGGTTAAGTTAGGGTTTTTATCTTTATGACTTTAAAGGATAAGTATATGTATTATATATTTTGATATAGATATGTTATATGTATTAAGAGTTGAAAGAGGAGGTGGTGAAATCTACCGAAAGGATAAGCAAGCTTGAGATAAGCTTAGTTTTTTAGGCTCCATTAGAGGCATGTATTTATATGCATTTAAATTCCAATTTTTCTTATTGTATGTGTTAAATTCTTTGAATGCCTTAAATATTAGTTGATTGTTGATATAAAAGTAAATGATGAAATGAATACCATGAGAATATGAGACATGAATGGAAATGCTTGAAAGGAACCTTGTTATAATTATGCCATATGTGTTTTAAATGGAATGCCAAGTTATGATGATGGAAAGGTAAAAGGAAATATTGTTGAGGTTATAAAAAAGGTTTTAAACCATAAATGCATGAATTGGCATTAAATGAGTTGATAGGGTAATTTATGTTGAGATATATTCTAAGAGGTTTAAATGATGCTTTAACATTTTTTTAATGCATGATGTAATGAGAATGTTGATAGGAAAAGGTTGTCATGGGACAATCCTTAGAGCATTGCATATGTTTTGTAATAAATACTTGTCATTAATGTTGTTAACTGCTGGAAAACCCAAATTTACATCTGTGACTAAGTATTAACAATCGTGAATCTCATTCCATGAACAAGTCATGCCTGTGACTATTTATTCACACCTGTGAAGAATGTTCACAAAACAGATAGAAGCTTTCACGACCAAATTCACGATCTGGTTTATGGGTAGGGTTACTTGTGAAGCCTACTTTAAATGATATATTGTTGAACCTTGAGGGATATTTTCATCATTTTGATGCTAACAAATAAAATAGCAATAATGTATTTAATAATGCTTGTGTTCTAAGTTTGTTGAACAAAATATGAAATATGATGCAAGAATGAAAGACAATCTTTAAAGGTCAAAATAAGAAAAATAGCATGCTCACGCCTGTGACTGATTTTGTCACGCCCGTGATATAGCTTAGCACCAACTCTCCAACATTTAAAGTTCATGGCCATGAAGGATCATACCAACCGTGAATGATCAAATTAGTCACGCCTGTGAAAGATAGTCACGCCTGTGAGATAACATGTCAAATTCTTTCAGAGAGCTTCACGGCCAGAGTCACCACTTGGGCCACGACTTGGAAGGATATTCATGCCCGTCAAAGTATAAAGTCATGCCTGTGATCAAACACTTCAAATTCTTCCAGAATGCTTCACGGCCAGAGTCACCACTAAGCCACGGCTTGGAAGAACATTCACGACCATGACACACATATTCACGACCGTGAATGAGGAAAGAGAAACATGTCAGGCTCGAAATTAAGAGTTGGTTCAATGGCTATTTTCACATTAAATGCATCCAAATGGCTAGAATTCGCTAAGGAAGTATAAATGCAAGTCATTTATGAATCCTAAACAAGAGAACAACAACTACTTATGAATCAAAATCTTGTTGTAGCCATTGTGAATTAGTTACTTTCAACAAAACTCTTATTCTCTGTGAAAACCTAATTGTTCATATATCTGAGCATTATAGGTTGGTGAGTGTATTCATTGTAATCAATTACCCAAGTGAGTTTGGGTATATTGGTTTAAGAGTGAAACACTTGTAAGGGTTATTTGTGTGAGCCATAAAACACAAGGAATTGGTTTATTGTGTGAACCATTAAAACACAAGGGAATTTCTGGGTTAGGTGTTAGCCATTGAGAAAAACACCATAGTTGGAAGTGAGCTTGTAAAACTCTATTGTATCACTTAGTTTGTTAGTAAAACTCCCAATTGAGATTTGGGAGAGGAGTAGGGTTTGTTAATACCCAAATCTCTAGAAATTTCTTATGTGATATCTCTCTATCCCTGCTCTATTTAATTTTATTCCGCACTTAAAAGTTAAGAATTTTTTTTTATATCCAATTCAATCCCCCTTCTTGGTTTATTATCTGGGCAACAATTGGTATCAAAGCTTTGTCTAGCATCGAAGCCTAAAAAGTGCTAGCGAAGATCAAGAAATGGCCAATGAAGGATTCCAAAGTCTCAAGCATTACTTTAATGGAGCATGTGCAAAATACAACACTGCCCAACCGCGTATAACATGTGGAAAACATTGGAAAATTATCACGAAGGAAAAAAGCAAGTTAAATCCAAGAACACTCAACTTCTCACTTCAGAGTACGAACTATTCAAGATGAAATCTAATGAGTCAATCACCGATATGAAGAATTATCCTCTAGCCATCATAAATGGCATGAGAAAGCTTGGGAAACACTTGAGTTTGGAAGATGTAAACAACAAAATTATGAGAAGCCTTCCTTTCAAAGATTATGGTTCAAGAGTGGCTGGTATAGAAGAAGCCAACAAAGACATGAGTGTCATGAATACCGATGTGCTTATTGGCAAACTTCTAACACATGAAATGGCAGTAAAGAGAGATAGAGAACTTAAAGTCGAGCTAGAAAAAAGAAAGCCTCTAGTACTAAGAGCCTCTACTTCAAAATCTCAAGAAGAAGTTGAAGATGATGAAGAAAAGAGTGATGATGCAAATGAGGACATTGTGATGCTCTCGAGAAGACTGAAAAGAATAATTGAAAAGAGAATGGGCAATTCTCGAAACTTCAAGCAAAGAAATCTCAAACACTCCTCAAATGACTCTCAAAGGAAAAAAGAAGAGGTAAAATGCTATGAGTGTGGGAAGAAGGGACATATCAAACCAGAATGTCTAAAGCTCAAGAAACACAAGAACAAATACCAAAAAGACAATGGGGAGAAAGGTCACAAAGCCACATGGGATGACAAAAGCTCTTCAAGTGAAAAAGATGAAAATGAAAGTGAAGAGGTCAACCTATGCTTCATGGATATAGAGGATCACGTCTCGGATAAGGTAGGATCACTTTACTCATACTCATTCAATAATGATAGTAGTGAAGATGATGATGAGAAAAGACTAATAGAAGTATTGAACCTAGAATTAGAAAAATATAGATGTAAATTCAATACTTATAAAAATAACATTTCAAGTTTGAAAAACAAAATGGAAGTTTTGGGAAAGGAAATTTTGAGCTTAAATCTTCTAATGAATCTTTTCAAAAATCATTAGATGAGTACTCCTCAAGACCCTCAACTAAATCCTTGCTTAAAAAGAATAATGTTTTGAAAAAATGAAGTTGATGAACTTAGAAACTCCATTTCAAAATTTCATAAAGGCAATGAGAGTTTAGATACTCTCATTGTGTCTCAAAGACCACTTTTAATAAGACATGGTTTAGGATTTAAAGGAACATCATCTTCATCTCACAAGACCAATTTTGTTAAGTCAAGTGAGCCCCACATCTCCACATTAGAAATAATAGCCTCAAGGGCTAAGTGCACAACTTACACTAAATCCTCTATACATAAAAGGAATGATCAAGGGTCGATAAGCCTAAGAAGGAAACCTCAAAAGGCCAATCATGCTTCTATGTATAAGAAGCACGCATCTAGGAAAGCACCAAGTCATCATGCATGTGTATGTCACTGCTCACAAACTCTACCTAATAGGAAAATGGTAGTTAAAAGCATGGATTTAATTCAAAGCCTCAGTAAATGAGAGCTGGTAAGGGGACTACCAAAAGTCAAATTTGAAAAAGACAAGACATGTGAACCTTGCCAAAGAGGAAAACATCATAAGTCCTCCTTTAAATCCAAAAACATTGTAAGTACTTCGAAACCTCTACAACTTTTACATCTATATCTTTTTAAACCTACAAGAGTTACAAGCCTAGGAGGTAAACACTATGTGTTTGTCATTGTTGATGACTACTCTAGATTCACTTGGGTAATTTTCTTAGCTCAAAAGAGTGATGCTTTTGAATCTTTTAAAACTTTGCTAAAATAGTTCAAAATAAAAAAGGATATTGTATTTCAAAAATAAGAAACGATTATGGCAAAGAATTTGAAAATGAAAACTTTGAAAATTTTTGTCTAGAACATGTCATTTCACAAAATTTTTCATCTCCTAGGACACCTCAACAAAATGGGGTGGTCGAAAGGAAAAATCGAACTTTAATTGAAATGACTTGAACAATGCTCAATAAGTATGGGTTACCAACTTACTTCTGGGCCGAAGCCACCAATACTGCATGTTATATTTCAAATCGAATTTTCAAAAGACCACTCTTAAATAAAACCTTTTTGAGTTATAGAATGGAAGAAAGCTCATGATATCATACTTTAGAGTATTTGGATGCAAGTGTTTCATATTAAATACCACGGACAACCTTGAAAAAGTTTCCTCTAAATCTGATGAGGGTATCTTTTTAGGATACTCCACCGCTAGCAAAGCTTATAGAGTGTTTAATAAAAAGTCATTAGTTATTGAAGAATCTATGCATGTTGTTTTTGATGAATCTAGTAAGCTTGATCTTGTGAAAGGTAGTGTTCTTGACGATGTTGTAGGTACAATGGAAAAGTTTGATCTTAAAAATGAAAAACGTGAAAATGATCAAGAAAATTTACATCAAGATGATTCTCTACCTCAAGCTCAAGAGGAAAACAGGCAAGAGCTCCCAAAGGAATGGAAAATGACAGAAGATCACCCCAAGGAGCAAATCATTGGTGATCGTACTAAGGGAGTAAGTACTAGATCTCATCTCAAACCTTTAGATTGTAATCTTGCTTTTGTCTCTCAAATTGAGCCTAAAAATATTGATGAGGCTCTTAATGATGAAAGTTGGGTGATTGCCATGCAAGAGGAACTCAACCAATTTGAGAGAAATAAGGTATGGACCTTAGTTCCTAGACCCAAGGAGCATCAAATCATTTGAAGTAAATGGGTATTTAGAAATAAACTAGATGAACAAGGTTCGATAACTAGGAATAAGGCTAGGTTAGTTGTAAAAGGATATAATCAAGAAGAAGGAATAGATTATGAAGAGACTTATGCTCCTATAGCTAGATTAGAAGCCATAAGAATACTTTAAGTATATGTATGCCATATGAATTTCAAACTCTTTCAAATGGATGCCAAAAGTTCTTTCTTAAATGGTTTTATAGAAGAATAAGTTTATGTAGAACAACCATTTGAAGTAAATGGGTATTTAGAAATAAACTATATGAACAAGGTTCAATAACTAGGAATAAGGCTAGGTTAGTTGTAAAAGGATATAATCAAGAAGAAGGAATAGATTATGAAGAGACTTATGCTCTTGTAGCTAGATTAGAAGCCATAAGAATACTTTTAGCATATGCATGCCATATGAATTTCAAACTCTTTCAAATGGATGTCAAAAGTTCTTTCTTAAATGGTTTTATAGAAGAAGAAGTTTATGTAGAACAACCACCAGGTTTTGAAAGCCATAACTTACCTAATCATGTATTTAAACTTTCAAAACCTTTGTATGGTTTGAAACAAGCCCCAAGAGCTTGGTATGAAAGACTTAGTTCTTTTTCTTTTAGAAAATAATTTTTCAAAGGGAAATGTTGAAACTACTTTGTTTATTAAAAAGTATAAGCATGATATTCTAATTGTTCAAATTTATGTTGATGACATCATATTTGGGTCTACTAATGAATTGCTTTCAAGAATTTACTAAGTGTGTGACTAGGGAATTTGAAATGAGCATGATGGGTGAGCTTAAGTTCTTCCTTGGTCTACAAATAAAACAAAGCAATGGGAGCATATTCATCAACCAATCCAAATATGCCAAAGACTTAATCAATAAATTTGGAATGGAAGGATGCAAAAATGCCAAGACTCCAATGAGCACATTAACAAAATTGGACAAAGACGAAAAGGGTAAGAGTATTGATGAAAAGCTCTATAGAGGTATGATCGGATCACTCTTATATCTTACTGCCTCTAGGCCCAAAATAATGTATAGTGTATGCTTATGTGCTCACTTTCAATCATGTCCTAAAGAATCACATTTGAATGCTGTGAAAATAATCTTGAAATATTTACATGGCTCATTGCATATAGGCTTATGGTATCCTAGAAATTCATCATTTCATATCATAGGATATTCAAATGTTGATTACCCTGGAAGTCTCTTGGATAGAAAGAATACTTCAGGCACTTATCACTTTATTGGTGAATGTTTAGTTTCTTGGTTCAGCAAGAAACAAGTTTCAGTTGCTCTTCCTACCGCTGAAGCAGAGTATATGGCAGCAGAATGTTGTTGTACTCAAATCCTATGGATAAAACAACAACTTAAGGATTATGGTCATAGTTTGGACCATATACCTATCAAATGTGACAATACAAGTGCCTTAAACCCATCTAAGAATCCCATTCAATACTATAGAAGTAAGCATATTGACATAAGACATCATTTTCTTAGAGATCATGTTCAATATGGAGATGTTGTATTGGAATTTATCAATACAGACAATCAATTGGCAATATATTCACTAAGTCTCTTAATGAAGAAAGATTTAACTTCATAAGAAAAGAATTTGGTATGCTTGATGGATTAACTTTATCTTAAGTATGATTGTCAAATTTGTCATACCTTGAATGTTAATTTCCTTCATATGTTGTCTTTTATTGTCTAATCTTTTAAGGTATGAAGAGGCTAACTTGATGGAAATATATGTTATAAGGGATAGAAGCACCTTAGAAATCTTTTAGTCTTGTTTTAGACTTAGTTTTATTTATTGAAGATTTAAGGCAATTCATGCCTGTGACATATATTCATGGCCATGATCATAATCGCCAAAAGCACCAGTAGCTTTCACGTCTTGCTTCATGACATACTTCACAACTGAAGGTAGTGAAGACTATGTTTCATGCCCATAACTATTTTCTTTCATTCCCATGAAACTCTTTGTTCATGACCGTGACACTTCTTCACGACCGTGAACATTAACACCAAATAATTACAGAACCGTTCATGCTTTGTCTCACGGTCACAACTAGTGAAGATTGTACTTCACGACCATGACTCATTTTGTTGCCACCATGAAAATTCACTATTCACCCCGTGACTATTAAATGTCACTATCGGGAATTGTTTCATATCCTTTATCACAGCTAGAGCACCTCTTCAACAAACCGTGACCACAATATTTCACGCCCGTGACTTACTATTCACGACCGTGACTATGTCGACTATAAAATAGTTTTCTACCGTTTTCTCTCATTTCAAACTCTACAAATTTTCTCATTTAACACCCTCATTCAATACTTCTCATAGATTTTGGCCCCTTAATAGCCTTTTCCATCTATAAAAACCTTCAAAAATCCTTTCTTTCTTCAAAAATCAGAACATCACAAAGTTATCCTCAAAATCCTTGTCAGAAAATACTCTCTCCAAAAACTCATTCTCAACTCATCAATGGAACCCGGCTCATCAAAAGGCACAAGGAAGAAATCCCATGCTCCAAGACGCTACACAGACTACCTTCACAACATCATTCCGGAGCATTGTCATCCGAGATATGTCATTCTTAAGAAAAGGCCATTACTTTCATCACGTTCCTTCGAGTGGAATATTGTCAGGACCCTCAGTCTTAAGATAAGCATGACGGAACAACTACAAGCTTGTCATCTCAAGGAGTTTGTAGATATCCATCAGCCAATGGTATGAGAACCAACTCTGAACAATAATATTCTAACTTTGCAAGTAGTCGAACACTTTCACAACAGCGGAGTTTGGTGCAATCTTTAAACTTCCCTCGGATGGTATCCTCAATGAGAGTGAGGTGGAATTCTATGCCAATCCGGCATGGACTCATTTTGGATTAGATTGTAGCTGGGACATGAAGAAGACAAAAAGCACCCATCTTCAGTCTCCCGTGCATAAATATTTACATAGGTTTCTTACCTAAAGTATCTTTGCAAGAGGCGATAGCAATGGTGCAATCCATAAATCTGAGCTTTTCTTCTTGGAGATGCCCCGAAAAGGTCTAACGGTGGCCCTGTCTCCATGGTTTGCGAATCATCTTCTCTCAATTGCAACAAAGCCATCGGGAGATATTTTGATTGGTGGGTACGTGACTCACCTTGCAATTGAGCTCAGGTACCTAAAGCTCGATGAGCACAATTTCAACCTCATTTCAGCACATCCTCGAGACCGGCTAGATGTCGAGTCTTTTATAAAATGGGAGCAGAGATTCGAATAATTCATGAGAATAATATCTATTACCGCTTCACCATTCCAGCTAGTGAAATTGTTTGGGAAGATGAGGATTCAGATGAATTCAAAGCTAGCCTCCAAGGAATATAGCAAAGAAAATGAGTCTGAGTCGAAACGGAAACCCCAGAGGTTGAGCAAGAGGTTGGTCAATCCTCAGCCTCTACACCTAACTTGGCTCAACAGGTGGTCGATCTTTTAGCACCTCGCTTTGACCTATTACAGGATTCAATCGATGAGAGGTTGGAAAACCTCAAAAATTTCATGGAGTCTCGCATAGATAGCCTTGAGGTGGAAGTAGCACGCCTTAGAGATGGATTGTCCGGTTCCAAGTCTAGTTAGAGTTATAGTTTTTCTTTCATTTTGTTTACTAGTTTCTAGTATTGTGAATGTAGGATTTTAATTTACTTTTGGTATTAATATAATTGCATCATTTTCGCTTTATGGTTTACTTTTTTGTTCTTTTTGTTGATGACAAAAGGGGGAGAACCTAGCAATATATGAATGCAAATGTGTTGATATACTTTTAATATACTTTGCATATACTTAAGAAATATATGAATATGCAAATATATGAATGCAAATGTGTTGATATACTTTGAATATACTTTGCATATACCTAACTAGTTAAAAATAAACAATTTGATATACTTTGAATATACTTTACTTATACCTAACTAGCAAGCAAAGATCCATGTTATACATCGCTCAATTCTTGCACTCTATTATTTTTTGTCTTAAGCATCTTTTGAGTGGGAGACTTCTCAAAAACACATATTGCTAGATTATTTGTCACCATAAAAAAAAGGAGAGACTGTTGAACCTTGAGGGGTATTTCTATCATTTTGATGCTAACAAATAAAATAGCAATAATGTATTTAACAATGCTTGTATTCTAAGTTTGTTGAACAGGGTATGAAATATGATGTAAGAATGAAAGACAATCTTTGAAGGTCAAAATAAGAAAAATAGCATGTTCACACCCGTGACTAATTATGTCACACCCGTGATATAGATTAGCGCCAACTCTCCAACATTTAAAGTTCACGATCATGAAGGATCATACCAACCGTGAATGATCAAATTAGTCATGCCCGTGAGATAACATGTCAAATTCTTCCAGAGAGCTTCACGGCCAGAGTCACCACTTATACCACAACTTGGAAGGATATTCACGCCCGTGAAAGTATAAAATCACGCCCATGATCAAGCACTTCAAATTCTTCCAGAATGCTTTACGGCCAGAGTCACCACCTGAGCCATGGCTTGGAAGAATATTCATGACCGTGAATGAGGAAAGAGAAACATGTCAGGTGCAAAATTAAGAGTTGGTTAAATGGTATTTTCGCATTAAATGCATCCAAACGGCTATAATTCGCATTAAATGCATCCAAACGACTATAATTCGCTAAGGAAGTATAAATTCAAGTCATTTATGAATCCTAAACAAGAGAACAACAACTACTTACGAATCAAAATCTTGTTGTAGCCATTGTGCATTAATTACTTTCAACAAAACTCTTATTCTCTGTAAAAACCTAATTGTTCATATATTATGAGCATTATAGGTTGGTGAGTATGTTCATTATAATCAATTACTCAAGTGAGTTTAGGTATATTGGGTTAAGAGTGAAACACTTGTAAGGGTTACTTGTGTGAGCCATAAAACACAAGGAATTGGTTTATTGTGTGAGCCATTACAAGGGAATTTATGGGTTAGGTGTTAGCCATTGATAGAAACACCATAGTTGGGAGTGAGCTTGTAAACCTCCATTGTAACACTTAGTGTGTTAGTGAAACTCCCAATTGAGATTGGAAAAAGGAGTAGGGTTTGTTAATACTCGAACCTTTTATAAATTTCTTATGTGATATCTCTCTATCCCTACTCTATTTAATTTTATTCCACTTAAAAGTTAAAAAAATTTTTAATTTCCAATTCAACCCCCCTTCTTAGTTCATTATCTGGGCAACATATATGTTGTATGTTTAATGGTTATAATGCGATGGTTATGCACATGCCTTCATGATGATATTTTAAAGTATGCTTCTATGAATATCAGTACACGAATGTTACATGATGAGTTTATATATGATCAAAGTATATATGTTATAATTAAGTATAATAAGGTACTATGAACAAGTAAAGTCCAAGCTCGATACTAGGACTAAAAATAGGATAGGTGGCATATCATTAAGGGGGTTTAGTACTGTACTAATTATGATACAATGATTTTGTATTCTTCAATGATGCTTAAGTTCTGAGAGTGTCATTGACTTGAGACACCTTGACTGACACATATGTTTATACTCGTCAATGTAGCTTGAGCTCTGGGAGTGCTATTAACTTAAGACGTTCGACTGGCACACATAATTATAGATAGTGACAAATGGCTTAAGCTGAGAGAGTGCCCCTATGCATAATCTGTTTTCGAATAGTCCATATTAAGAGTTGTTAGATAATCATATCAAAGTGATTTTAAGAGCATAATGAAATGAAAAAGTGTTAAAAAAAACACAAGTATACCATAATACATAGGTAATATGTTATATGCTATTAAAAAGGAATTATATGTTCTCTTTGTTATTATTCAAAGCTTAATGAGTTAATTCATACCATAAGGTAAAATATCTACATGATATTATGAATTAACTACCATGCCATGATGTTTTATATGTTGCCATAAATTTGTGTAATGTATGATTGCATGTTGAATTTTTATACCTATATGTATCATTAAGCTTTCAGTAGCTAGCGTAAGAGTGTTTCTTCGCGTAGGTCAGAGCTTTGTAGATAGATTTAAAGTTGATCTAGAGAAGCCAACTTGACACAGGTCGGTGATATCATATGTCATACATTTATATTTTGTACATGACGTAAGTGTTTGGGTTGTTTACCTACATACATATCTTGTATTTTGAGATATATGTAGCTTTTATAAAGGAATATATTTTTGTAAACATTGGACCTTCAACGTCCCAAGTGTGTTATTTCTTTTATATATATGATGATGATGCTTTCTCTTAGATCAAAAGATTTCTCAAAAAGATTTCTCCATGGATGATTATATATAAGAAATGTTGTAATATGGTTTCATAAGCAAATGAAGTGTTTATGAAAAGAGTTTTCCAAAGAAAAGAAAAGAAAAGATTTAAAATTTAACAAATTTTCCACACACCAAATTCTTTAGTATCCGCTTGTTTAGTCAGGTTAAGCCTGATTAGGCGAGATGACGCTACATACTAAATGTGTTGAGTTGATTTATGTAGGCACCACATTGTGCCGAGTTGATTTACGTAGACCAATTAATATTGCTGATAGATAATACCTTGTATCTTATCTAATAGTTCTATTTATAAGTGTTAGGGACATAAATTTGGGTAAACAATATAGAACAATATGTGATAAAATTTATTTATTATAATTAACTATAGATTTATATAAAAAAATGTGTAGAATATAGTGATATTAATAATAATAACAATAGCTATGATTGAAATAGAAGCAATAATAATGATGAAAGAAATATAATAATATTAGCAATTAACACTATTATTAAATGTAAAAGAAACTTATGTGAGAGAAAAACACAAAAGAATGTATTTTTTGTTCAATTTATCATTGGTGAGTGTGTGATATTTCTTTTATTTGGCATGAAATGCATAAATGTGTGAGACTTTTATGAAATGCAAGTTAAATTTTTGCCATATAAAACACCACTAGTAGCTTATGATTTTTTGCATGCGCAAGTATTGGAGTAGTTAGTAAAAAAAGATAGTAGCTACTATAAAGAGAGGAATATTAGTGGATAACAGTATCTAAAGCTCTTTTTGTTTTGGTATATATATGTTTGTAATATATATTAATTCATTTTATTTTCATGTTGTGTGATACTTATATTTTAGAGTTTATAAATAAAATATTATTTAGTGAATCTTTGTATATAATTTTTTAAGTTATGTAATATTGTATAATTGATGAATTTATTTAAAATGGTACATAACATTATTATTCCACTTATTTAAAAAATAATAATGCAGACTGTATTTAAAATTATATTTTGAAAAATACTAGTGAGGTTATATTAAATAATTGCAATAAATAATTTTTAAATTTTGTAATAAATAATTTGGTAACATTCACTTACTTTGCTATTATTAGTAGGGTAAAAGGGAGTTACATAACTTGGTTACAAATTATTTGCTTTCTTAGATATGTTTTGCACCCAAAAAAATCATTCAAATTTAAAGAAAATGTAATACTAAAAGCCAAACAGTTTATATATATATATATATATATATATATATATATATATATATATATATATATATATATATATATATATATATATATATATAAACTGTTGCCCAGATATTAAGCCAAGAAGGGGGGTTGAATTGGAGTTTTAAAAATTAAACTTTAAAGTGCGGAAATAGTCAGTTAATTTTAGAAGGGATAGAGAAAATTTGACACACAGATTTATAGAGGTTCGGATGTTAACAAACCCTACTCCTCTCCCCAATCGCAATTGGGAGTTTCACTAACACACTAAGTGTTACAATGGAGTTTTACAAGCTCACTCCCAACTATGGTGTTTCTCACAATGGCTCACACCTAACCCAGAAATCTCTTGTGTTTTAATGGCTCACACAATAACCAATTCCGTGTATTTTACAGGCTCACACAAACAACCTACACTTTGTGTTTTACAGGCTCACAAAAACAACCTACACTTTGTGTTTTACAGGCTCAGACAAACAACCTACACTTTGTGTTTTACAGGTTTACACAACTAACCCTTACAAGTGTTGTACTCTTAACCCAGAACTACCCAAAGCTCACTTAAGTAAAGATTACAGAGCGAACCACTTATAAATCTTTATTGCTCAAATATGAGGAGCAAAAAGATTTTTATAGAGAATTGATTTGTTCTCAAAGTATGAAAGTACAAGATAGTTTGTGATTTGAAGTATATGCTAATCTTTTGTTTTTCTTATCATCCTCCTTTTCCTTAATGCATAAATAACTTCCATTTATACTCTCACGGCTGAATATAGTCGTTGGGGTGCATTAAATAAGAAACTAGCCGTTGTACCAACCAAAAAATCGCGCCTGACATTTTTCTCTTTCATTGTTCACGGGCGTGACTATGCTTGTCACGGGGGTGATAGTTCTTCCCAAGCCATGACTGAAGTGGTGACCTTGGTCGTGAAGCTCTCTGGAATGTTTTTTGACATATTGAGTCACGGACGTGACATACTCAGTCACGGGCGTGACAAGCTTCCCAGCCGTGATTCAAGTGGTGACTCTGGTGGTGAAGCTCTCTGGATGAAATTGCATGAAAACTTCACGGGAGTGACAGCTTTATTAACAGGGGTGACACCTTTCTTCACAGGGGTGACTGAAATGCTTACTTCATGGTTTGTTTTTCCTTCATGGCCGTGAACTTCAAATGTTGGTTTTGGTAACGGTTAGCCTCCTTCACGGGAGTGACTCCTAGAGTCACGACAGTGAACATGCTACTACTTGATTTTTGTTTCTCAAGGATTATTCTTCCAATTTTCCATTCTTGCTATTTTAATTCATGTCCTATATAATATACTTACAAAAACAAGTATGTTAAATACAATATTGCTATATTATTTGTTATCATCAAAATGACGGAAATACCCCTCAAGGTTAACAATCTCCCCCTTTTTGATGGTGACAAATAATCTAGTAATATGTTATTTTGAGAAGTCTCCCCCTAAAAGTATAATTAGGATAAAAAATTATAATGTGCAAGAATAGTAAATAATGATGTAGCATTTAACTAGATTTTAAGTATATGTAAGTTATATGAGAAGTATATCCAATACATACCATAATTCCTTTTCAAGACATAAAGTATATGTAAGGTATATTTAAGGTATATCATGACATGTTTTTATTTGTAACTTGCTTTAAGGTATATGCAAAGTATACTTAGGGTATATCTAAGGTATATAAAAACTTAATTTTCCAATTTTATACTTTGCATATGAAATTTTCACTTTCATTGATCATAACGGAATTTTCGTCTATACCGACACTCTAATATCAGATTGGGGGGGAAGAGTCGAATTAGAGATTGATAGAAAAGCAAGGATATGGGCCCGCGTGAGTAGGATCGTAGTGATTGCCTCAGATAGAGGAGAATATCTTTCTAAGTTTTCCCTGAGATTTGGCCCACCAATGACTACCTATTCTCGCCCGGTGCCTGAACCTTGCTCGTTTTCATCCGGAAAAATAATTCTTATATTGCTAGTTTGATACCATTCTCTCTTATCATATATTACCTATCATATATTGCTAGTTTTCTCCCCCTTTTGTCATCAATAAAAAAAAAAGGATAAGAAGATTTAAGTAAACAATAAGAAAATATATATATATCATAAAGGAAAGGATACAAACTAAGAAAGGAAATTTAAAATTTCCTACATAAGCAAACAAAAAAAAATGACAAACAAGCTAAAAATGATCAAATTTAGGCTACACTCTAGCCTATCTCCTAGCCAGACATCCTATCACGAAGCCTAGCTACTTCAGCCTCAAGGTTGTCCATCTGAGACTCCATGAAGTCCTTGAGGTTCTCCAACCTCTCATCCATGGAAGTCTACAGCTGCTCAAAATGTGGTGCCAAGAGGTCGACCACCTGCTGTGCTAAGGATGGTGTGGAAGCTGAGGACTATCCAATGTCCTGCTCGACTGCTGGAGGTGCTTCCTCAATCCGAGCCCTCTTTTTCTGCTGGACTCCCTGGAGGCCTGCTTTAAAATCCTCCGTGTCATTATCTTCCCAGATAATCTCTCCAGCAATATCAGTGAAGCGGTAAAAGATATCGTTCTGAAAAACGATTCTAACAGCCGCTCCCATCTTGATGAATGACTCGACATCCAGCCTATATCGAGGATGTACAGGAATGATGTTGAAGTGATGGTCATCCAGCTTCAAATAATTGAGCTTAACTACAATATGGGTGACATATGCCCCAATCAAAATATCTCCTGTGGGCTTGGTGGCAATGGAGAGAAACATCTGGAAAGTGCCACTGTGACTCCCCTGCGAGCCATCTCAAGGAGGAAGAGCTCTGACTTTCTGATTGTTCCATTACTTTCTCCCCGAGCAAAAATGCTATAGGTTAGAAACCTATGCAAATACCTGTGTACTGGGGCCACGAGATGAGTGCTCTTTGTCTTTTTGACATCCCAGCTGCAACTGGTGCCAAAATGTGTCCAGGCTGGAGGAGCAAAGAATTATACCTCAGTCTCATTTAGAATGCCCTCAGATGGTAGGTTGAACAATTCTCCAAATGCGATGGCGCTGAGGCTGTTAGGATTATTGCAGAGTTGGAATTTCACCACTCTAGTTGGTGAAACCTGCAAGGTGCTGAGAAATTCCAGCATTGGCTCCCTCAGAGTCGGCTGATGAATTTCAACAAATTCTTTGAGATGACAGGCTTGTAGTTGCTCTGTCATAGCCATCTCAAGCCCGAGACTATGGACTGCCTGCCATTCGAAGGACCTTGATGATAAAAGAGGTCTCTTCTTCAAAGTTGCATACCGAGGATGGCAACTTTCTGGAATGATGTTCATGAGGTAATCTGAATACCTCTTAGGTGCATGAGACTTCTTTCTCTTTCCCTTAGATGAAGCAGACTCTATATTTGAAGAAATTAGTTGTTGATGGAGTTGAAGAAAATTTTTGACAGAAAATTTGATGTAAAACCCTAGAAATGTATGATTTCTGCTGAAGATTCGAACTTTTGGTGGTATTTATAGTGAAATTTCAAGTCTTTGGGGTCGGAATCTTCAATGTCTCAATGAATGAGAGTAAATGAGAGCGGTTTTGGGAGATGGAGAGTTGAAATGAAGGTTGTAACCGACTGTTTTCTTATATATTCGATACATTCACGGGCGTGACTTATGGTGTCACGGGCGTGAATGGTCATGTTCACGGTTTGCTGAAGTAGTGTTCCACCCGTGAATGAAGGCGTGAATATGTTCACGGGCGTGATCAATGAACATCACGGGCGTGAATGATCATAGGTCACGGGGGTGAATATAACGTCACGGGCGTGAACTATTGAATTTCACTACTTATGCCCGTGAAGTAAGCCGTGACACAAGGCGTGAAAGCTTCTGTGAGTTTTGGGGTGTAATTATTCACAGGAGTGAAAAATTTTCACGATCGTGAAAGTCCAATTGCACGGGCATGACTCAAGCCGTGAAACTAAGTTTCACCACTTGAAGCCGTGAATCATGTCGTGAACCAAAGTCGTGAAAGCTTCTGTGAGTTTTTGGGGCATAATTGTTCACGGGAGTGAAAAATTGTTACGAGCGTGAAAGTCCCTTTTCACGGGCGTGACTCAAGCCGTGAAACTAAGTTTCACCACTTGAATCCGTGAAGCATGTCGTGAACCAAAGTCGTGAACGACACTGCCTCTTTGGGCCACTTAAGTCACGGGCACGAATATATGTCACGGGCGTGACTCCCCTATAACTTTCATCAAATTGAAATTAAGTTCTACAACAAGACTTAATCATTTCAACAAAGATTCTACTTCATAAAACATGAATTCTCATCAAAATTTCTATCTTATAACTTGTGATATGATTTAAGATCAACAATTAAAATTTCATTTTCTTGCAATCACAAAGTTAATCCATCAATCATACCTAGTTCTCTTCTAATGAAATTAAATCTTTCCTCATTTAGAGACTTAGTGAAAATATCTGCTAATTGATTTTCTGTGCTTATAAATTCTAATTCAACATCTCCATATTGAACATGATCTCTAATAAAGTGGTGTCTAATGTCAATATGTTTGCTTCTAGAGTGTTGAATAGGATTCTTTGAAGGATTTATAGCACTAGTGTTGTCACATTTTATAGGTATATGGTTCATCTTATGACCATAGTCCTTAAGTTGTTGTTTCATCCAAAGAATTTGTGTACAACAACATCCAACTACTACATATTCAGCTTCAGCAGTTGAGAGAGCAATTAAAACTTGTTTCTTGCTAAACCAAGAAACGAAACATTCTCCAATGAAGTGACAAGTACCTGAAGTACTTTTCCTATCCAAAAGACTACCAGCATAGTCTACATCTGAATATCCTATAATATAAAAAGATGAATTCCTAGGATACCATAAACCTAGATGCAATGTTCCATGTAAATATCTTAAAATCCTTTTTACAGCATTTAGATGAGATTCTTTAGGACATGATTGAAATCATGCACATAAGCAAACACTATACATAATATCGGGTCTAGAAGCAGTGAGATATAAAAGTGATCTGATCATACCTCTATAAAGCTTTTCATTAATGCTCTTCCCCTTTTCATCTTTGTCCAGTTTTGTTGATGTGCTTATAGGAGTCTTGGCATTTTTGCATCCTTCCATACCAAATTTTTTGATTAAGTCTTTGGCATTTTTGGATTGGTTGATGAATATACCCTCATTGCTTTGCTTTATTTGTAGACCAAGGAAATACTTAGGTTCTCCCATCATGCTCATTTCAAATTCCCTAGTCATGCACTTAGCAAATTCTTGACAAAACAGCTCATTAGTAGAACCAAATATTATATCATCAACATAAATTTGAACAATCAGTATATCATGCTTATGCTTTTTGATGAATAGTGTAGTGTCAACATTTCCCTTTGTGAAGCTATTTTCTAATAAAAAAGAACTTAGTCTCTCATACCAAGCTCTTGGAGCCTGTTTTTAAACCATACAAAGTTTTTGAAAGTTTAAAAATATGATTTGGCAAATCATAGCTTTCAAAACCTGGTGGTTGTTCTACATACACTTCTTCATCTATATAGCCATTTAGAAATGGACTTTTCACATCCATTTGAAAAAGTTTGAAATTCATGTGACATGCATATGCTAAGAGTATTCTTATAGCTTCTAATCTAGCTACAGGTGCATATGTTTCATCATAATCTATACCTTCTTCCTGATTATATCCTTTTGCAACTAGTCTTGCTTTATTTATGGTTATTAACCCTTGTTCATCTAATTTATTTCTAAATACCCATTTGCTCCCAATGATTGGATGATTCTTGGGTCTAGGTACTAGGTTCCAAACCTTATTTCTCTCAAATTGGTTGAGTTTCTCTTCAATGGCAATTACCCAACTTTCATCATTAAGAGCCTCATCAATGTTTTTAGGCTCAATTTGTGAAATAAAAGCAATGTCAGTGACTAAATGCTTGAAATGAGATCTAGTACTTACTCCCCTTGATAGATCACCAATTATTTGCTCTTTTGGATGATCTTTCGTCATTCTCCATTCTTTTGGAAGTTCTTGCTCCATTTGTTCTTGATTTTGATGTAGTAAATTTTCTTGATCGTTTTCTTCTTTTCCATTTTCAATGACAAGTTTTTCCATATTATCTATAACATCATCAAGAGCACTACCTTTCACAAGATCAAGTCTACTAGATTCATTAAAAACAACATGCATGGATTCTTCAACCGTTAATGATCTTTTATTAAATACTCTATATGCTTTGTTGGTTGTAGAGTATCCTAAAAAGATACCTTCATCAAACTTAAAGGCAAATTTTCCAAGATTGTCCTTGGTGTTCAATATAAAACACTTGCATCCAAATACTCTAAAGTATGATACCAAAGGCTTTCTTCCATTCCATAGCTCAAATGAGGTTTTGTTTAAAAGAGGTCTTTTGAAAACTCGATTTGAAATATAACATGCAGTGATTGTGGCTTCTGCCCAAAAATAAGTTGGTAATTCATATTCATTAAGCATTGTAAAAGCCATTTCAATTAATGTTCGATTTTTCCTTTCAACTACCCCATTTTGTTGAGGTGTCCTAGGAGATGAGAAATTATGTGAAATGTCATGTTCAAGACAAAAGCTTTCAAAGTTTTCATTCTCAAATTCTTTCTCATGATCACTTCTTATTTTTGAAATGCAGTATCCTTTTTCATTTTGAACTATTTTAGCAAAGTTTTTGAAATTTTCAAAAGCATCACTCTTTTGAGCTAAGAAAATTACCCAAGTAAATCTAGAGTAATCATCTACGATGAAAAATGCATAATGCTTTCCTCCTAAGCTAGCAATTGTAGTAGGTCCAAACAAGTCTAAATGCAGGAGTTGAAGAGGTTTTGAAGTACTTACTATGTTTTGGCTTTGAAAGATGACTTGTGTTGCTTTCCTCTTTGACAAGGATCACATGTCTTGCCTTTTTCATATTTAACTCTTGGTAATCCTTTTACTAGCTCTCCTGTGCTGAGACTTTGTATTAAGTCCATATTAGCATGACCAAGTCTTCTATGCCACAGCCAAGACTCATCACTAGTAGTCACAAGACACTTAGATGAATGGTTAGATAACTCATGTAAGTTTATTATGTACGTATTGATATCTCTATTTCCTTTAAATATATCTTGACCATCAATAGAGATTACAAGACATTCATTTGAAGTAAAGATTACTTTGTTTCCTTTATCACATAATTGACTTACACTTAACAAGTTATGTTTCAAGCCATCAACAAGTAAGACATCCTTAATAAAAGTAGTACCATTAACAGCAATAGAACCAATGCCAATTACCTTACCCTTTGCATTGTTTCCAAAGGTAACTTTACCTCCATCAATACTTTTGATTTCATTGAAGAGTTCTTTGTCTCCTGTCATATGCCTTGAGCATCCACTGTCTACTAGCCACGCATTTTTGTTTATTGTGGACTTGAGACATACCTATAGAATCACAAATCAAGTATGATATTTAGGTACCCAAATGAGTTTGGGTCCTTGGGGGTTAGCACATGAAGGTTCCCAATGAGCCTTCCTTATCCAGCAATGTTTATTTATGAGACCCATTTTCATACAATAATTACATTGTTTAGGTCTAAACTTGCTTTTTGGTCTTACACTGTGTTTAAATGCCATAAATCTATTAGACTGATTTTGAGAACAATGGCATGCACAATCATGATTAATTTGAATTTTTCTAGATGCATGCTTCCTATACATAAAGGCATGATTATTCTTTTTCTGTACAGAAGGTTTAACATTCTTATTTCTTGGTGCAGTTCTAACAGGTGTGGAGATGTGAGATTCTTTAGATTTAACAAATATAGTTTTGTGAGAAGATGATGATGTGTCCTTAAATCCTAGACCATATCTTATTAAGGGTGGTCTTTGAGACACAATGAGAGTATCTAAGCTTTCTTTACCTTTGTGAAATTTAGAAATGGAATTTCTAAGTTCCTCAACTTCATTTTTTAAAGTATTATTTTCTTTTAACAATGAGCTGTTGAGGGTCTTGATGAGTATTCATCTAATGACTTTTGAAGAGATTCATTAGATGATTTAAGCTTTATGTTCTCTTTTTCTAAACCATCTATCTTATTTTTCAAATTAGAGATATTATTTCTATAGGTACTAAATTTAGTTCTATATTTCTCTAATTCTATATTTAATTCTTCTATTAGGCTTTGCTCATCATCATCATCATCATCGCTATCACTATTACTATCATTATCACTACTATCATTATTGAAAGAGTATGAGTGTAGTGATCTTACTTTGTCCGAGACGTGATCCTCAATAGCCATGAAGCATAGGTTGACCTCTTCACTTTCATTATCATCTTTTTCACTTGAAGAGCTTTCGTCATCCCATGTGGCTTTATGACCTTTCTCCCCATTGTCTCTTTGGTATTTGCTCTTATGCTTCTTGAGCCTTGGACATTCTGGTTTGATATGTCCTTTCTTTCCACATTCATAGCATTTTACCTCTTCCTTACTTCTATGTGTATCATTAGAAATTTGTTTGAGGTTTCTTTGCCTGAATTTTTTGGAATTGCTCATTTTCTTCTCAATGATTCTTTTTAATCTCCTTGAAAGCATAGCGATGTCCTCATTTTCATCATCACTCATATCTTCATCATCTTCACTTTCTTCTTGAGATTTTGAAGTAAAGGCTTTGAGTGCTAAGGGTTTTCTTTTCTCTGGCTCTACTTCAAGCTCTCTATCTCTCTTTACTGCCATCTCATGTGTGAGAAGCTTGCCAATCAGCACATCAGTATTCATGATGCTCATATCTTCATTTGCTTCTTCTATGCCAGCAACTCTTGAACCATAGTCTCTAAGAGGAAGACTTCTCAGGATTTTATTGTTTACATCTTCCAAACTCATATGCTTCCCAAGTTTCCTCATTCCATTTATAATGGATAGAAGACGGTTGGTCATGTCAGTGATTGACTCATTGGATTTCATCTTGAAGAGCTCATATTCTGAGGTTAGAAGTTGAATCTTCTTGGATTTGACTTTCTTAGTTCCCTCATGATAGTTCTCCAATGTCTTCCACATACTATATGCTATTGAGCAGTGTTGTATTCTCCCACATTCTTCGATAGATAATGAGCTTGATAGGATTGTCATTGCCTTTTTGTTTTTGAAATTAGCTCTTATTTGAGGCTCTGTCCAATCATCTCTTGATAAGATTTCTTCTTCACCATCAGCTCCTCTTCTGGTTGGTGGTGTCCATTCTTTTCGTACACTATCCCAGACTTCAATTCCTTCACTATCCAAGTATGTCTCCATCCTAAACTTCCAATGGGCATAATTTGCTCCATCAAAGTAAGGTTTGAGACTCTAGAATCCTTCACTAGCCATATCTTACTCTTTACTAGCGCTTTTTAGGCTTCGATGCTAGACAAGGCTTTGATACCAATTGTTGCCCAGATATTAAGCCAAGAAGAGAGGGTTGAATTGGAGTTTTAAAAATTAAACTTTAAAGTGCGGAAATAGTCAGTTAATTTTAGAAGGGATAGAGAAAATTTGACACACAGATTTATAGAGGTTCGGGTGTTAACAAACCCTATTCCTCTCTCCAATCGCAATTGGGAGTTTCACTAACACACTAAGTGTTACAATGGAGTTTTACAAGCTCACTCCCAACTATAGTGTTTCTCATAATGGCTCACACCTAACCCAGAAATTCCTTGTGTTTTAATGGCTCACACAATAACCAATTCCTTGTGTTTTACAGGCTCACACAAACAACCTACACTTTGTGTTTTACAGGCTCACACAAACAACCTACACTTTGTGTTTTACAGGTTTACATAACTAACCCTTACAAGTGTTTTACTCTTAACCCAGAACTACCCAAAGCTCACTTGAGTAAAGATTATAGAGAGAACCACTTATAAATCTTTATTGCTCAAATATGAGGAGCAAAAAGATTTTTATAGAGAATTGATTTGTTCTCAAAGTATGAAAGTACAAGATAGCTTGTGATTTGAAGTATATGCTAATCTTTTGTTTTTCTTATCATCCTCCTTTTCCTTAATGCATAAATGACTTCCATTTATATTCTCATGGCTGAATATAGCCGTTGGGGTGAATTAAATAAGAAACTAGCCGTTATACCAATCAAAAAATCGCGCCTGACATTTTTCTCTTTCATTGTTCACGGGCGTGACTATGCTTGCCACGGGGGTGACAGTTCTTCCCAAGCCATGACTGAAGTGGTGACCTTGGTCGTGAAGTTCTCTGGAATGTTTTTTGACATATTGAGTCACGGGCGTGACATACTCAGTCACGGGCGTGACAAGCTTCTCAGCCGTGATTCAAGTGGTGACTCTGATGGTGAAGCTCTCTGGATGAAATTGCATGAATCTTCACGGGAGTGACACCTTTATTCACGGGGGTGACACCTTTCTTGACGGAGGTGACTGAAATGCTTACTTCACGGTTTATTTTTCCTTCATGGCCGTGAACTTCAAATGTTGGTTTTGGTAACGGTTAGCCTCCTTCACGGGAGTGACTCCTAGAGTCACGGCAGTGAACATGCTACTACTTGATTTTTGTTTCTCAAGGATTATTCTTCCAATTTTTCATTATTGTTATTTTAATTCATGTCTTGTATAATATACTTACAAAACCAAGTATGTTAAATACAATATTGCTATATTATTTGTTATCATCAAAATGATAGAAATACCCCTCAAGGTTAACATAAACCTTTTAAAGATAAAAATTATTGTAGGGAAAATTATAACACAATTTGGCATAAAAAAATTTATAGCATATGTTGTAATGATCTCTACACAATTGTGAAATTTGTATGGGACAAGTGAAATGAATCATCATAAGTACTAAAACTTTTAACAACAAAAAAATTGTTCCTAAAAAGTTTTAAGAACAAAAACAAATATTTTCATCACTATATTGTTTTTTTCTAAATTTGATAAATATTGATCAAATGAGTTCCTTTGTTTTTTTTTTTGGCGATGAATAATATATTTTACGATAATAATTTATGCCATTCTACAAAAAAAGTTCCTCTTCCCTAAAATGTACACATTAAGGTATAATTTTATTATTTGTCTCTTAAAGTTTCTGTTTTGGTGAAAATTTACTTTATTTGTCACAAGTACGTTTTAGCTATGGAGCTTTTACAACATTAGGGCTACGATTATTTTTTTTTGTCTCTATTAAGTTTAGGCGACGATTTGCCTTTTTTCGGATGAAATATTTTGTCACCTATAAGCCATTTTTGTTGTGTTGAATTACAATAAGAGTTTTGTAAGCAAACTCTACGTTGTTTTATAGACAAACATTTTAAATCATTCCTCACTCTAAGAATACAATAGCTGGAGAATTATACTAGCAAAAATTAGACATAAAAAGTTTGTTTTTCTTACATACAATAGCCTTTGGAAGTATTTATAACCTTAAATCTCAAAATAGTCATTACATTTAATTCTATAAAAAAATCCACTATTAACTAGTTTTTACAATATTTATACCTAAAATCGTTATCGCTCTTTGTCTATCACGATGGTTATTTCTTTAGCTCACAACAACTCATTCCATGTGGCTGGATAACCAATGATTCGTATCTTAGTTAAAATTGCAAAACCTAAATTCAATAATTCAAAAAAATTGACAAAATCTTCAAACACAATTTAATCATATTCAATTCCCTCTACTATATATCTAATAACCAATTAAAATTAATAGAAAATTTGCCGCTATAGAAGATCCAAAAAAATAATTCAAGAACATTATAATCAAATCACAGAAGATCTCTAATTGAAAATAGCATATCTATATCGATTCAGACAACTCTCTAAGCAATAAAATATAAAACAAATATCTTAACATGCATGCCTCTTAAAATCGAATTGAAAAAGTGAAATAAGACAATAAAAAATTACAAACCAAAATTTTTCTCTCAGTAAATCAAAAAACAAATAGCTCAAGTGGAAATATACATTCAGTGAATCTATAAGCAACAACTACGACGATTCGTTGAAAGGTGCTAACGGTGAGAAATTAAGATATTATAGGAGAGATTGAGGTTCACAGAAGGTAGCGAAAAAGAATAGCAATAGAGAGGGGAAAAACTGGAAAGTTAACCCATAAAATATAAATTAGTTAAATAAATTTATCCAATCCAAGAGAAAATCATTTAAAATTCAAATATTAGAATAATTTTGATTGGACTAATTGAATTGATTGAATACCATTTTTTCTAAATAGCTCTAGTATATACCTGTAAATTACATAACTGACTTGTATTCATTATATATGATTCGTTATTTATTTAAATAATAAATAATTTTATTTTTTAAAATATATAAAATAAAATAAAATAAAGGTATCTTATAATACAACATTAATTTTGGATCTACCATATAAGAATTGGTGTGTACCATGCGTACAGAGGCGAGCGGGTGGATTCAACTCTGGGTCCCGTTTAAACGGCACGCTGGTGATAGGCACGTGAAGTTATGTATAAAAATGAAAGAGTGGAGAACGGGGCCGCCGTGGTGAATAGTAAACATGTCACTTCGACAGGGACCCACCATGTGGAAATTCGTCAAATATCAACACTCCACCTCTACTTCCACCTCCACCATAACTTTCCTCTACTATTTTTATTTTTATTTTCATTTCTCTCTCCATAAATCAGTCCTAACATTAGATCGGATATCAAACCAATTAATCATCGAATTATATTTAACTGATCCAATCCAATTTCAAATAATAAATATTTTAAATTATTTTGCAAGAGAAAGAAAATTAAAAAGAAAATTTTAATATATGATAATAAAAAAAATTATTTTACGATAATTTTAATATATGATAATCAAAAAATAAATTGCATTAAATTAATATATCTGCAGCAAAAGTCAATAAAATATGCCACTAGAGTTTCCTAACAAGAATTTTGAAGGATCAAACTATTCTGCTAAGCTCGGCATAGGATCCTACGTTTTAGCTAACAAAACTTTGATTAAATTCATTAATAATTCTTTAAAAATTTAATTTTTCAGTTTCTTATTAATAAAAAAACTAATTAATTTTTTCAAATCGATACTTTACCAAACCAGACCAAATTATAAATTGATTTTTTATTTTTTAATCCTATCAATCCGTTTAACTTTTAGAAACAGTGTGAAGAGCTATCTTTCATCAACTAGTTTTTATTTTATTTTATTTTATTATTCCTGTCTCTCTCTCTAAAAAAAAGCTATCATTCATTCACTCATCCTTTAAACGTCCCATCACAAATCTCTCTATTTCTTCTTCTCCTCCCCTGAAAGCCCTCTCATTCCCCCTCATAGCAAAGAAAAGGAATCTTCAACCCGTAAAAAGATCCCAGCTAGCAAGAAGATGTGAAGAACCTGCAAGAGCACCCATTTCAACTTTCAACCTTCAAACTTTGGTAAAAAATACCCATCTCTTTTTTTTTTTGGAGTCCTTTAGTATTGTATTGATCGATCATTACAGAGATTAAAAAATAGGTCATCTATTACGATGGAGTCGGCATCCAGAGGAGGAGGAAGTGAAGCACCCGACCCTAGTAGTGGTGAACCGAGTCCATCAGCAGCAGCTCAACAACAACATGGTGAAGGGTCATCTCAAGCTCCACCGAGCCGGTACGAGTCTCAAAAGAGACGCGACTGGAATACTTTTTTACAGTATTTAAAGAATCATAAGCCACCTCTAACACTAGCTCGTTGCAGTGGTGCAAATGTAATTGAGTTCTTGAAGTATTTAGATCAATTTGGTAAGACTAAGGTACATATTACGGGTTGTCCGTATTTTGGGCACCCGAATCCGCCCGCACCTTGTGCTTGCCCTCTTAAACAGGCTTGGGGTAGCCTTGACGCGCTCATCGGACGTTTGAGAGCCGCCTACGAAGAGAACGGTGGACGACCTGAATCGAACCCATTTGGAGCAAGGGCTGTGAGGATTTATCTCAGGGAAGTGAGAGAAGGGCAGGCTAAAGCAAGGGGAATTCCCTACGAGAAGAAAAAACGGAAAAGGCCTGCTTCTACTGTTACTTCCGCCAAGGTTTTGGCTGCTCCTCGTGGGGCTGGAGGTGGTGGTGTTTCTTCCGGTGGTAGCGGTGGTAATGGGACTGGCGGCAGTGGTGGCGATACTAGTGTTGCTGCTGCTGCTGCTACTACAGCCGTATAATTTTCACTTTATAATCATAATTTTCGCATACTCTTGTCTTAATTGTGAGTATTATCAGTTATTTATAAATATAATCTGACAATTCTCTTCCATTCAACAGAATTTTTAGGAAAGCTCCTCTCTTCTTCATTATCCATCTCTATACCAACTATTTTTTCTATATTAACACCACCCAAAAAAAGAAAAGAATATGCCGTTTTATGACACTTGCACAATTTAGATGAGCAAATGGTCTAATTAATATAGCCACTGGGATTTTCATTTGTATAAGAAAACTGGCCTAATTAATTAAAATTTCAGATTTGTATTCATTTTTACCTGGTACCTAATTTAATTTGTTACTTTAAAGAAAGGATTTCTTTGCCCAGAATTTGGCTAGTTGGTGATGCAACTGACTAATTATTGATACATCTTTTCTTTATTGACATATTTTACTTAATGTGGTTGTTCTTACAATTTATTTGTAGTGTTTTTTTTTTTATTTTTTTTCCTTTTTATTAGCATCCTAAAATACAAATAAGTTTGCAGAGAGTGCAAGCTTTGGCAAGAAGGGTAATATTAATTCTTTTCAATCTTTTTAATAAGTCTGTTCTTTCAACTACGAATCTTATGAATTGAAATTTACAAGTATTGAAATCTTAACTTGCTGCATTAGAGCTGGAAATCGATCATTTGGCTACTAGCAGGCTCCATGGATTGAACTGTGGCTACAATTGTGGGTTCTTGGTTGGCTTTCACTCTCCCCCATGGAATGGCCAATTGTTTCTGCAATGACGTAACACGTGGGTTTCTGAATTTTGCAGTTTCAGGTACTTTTACCTTTTAACACTGTTTGTGTTTATATATATATATATATATCTGTATTTCTATACATTTTAAATCCTCAATCTTAGATTTTCTTTTAAGATTTTTAAGATTTTGGGTGCTGGTTTTTCATTGGAACTCTTTCTCTTTCCTTTTTATTTTCTCTCTCCTCCAAATGAAAACATCTCTTTGTATCATAACGACTACAAAATGATAGAGGGTATACTATCATCAAGAGAAGAAAATTATAAAATCCTTTTGATTTTTTTTTTAAAATTTTGGTAATCACCAACTCAGTGTGAAAGGGACAAATAGCCAACCCTTAATTTCCATTTCAATGTATATATTAATATATCTAGTAGCATATCATAATATGTTAATTATCACAATGATAGACTCACCGCTCACTCCCTTACAAAAACCATTTTCTATATATAAATTTCTGTGCAGATTCATATTCAATTCATTGTCTAATGAAATTATACAGCATTCATTGCCCTACTCGTGATTATCTTATATTAATTTTTATTTTTTATGTTTTTTTCTTCATGGTTCTTCCTTTCCTGGCTTTATTTAATTTTTATTTTATAAGTTATTTAATCATTTAGCACATCAGCATATTGCAGAAGCAACTTTCATACTTTCTCTTTCTGGCTTTTTGTAGAATCACATCATGTTAATTCGAATATTTAATTTTTTTCACTTTACAAATATTTTTCCTTTATTTTTTTCTCTCTCTCTGTCTATAACTTTAACTATATCTGGTCCATATAAAAGTAGTAAAGGATAGATGAAATAGGATATAGATCTCTTCTTTGTGTCCAGAGCCCGTTCGTAATTTTTCCTTTTTGTATTATTTCAAATATTTACCGTTATTTTCCGAGGTAATAATATCATTAGAGGAGAAGGATTTTGCAGCCTCTTTTGAATCATATATTTTCTTGTCTGCACTCATTCGTATATAAGTATAATTGAACTCTTTATCCAAAAAAAATAATAATAATTGAACTGAACCCACAAAAAAGAAATATATAATTGAGCTGATCTCTTAAGGTTTGCCTGCTGAAAACCAAAGCCATCCAAAATAATAATAATAATAATCATAATAATAATAAACATTGCACTATTGTCCATTTTTGCCACTTAATCCCTTGACTCATTTTTGGATTGTCTCCTGTATCTCATTTTTTGTTCAATTGATCTCTCAAAAATTCAAATTTAAATAACACCGCACCCCTTATTGCTAACATAATAGGGAAGTGATTTGGCAAATAATTTTGGGGCTCGTGAAAGTAGTCTAAAAGGATTTTTTTTAATTAAATTTTTGACTTTAAATAAAAAATATATATTTTCCATTTAAAAAAATGGAAATTAAACCATTAAAGAATTAAAATAGAGTAATAATATTCAACACACTCTAGACAAAAAGGTCAAGTGATGTTGGTAACGATTGGATTTCGAAGATGAGAAGAAATGAGGATCAATCTAAGTCTAATTCCATTCTCTAATCGGATCTCCAGGCAATTTCTAGTCTACCAACATCATCTTGAGCAAGAACAATCAAAACACCACCGTCCTTTGTGTCTACCCACACCAAATGCTAGGTGAGGAGCAAGGTAAGGAGGATAGTGATTCAGCCTCCCAAAGCTGATTTGATTCTTGAAATATTCGTTTAAAACCGATCACCACTCAACCCTAAGCTCAAGCTATTCAATTCCAACAACTTGCATGCCAATTTCTCCCCTTGCTTCGTAAATTCTTAACATATTTCCTTGATCAAACACAATCCACTCGATCAAAATCCTAATATTTTGATTTCTTAAAAAAGCGGGAATTTTTTAGTTTTCTTTTTTTTTTTGAAATCGATACCTAAATTGGGAGGATGTTGAGATCATTGATTTTGCTAACCAAATATATAATACGTCATCACTCCAGCAACACGTGTCTGAATAAGGGAGTGTTACGATGACTTTATTGGTTAAAATATTATATATATATATATATATATATATATATATATATATATATATAAAGGAAATCATAATAAAAAAATAAAGTACATTTTATATTTACAAAACTGTCATTTTTTTTTTCCAAAATATAAAATTCTTTACAACTATATAAAAATAACT
This sequence comes from Triadica sebifera, assembly GCA_023653625.1. Taxonomy (NCBI): domain Eukaryota; kingdom Viridiplantae; phylum Streptophyta; class Magnoliopsida; order Malpighiales; family Euphorbiaceae; genus Triadica; species Triadica sebifera. The sequence goes on along the minus strand of CM042901.1, from coordinate 21,218,636 downwards.
TATAAGAAAAAGTACAAAAATCGAGTGACCCATAATATTCAAATTCAGCTGCTTTATTGGATATAATTACCTTTAGTTTTATCTATCAATCTCATCTTACTATTCACTAAATATACACTAGAGAAATTTTCATACTAAACTCTTATAACACCTCATTACCCCATTTTAGGTCAATAAAATAAGTGAGTATTACTCGACTAATTGTCATATTAGATTAACTAAATGAAATATTTTTTTTTTTGCGAAAATATTGCAGATACCCAAAATAAAATGATTACAAGCAATAATATTCAAAATTTTATTTATTTATAAAATACATTAATTTACATTCAAACTATGTCTCTTACATTATAATTCACATCTATAATACATACTCGTTGAAATAAAAAAAAAATAATTTAATTTACAAAGTTTTTAACAAACTATATCAAAAATAAATCCAAAACATTTAGCTGCTTTCGTCCAGGAATTTTGTTTTTCTGACAACTATATTATCTACGGTTACCCTTTAAACCTGCGTGAGGAAAAATTACTCACGCTAACCTACTATTTTAGTGGTGCTTCAAGGATAAAATTTTTACATACATACATTTTTTATATATTAATTAATCATTTTATAAAATAAGGCATAAAATAAGAAAATTATATAAAAACAAATAAATTTCAGCAAACATTTCATATTTAACAATTTTAATTAATATAACATTATTTCAATGACATACTTTGATTTTATTATTATTTTTTATTTTTCTTGTGTCTATAACACCTATAACCAAACTAACTAATAGGAATAACAGGGTTGTCATTTTCAGCTTTCATAATATTGCGCCGAACGCTTTTATAATAATGCATTTACCGGCTTTCATAATATTGTCATTACCAGCTTAATAATTTTGTGTCAAGTGCATTTATAAATTATCATTATCGGTTTTCAAATTTGGCACCGAGTGCCTTAAATTCCTTGATTGACATGTCAAACTATTATTTATTCTAGTTCTAGATAAGGTGTCTTAGAGCTTAACTATTTTTATATTAATTCACAATATTTTTCAAAAATGATAATGTTACTAAATTGTCACAAATAAGCTTATTTATTTTTTTTCTTTATTTCCATTATTACTGCACTAGAATCTCACATATAAATAATTTATTAAACATTTATAATTACCATTAAATTAAAAATTCACATTAATTATTACATATACTCATCACACCACATGCAAAAATCCAATATTTCAAGTTTTTATTTATGGCAGATTTCAGTCCTGATTTTGGGCTTCATTTTTAGCCCATTTATAATTCGAATTTTAAATTATAGTCTTCTAAAAATTTGAAACTTATTGTCTCAGCTTTCATATGCATAAAACATCACTCTAATCTCATTTTTCTATTAAAAGTTATGGGAAAATGAACACTGAATCATCATTAAAATTTTTGCCCAGAATTTTCTGGACAAATTTTAGGTCTAAATTTTATATATTTTTCTGGGAAAATTCATACATATTTAGATGTTATGGTCTAAATAAAAGCTAAAGTTTTATATTTTAGCTTTTAGTTCCAATAAAGAACATACAAAATGAAATTCCAGAACCTAAGTTATAATAAAAAATGTCGAGGCTGCTCCTGAAATTATATAAAAAAGTCATCAATTGACATCAATCTATATACTACTTACCTTTATCATATGCATTTATTTTTATGCCAAAGTTTGTAGATCACAATTACATTCACATGTCTTAATGATTTCACACCATTTGGTCTCATTACAATATAAAATATTAGAAGCAACAATTAATCACATTCCATATCCAAACCACATTCATATCCAACCTTAATACACAATTACACACAATTGAATAACATGTAAAATTTTTATCAATGAAGTACATACCTAATCAGCTTTGGATCTTCCCTTTATCATTCTTTTCCTCCTCTTATTAGTTAGCTTTTTCCTTGCCTTTGTCACCCTCTTGAGGGCCTTTCATTTGTTCATTTGACTTTCCTATACAACCAATACCATATCTCAATCATAATATTCATTTTCAAAGCTTTTCATGTCTACATAATATTCTAATTCTCTTAATATATTTTATACTTTAATTTAGCCAAAATGTACCCAAGTTAGACTTCCTTCTTCATATAGCATGGCTATCCAAAAACCTTATCATAGGTTCCAATTTATTTTCTTCAAATCAACACTCAATTCACATTTCACTTATCACCAATTGTGTTGTTTCTCTGTTAATTTCAATTTTCCCCAAATTAACTTAACCAAGGCATCCCCTCATTCCTCCATTAAAGTTATCTTTCTCTAGTTTTTAAGTCATAAAACAATTAACTAACATCAATTATCATTAATTCAAAGTTAAACTACACTTTCATCAACTAGTTGCAAACTTTAAATTTCTAGTTTCAATCTTGCAACATAACCTCAATCTATCAAACCTAATCATATCTATCATCCTTATGGGTCTCAAATGGAAGGAAAAATGTTGAATTTAAGAAGAATAAACTCACCTTGAGGGTTCTCCAAGGTGAGCTGAAATTTCCCCTAGAATTTCTCCCTTTCCTTTTCTTCTTTCTTCCTTCCTTCTTGCTCATTTGCTTCCTTTATGGTAAGAACTCTTAAATTCTGAATTTTTCTCTCTTAAAACTAATTTTTTCTCTCTTTTTCAAGCTTGGATTATAGAAAAATGGTGGCTTATGGAGGACTAAGGTGGATAGCCAAAGGGTGGGAGAGAGGAAGAAGAAGGTAAGTTAGATATTTTGGTGGAAGAATGGAGAATTCCTTCCATTTTTTACTTTTATACTATGATTAAAGAGCGGATCTCACTAATTAAAATTAATCATAATCTTCATTGGTTCATTAACTTAATTAATCTTGATTAACATTTAAACTTTGAGAAATTCCTTATTTGCCACAACTTCCTCTATCATCACACTTTTCCCCCAATAATTGCCATAATACCAATTTTGTCCATAGAAAATTTTATTTTTTTCCAATTCTAGTACTAATATTTTTAATTCCCAAATAATAACACCCTTAATTATTTTTTCTTATTATTAGACATTTTTTATGGGTTCCAATTTAGACTCCGATTGAACCTGCGCACCCCATTACGATCACACGCAATCGGGACCTAAATCACTGGATGTTACAACTCTAGTCTTAGTAATGCATATAAATAAGACAATAAACTATATCATACAATATGCAATATCATGTATTTATATTATGCGCCATATTATTTATTTATTATTTTTCTACAATTTATCATTTCATATCATTATTTGTATTTCATTATACTAATTTAGTTAACATGCAAAAATAATTATCACAAATTATCCTATATCAAATTCTCATACCATTATTAACTTATTTATGCCCATAATACATAAAAACTAATAATAAGGATAATAGGATTGAACATCCAAGCATAATAAAATTGTCACCCGGATATAGTAGTATGTGTATTTAAGTGACATCACTAACATTAATATGCAAGTGACATCACCGACATTCATATGAGTATCATCATGACATTAATATGAGTGTCATCACCGACATTAATATGAACATCATCACCGACATTAATATGAATCTCATCACCAACATTAATAACTAGACCCCTGATTGATATGTCAAACTATCTAAGACTCTAGTTCTAGGCTAGGTATTCTGGAGCTTAATTAATATCATTATAAAATTCATAACTCTTTTACTTCATATATTTCATGGGTCTAATGGCTTAATTACTCAATACAAATATCATTTGCGTAATATAATAAGGTCTAATATAATTTACACATCAAATCCCTCAATTTAAATTCGGCCTTGTTACTAGCAAATTTTATACTCTATTTTGAATCTTAATTTTGGATATGTTAACATCGTAATTAAATTACAATATCTTCTTAAGAATTTTAAATATAGATCTTAGATTTAATATGAAATTTGAATAACTTAATTTGAAGTTCTGTATCAAAAAATATACTCATTTAAATACTAATTGATCATTAAAAATATTGCCCATAATTTTATGGATAATTTTGTAGTCTAATGTTTGTGCCAAAATTAAGCACAGTTAAATTCAGAATTAGTTTTTATGTTCTCATAAAATTTTATCTCTATGTCTTAGTTTTCAAACCCAATAAAGAACACATTAATCTAATTTCCAGAGCTTAAGTTGTAGAAATGTATGTAGGAGTGCCACTCGGGTAATATGATATGCGCATATAAGTGTCATTACCGGCTTCAATAATAGTGCCATTATCAACTTCAATAATAGTGTCATTTCCGGCTTTAATAATAGTGTCATTACTGGCTTCAATAATTATATCATTACCTATAATGGCTAGGTTTCATCCAGAACATCGGCCCTACCCGAAGTCCACAGGACAAGCCCACCCGCCGTCTCACTGAGACCAACGGGCTGCCGGGGTCCATGGCCCAATACCTCCAACCCATCTCCTCCTTAATGAGGCAGGTTGTTGGAGGCAAGAGTCCAACCCTTGACCTCCAACAACCTGCCTCATTAAGGAGGAGATGGGTTGGAGGTATTGGGCCATGGACCCCGGCAGCCCGTTGGTCTCAGTGAGACGGCGGGTGGGTTTGTCCTGTGGACTTCAAGTATGGCCGATGCTGTGGATGAGACCCAGCCGTTACATAAAAGGTACCTTTTATGTAACAGCTGGGCTACTGGAATCAGGGTCTCGGTCCGTTGCCACAGTAGGCCCACCCGCTGTCTCACTGAGACCAACGGGCTATCGGGGTCCATGGCCCAATACCTCCAACCCATCACTGGATACACAGTCAGTGCTGCTTGCCATAATAGGTTGTTGGAGGATGGTACAATTGGTAGTCTCTTACTGAGGCTAAAGGGAGGTCAAGGGTTCGACCCTTGCCTTCAACAACCTGCCTCATTTAAGGAGGAGATGGGTTGGAGGTATTGGGCCATGGATCCCAGCAACCCTTTGGTCTTAGTGAGACGACGGGTGGACTTGTCCTGTGGACTTGAGGTAGGGCTCATGCTGTGGATGAGACCCAACCGTTACATAAAAGGTACCTTTTATGTAACGGCTGGGTCTCATCCACAGCATCAGCCCTACCCGAAGTCCACAGGACTGAGCCCACCCGCCGTCTCACTGAGACCAACGGGCTGCCGGGGTCCATGGCCCAATACCTCCAACCCATCTCCTCCTTAAATGAGGCAGGTAGTCTCTTACTGAGGGTAAAGGGAGGTCAAGGGTTTGACTTTTTTCTTCAACAACCTGCCTCATTTAAGGAGGAGATGGGTTGGAGGTATTGGGCCATGGACCCCGGCAGCCCGTTGGTCTCAGTGAGACGGCGGGTGGGCTCAGTCTTGTGGACTTCGGGTAGGGCTGATGCTGTGGATGAGACCCAGCCGTTACATTACTGGCTTCAATAATCATACCATTAATGGTTTTCATTTTCATCATACTATCCTAAGTTGGTTCTAATTAGGTGTTCTAGAGGTTATATAATCTCATTAAAATTCATAACAATTAAATTCACACTTTTCATGCATTTAATGTCTCAAAATAGTTACATAAACACTCAATTAAAATAATATTTACATAATATAACAAGGTTCACATCATTTTACTCATTTCATTCCTCAACTCATATGCTGCCCTGTCACTGGCAGATTCTGTTCTCTATTTTGGACCTTAATTTTGGTCATGTTTCGTTTTGAATTTAGCTACATGGTATTCTTAACAATTTTGGGTCTGGATTTAGCTTTAATATTTCAACTTGAATCACTTAATTCTGAGTTATGTATCAAAAGATATGATAAAATAAACACTGTCTGGTCACTAACAATTCTGCCCATAATTTTCTGGACAGATTCTAAGTCCGAAATTTATGAATTTTTCTGGACAATTATAGATATATCTGAATTCAGTGATCTGAATAAAATTTATAGCCCTGTGTCTTAGCTTTCAAACCCAACAAAGAACATACAAAACTGAATTCCAGAAATTAAGTTATAACAATTTAAGTACTTACTGCTCATCCATTTCCTGCAAGGAATATACAAACTAGTCACATTCAATTTTTACCAAATTAAATCCTAAATCTAGCAAACATGCATCCCCAAGATTTTCATCACAAAATACTATTAATTCAGAATCATCAACATGCCAAATAATCAAATCATGCAAATTAAAAAAATAAAAAAGGCTATTGCCTTAGGTTATGCACAAACCTCTCTTTTTCTCTTTTCTTTCTCTTTACTTTTCTTTCTCCTTTCCTTTGCTCCCTTGATCTAGCTCCTTGTCAATTTGAGTTCCTAAAATTTATAAATAGATTATTAAAACTTCATAAACCCTAATCTCTCTTTCTCCTCACTTTCTTAAGCTTCATTGAGCATGGAAATGGAATTTTTCCTTACTTTTTCTCTATTTTCTCATTTTCTTTTACTAGAACTAAGCTTTGGCTATGGAGGAACTTGTGGAACTAGGGGCTGGTGTATAGAACATAATTTTCTAGATGGAAGGATAAGGAAGAAGAAAAATTAAGAGAATAAAGACAAACTACATAATTATGGGACACCTAAGCAAAAATCTAGAAGTTTTCATTAATGCCTCATTCATGCACATCACTTGGCTAATTGTTGTATGCCATTTGGTATGTTGTGGTTCAAGAAAATGTGGAAGACAATTAATAGATAGCAAATTCTAGATCAAGAGTGATAATGAAGAAGGATAAGCAATTAAGAGCAAAGTGACAAAATTACTTAATTAATGGAGACATCTAAGCCATATTCTAGATGTTTTCATTAATTTCCAATTCATGCATGTTAATTGGCTTCTTAAAATGTGCCACTTGGTGTACCTGGCCTCCACATGCATTTTATGTCCCAATTCATGTATTTAATTGATGGTTATCCCAATTAATCCTCTAATTTTCGGTAAATTGCAAATTAACCCCTAAACTTTTCAAAAATTTCAATTTAGTCCTTTACCAAAATTTAACATCTTAAAATATTTAAAACTCTTTATTAGATATTTTCCATACTTAATTGCCATTATTTTAATTATGTTTTGATAAAAATCAAAATTTAGACTTCGGTCAAACCGACGAGTAGATTTAACAACTCGTGTATATTAGGCCTAAATTAGCGGATATGATAGGTTCATATAAAGCTAAACAACTTACACACATACTTATAATGTCCCTATTGGCATGCCAACAAATCAAATCTACTCTAGTTCAGGCTTAAATATGGGTTGATACATAAATATTTACACAAAATCCATCATTGGCTTGTTCATTGTCTGACATGTCATATGCAGAATCTATCTTGGGCATACTTCATAAAAATCTCATATCTCAGGTGTAGATACATTTGTTAGATAAAGTAACGAACCTTTACATATCATCATACATGTACTCACGCATATGTGTCTTACCCATAGCATTATTTAGTGTTACTAAATTTATTATACATATTTACATATACCACAAACAATTTAATATTATCAAATTCACATGCTGACACAACCAAGGTATAACAAATATTTATCACTCTACAAGCTTGTAATCTGAACATGCATACTTAGAGACTTATCAACATATTTTAGATAGACATAACAAGAAAAAATGACTCTTTTACTATTTGATGCATTTATATACAAATTATATTGTACATATATACCATTATATGTACAATAAATTCCAAGCCTATATTGATCGTATACAAGACATATTGTACATACGCATATATTAGGTGGTGTTCTCAATTTACAACACAATAATGTATATTCATGTTATATTATACTAACTTTTTACCTCATGTGTTGTTCAATTAACAATTATTAATCATTTTTTGTTAATAATACGAATTTCCACTCTTCATAATTTATAACTTATGATTACTATGTAGTTTCACATGCTCTAAATTGTCTAGCTTATGTTTGATGCCTATGGTTATTTTTTATGGTCATGCTTAAATATTTATATCATGTAATTCTCGTGAATAGGTAAATCACTCCCTTAAAAGTTGTGCTAGGATTCAAAATGGTAGAGTTTAAATGAGGAGGGTTCTTTTTAAATGTATAGTGAGGAAAGAGAACATTCATCTCTGTGAATGGTGTTTCACACAATGAAAGCATATTGGTTTTGCATGTGGATAGCCGCACTTTTATCTATCCTTTGCTTATTTCTACCATAACCTACTCCCCACCGCCCTAAATCCTTTTTGAGACACCAAAGACTTCTCCACCTTTTTAAGCTCCATTAAATCTTTATTCCATTGTTGAAAGGTTGGAAAACTTGAGATCGTAGAGTTAAGGGAGAGTTCTTGAAAGGTTAGGATAAAACTTGGCTTTTAGTTCAGTTTTGGCTTATTTTCTATTATGAGGATCTTATACGTATAGTTTCTACATTCTTAGGATCTGCTAAAGAGCTTGAAATTACATTCCAAGGGGAAAGACAAGCTTGAAAAGCTTGAAGATTAGTTAAGGCTCCATTTTATTTAGAGGTATGTACATATTAGCATTTAAAATCATTTTCTTTGCATTTTGGCTTGTGAAAGGTGTTGTAAATGCATGATTCAGATGCTAAGGCATCATATATGTGAAAATGGTTTGATTGTTATATGATTTAAAGGTTTGAATGAATTAAATGCTAACTATAAGAGTTAACAAGTTATGATATGGTTTTTGGCATGAAATGTTGTTTAAATGTGCTTAAATATTGTTAAGACATGATTATGGTATGACATATGAACTGAAATATTGATAGAAGTGACTCACATTGGTCAGCCTTAGATTCTTTGAGTGTGTTGCATGAATGATCTATTGTTGGCTCAGTTTTTGCCTTTAAAATCCCAGAATTCACACCAGTGATAAAAAGGTTCTCGACCATGAATGCTTAACCCAGAATAGGTTTCACACCTATGAAACACATGTCTAGAATGGACAATAGCTTTTCATGCCTTACTTCACAGCTAGGGAAGTCGTGAATGGATAAGTTCATGCCTATGAACAATTAGTCATGGCCGTGAACATCGATACCCAGTTTTTCATGTTCAAACCTAGATTTTCATAGTTGGTTTTATAGCTAGGAAACCATGAAACATAGTTTCATGCACATGAAGGATATTTCACAGTCATGAATAATATGTATTTTGTATGCAATAGCTTTCACATTTTTGTTCACAGTTAAGGCAATTGTGAAGGAAACCTTTATGACCGTGAATGGGTATTCACGTCCATAAAGCACAATGAATGTACAATATGTAGTTTTTGAATATGATTCTTTTTTATGGTTTGTTTAATCATATGATATAAGTTGTTGTTATACATGAATACACACATGTGTACGAGGAAATGTGTTTATGTTTAATGCTTCATAACATGTATATAAAATGGATATTAAAAGATAAAGTATATGGTTATGTTCTAAATGCCTAGTTCTTTAATCTACAACTTGACATAATATATATGGCATGCCATTGAGGGGGCTACAGTACTATAAGATATATTGAAAAAAGGATGAGGTGGCTTAAGCTTGAATTGTCAGTGCTCTTAACTTGAAAGGATTGGATAAGAGTTTATAGTTAGTAAAGAGGTTGACTAAATATTGGGTTGTGAGCGCCTCCTGCTTCACTATCTGGATGATTAGAGTCTAAGGTAGGAAAATAATAATGATATGGGAGCTAGAAATACGTAAATGGTTGAATATTTGTATTATTACCTATGGTTTGTTATATATGGCTTCTACATATGGTATACGTGTTGGATTTTGAACATACATCACATATATGACACAACGAAAATATAAATTTAATTAAATCAAAAACCTATGGAGCTCTAAATTTTCCCCTCAAAAAAAATTTTGTCCTCAAAATTTACCTTTTTAGCTGGAGTGGAATAATTGTGGATACTGAGCCTTCATCACCTCTTCATCTAGAAATTGCCCTTAATTACATTTTTCTACTACATTTTGAAGATCAAGATAATAATCACAAGAGGAAACCACGCAAATAATTCATCTGTTGGTGCCTCTGAAAATGGACATTTGATTCAGTTTTCATTGAACCAAATTTTACTGGCTGTAGGGATGAGTCTCAGAAATGTGTAGTGAACCTGATTTTTATTTTCTCATCTTCATGGGCAACACATTGAAGTGATTAGTAGAGCTTGATTCTGGTCTGTATTGAGCTTCTATAAATGGGGCATAGTTGGAGGTCTTCTCCATATTCGCAACAAGTCTGTAGGACACAAATATTATAATGATGCTTCTGTTACGAACTCAATGCCATTATAGAACAACAGGAACCTTGAAAATTACTTGATGCCCACATTCGAAGGCCATATCCTTTTTATTAGTAAGACACATGGGGCAAGCCTATCGAAGCATATAACAAGAAAAGGGTTAATATTATTTAAAGCAATCCAAATGACAGTGGTCATCCAGTTGATGATGTTAACATCATAATACATAGCAAGGGATGCATTTGTTAATATGCCAATAGAAATAAGTAGATTTAATTGCAAATGTGACAGAAAAACTCTGATACAAGTAAAAGTAGCGCTCCCTTACCATACTAATCGATAATAGTGTATGGAAGTGCTACTAAGCTCATTTTTGTAAAAATAATCAGCTCTCAAATTATTGTAATATTTTTTTAATTTTTGAGTTTATTCAGTAGAATATTTCTTACTGTATTTCTCTTTTTTTTTCTCATTTTAATATGTAACTAGTAATGTAAATATTTTGATTTAGAAGAACTCATTCATTAAACTATAAAATTTAGAAATACATTTACAAATAATACCAAATATATAAATTACAAAAGTTACTCCTTATAAATCCTACATGCTACAAATTTACATCAAAAGAAATTCTTAAATTTTAATTTTACAATACGATTTCCAAAACATACAAAAGAAAATAAACTATTGCAATCTGATATTGGGGTTACCCTTATCTTCAGTCTCCCTAACGCAACAACTACGTCTATTTATCTGCATGTGAAACACACGTGCTAAGCTACTAGCATAGTGGTACGTTTGACAACTATCCAATAATCATATAAATATTTCCAAAGTAAAACTTTAAAAACTACAATTAACTTACTAAGCATGCCAAATATTCAAATAATATTAAAACTATTTTTGTCATACAAAATATACAATTCATCAATTTTAATGTTCATTTCATTAAGCATGATTGAAATTGCTTAACAATTCAAAATATAAAATTTACAATATCAATTTAATAATTCACTTTTTTTTATGTTATTTGTTTAATATCCCACGACATCTTAGACCAGAACTAAACACTGGGTACAGGGTTTCTGCTCTCCGGCAGTATACTCGGTGCCTACATAATTATTTTATAACTGGGCGTTTAACGCTTACATTTTTAATAACAACTCAACACCTTTTTGGTGCCTACATAATTTTGAACTCAGCACTATTTCTTAGTGCCTATATAAATTAAATCTCAACACTATTTTCTAGTGTCTACATTTCTACCCTTTTATTGACATGTCAACTTATCCTAATTTCTAGTTCTCAACTAGATGTTATAGGGCTTAATTATTTTTATTACCTTTATTATTATTTACATAAATTATGTAGGTAACATTAATATAAATTCCATATAAATGCAATAATTCCCATTAAATATTTTACAACCTCATACTTGCTCATTTAATCATTATAACTATAAAAAAATCAATTAATATATTTTCTATCACAAAATTTCACAATCAACACATATTTACAAGCTGTCCTATTCTGGACAGCATTTCTGCATTATTTTTTCCTGTATTTTTCATCCATTTTTAGATCGAATTTGGACAAGTGATCACTAACAAAATGTAGGTACATGTCTTATTTTTAATTTTCAACTAGAATCACATTAAAACGATTTTTTTTAGCAAAAGTTATGAAGTTTTTTCCAAGATACGTTTACTGCAATCTACCAGTATTTTACTGGATAGATTTCTAGTTCAAACTTTGAGTCCATATTTCACCTAATTCCTAGCATTTTCAGGTCTAATAGTCTAAATGAAAGTTGAATCTAATTTCCAATCCAACAAGAATCACTCAAAAATCATTTTAAGAACTCAAGTTATGACCAGAAAACTAGACAGTATTCATAAGATGAATTTTCTAGCGCATCAATTAATTCATACAATTTCCATTTTCATGCATCAACCTCATATTTTAATTTTTATTTTCACATTCATGACATCATTTAATCACCAATTCATCACTCAATCAAATATCCAGAATTTCATACACAATTTTACAAACATCACAAAATCAAAATCAATATTTTTCTATATTGAATTTTTGCCAAATGTACATACCTTACAAAATTCACTTCTCTTCACTTTTATCTTCTTCCTAGCTAGCTTTCTCTTTGCCCTTACTTCATCTTTGATTTTGGTTCAAAGTTTGTTCACTTCCTTGTCCTAACAACAAATTTTACACTAATCAAACACTAATCACACTAATCCACCCTTAATCATCATTAACATACTAATAATCCTAAATTACTAACTTTAATGGCAACTAACCCCAAAATCAAAGAAAAGAAAAGAAGAAAGTGAGAGGATGGAAGATCTTACCTCACCTTTGAAGATCTTTGACTAAATTTTTTTTTCTTCTCTTTTTCTCTTCTTTTCTTCCTTCCTCTTCCTTGGTTATGCTCACTTAGCTTCACTTTTTTTCTATTGATCTTACTAATCCAACCCTTTTTCCATCTAACTTTAGCTTTGATTTAAGAAAGAAAAAGAAGAACTAGGGCAAAGGGCGGCCACTGCTACAAGAGAGAAAAATCCATCTTTTTCACTCTTAAATCATGACTTGAATTAAAGAAAGTTGATGAAGAAATGGGGCAAATGGGTCATGGAAAAAGGGAGAGAAAAATGGAAGAGAACTTTTCTTAAGATGAGGAATAAGAAGAAATTAAGGAAAAAAGTTAAAGTTTGACTTTTATAGTTAGATTAAGTGGGTGGTTATAATTAATTAGATAATCTTGTCTCTCATTGATCCATTAATTTAAATCAATCTTACTTTATTTTAATCCAAAGAATATTCCTTTCTTTAGATAAAAAATATTATATTTTTATTCCTTCTTAAAAATATCTATCACAAACAACGTAAAATTCAAATTTCGTTTAGCGAAAAACTATTATTTTCTAAATTTTTAGCTCTAAACCTCAAAATTCTCAATTAATAATATCTAAAATATTTTTTTCATATTTTATTATCATTTTATTTTTTTTCTTTCATGTCCAAATTTAGACTCTGATTGATTTGGCGCACCAGATTTTTATCACCTGCAACTGTGGCCAAAATTATCGAGCATTACAATTCTCCCCTTCTTTAAGAAATTTTGTCCCTGAAATTTACCTGTATTAGCTGGAGTTGAATAACTATGGATACTGAGCCTTCATCACCTCTTCATTTTTCCAAGTTGCCTCTTCTGAATTATGATTTCTCCAAAGAACATTTACCAATGGTAGCTTCTTTTTTCGTAGCTCATTCACTTCTCATGCTAAAATATTCACTGGCTCCTCTTCATAAGTCAGATATGGTCGTATCTCTATAGGTTCTACTGATATAACATGAGATGGATCCAATCGATATCTTCTCAACATGGACACGTGGAATACATTGTGAATCTTGTCTAACTCTAATGGTAGAGTTATTTTGTATGCCATAGGACCTATTCGTTCAAGTACCTCATATGGTCCAATGAATTTAGGATTCAACTTTCCCTTCTTTCCAAATTGGAGTATCATTTTTCATTATGAGACTTTTAGGAATACTTTGTCACCAATTGTATACTCAATATTCCTACTTTTCAAATTTGTATATGATTTCTGTCAATCAACAGCGGCTTTCAGCCTATCTCTTATCACTCTCACTTTTTCCTCTACTTGTTACACTAACTCTAGACCCACTACTTTCTTTTCACTAAGCTCGATCTAGCATAAAAGCGTTTTACATTTTCTCCCATATAAAGTTTCATATGGTGTCATACCAATACTAGCTAGATGATTGCTATTGAAGGCAAATTCTATCAATGGAAGATGTTTGTCCTAATTGCCTTCAAATTCCATCACACAACTCTAACGTATCTTCTAATATTTGTTTGACCCTTTCTGATTATCCATCTCTTTGTGGGTGAAAAGTTGTGCTAAAATTGAGCCGAGTACCTACGGATTGTTGCAAACATTTTCAGAATTGTGGAGTGAACCTCAAATCTTGATATGAGATTATACAAACCGGCACACTATATAAATGGATTATATCATTAACATGGATCTCTGCTAAACGGTTAAGTGGATAATCGATCCTGATCGGTAGAAATGAGCTGATTTGGTGAGTCGGTCTACCACTACCCATACCACAACATGCCTCTTTTGTGTCAAAGGCAAACTAGAGACAAAATCCATTGTAACTCTTTCCCATTTCCACTCTTAAATTGAAATTGACTGTAATAATCTATTTGTTACTTGATGCTCAGCCTTCATTTGCTAAAAAATTAAACCTCTAGTGGTATACTTTATGATATCTCTCTTCATTCCTGGCCACCAGTAATATGCCTTCAAGTCCTGATACATTTTGCTGCTCCCTGGGTGCATTGTATAAATAATATCGTGAGCCACTTTCAAAATATCTTGTTTCAATTTTGGCATGTCTGGCACACATAACTGACCCTTAAACCTTAAACTCTCGTATGCTTCAATAGTAAATTCTAATTTTTCACCAATTCAAACATTCCGTTTAATTTTGTGTCTTACTTCTGATTGTCCTTTACTTATTGGATCAAAGTGGGTTGAATTCGTAATTCTACCAAAATAATATATAAATTACTAATTATCTCGTTATTAGTTATTTAATCTTGTTCACTTAACAATTTAAATTTTAACTTCTACCTGCCAAATTTTTTCTACTCAAAGCATCAGCTACCACATTGGCCTTACTCGGCTGATAATCAATTATACAATTGTAGTCTTTGATTAATTCCAGCCATCGGCTCTATTTCAAATTGAGTTCCTTTTGTGAAGGTAAATATTTCAGATTTTTATGGTCTGTATAGATATAACATTTCTTGCCATACAAATAATGTTGCTATATTTTCAATGCAAACACAATGGCTGCTAATTATAGATCATGTGTCGGATAATTCATCTCATGAGGCTTTAATTGCCTTGAAGCATATGTGATCACTTTGCCTTCTTACATTAACATGCAACCCAAACCATTAAGTGAAGCATCGCTGTACACCACGTAATCTTTTCTCGTAATAGATTGTGTCAACACTAGTGCCTCTATCAACAATTTTTTCAACTTATCAAAACTAGTATGGCATCAGTTTGTCCACTCAAATCTAGTTTCCTTTCTAAGCGACTTTGTCAATGGTGAGACTATCATTGAAAATCCTTTTACGAACATCCAATAATAACCAGCTAAACCAAAAAAACTTTTCACCTCTATCAAATTTTGAAGTGCTTTCAAGTTGAAGATCGCCTCTACCTTGTTGGAGTCAACTCTGATCCATTCGGTTGAGACAATATACCCTAGAAAGGCCACTTCATCTAACCAGAATGAACATTTTGACAACTTCGCATATAATTGATTCTCTCTTAAGGTTTGGAAAACTGTATGAAGATGTTGATCATGCTCTTCTTTGCTTTGGGAGTACACCAAGATATCGTCTATGAACACCACCATGAACTGGTCCAAATAAGGCCTCAAGATTCTATTCATTAGATCCATAAATGTTGTTGGGGTATTCATCAAGCTAAAAGGCATTACTAAGAACTCATAATGACCATATCGAGTCCTAAACATTGTTTTCAAAATGTCTGACTCTCTAATCCTTAATTGGTGATAACCTGATCTGAGGTCAATTTTAGAGAATATCCCTACTCCTTTCAACTAATCGAACAATTCATCTATTCTTGGTAATGGATATCTGTTTTTAATTATCATCTTGTTCAACTGACGATAATCAATGCATAATCACAAGGTGTCATCCTTCTTTTTACACAAATATAACTGGAACACCCAAAGGTGAGACACTAGGTCTGATAAACCTTTTTCTAACAACTCTTACAACTGCACTTTTAATTCCTATAGTTTAGCAGATGCCATTCTATGGGGAGTAATTGATATCAGGGCTATGCCTAGCAAAACATCTATGGAAAACTCTATCTCCCTAATAGGTGGCAATCCTAGCAAATCCTTAAGGAATATATTTGGATATTCATAGACTGTAGGAATCTCTCTAAGATCTAGACTCCCTTTTCTGATATCTACAATATGTGCCAAAAATGCTTCACATCCTTTTCTGATAAGCTTACATGCCTTTGTAACAAAAATGACATTAGTTAAATATGGTCTATTCTCACCCAAGACAATCATGTCATCCTGCCCTGAATTCTTGAAAGTCATTTTTCGATACTAACAATCCACCACTGCCTTATGCTCAGTTAGCAAATCCATCTCTAAGATTGCATCAAACTCATGGAATGACAACTCTATCAGGTCAACAAGGAAATCTACATTCTGAACTTTGACTAGACTATTTTTATACACTCAACTAACTTTCACTCCATGACCCAAAGGATTTGTCACTAATATATCCTAATCTAATTCCTCTGCTACCATGTTACCCTGACTAGGTGGTGACATGCATAAATATGAATGTATAGAACCTGGATCTATTACTGCAAATAAATCAGTATCATAAAGAGAAAATTTACCAATAATGACTTTCAGGGCATCCTCTTCTCATAAGCTCTCATGGCATATGCTCGGGTTGGAGCTCGACTACCCTTTGCTCTATTCAGTGATTCTAATACACTCTGACCAACCCTACCACTTGTTGTCTATCCATGTCCCCTGCCTCTACCTCGAGTGAAACTTTCAATCTAAATTGGTGCTAAACCACTTGTACCTCTTCCTTTAGGGCAATCTTTTTGTTTGTGCTCAGTAGATCTGCATCGTAAACATGCTCCAGTAATCCACCAGTAATCACCTGTATGTGATCTTCCACAATGCTGACATGTGACAGATATAAATCTCTTGTTATCTGAAGTTGGTTTATTAGCTATGGACCCTTCTGGCCTCGACTGTTGGCCTTACCTAGCTGAGAAAGTTGGTCCAGTACCCCGTGATTGGAAAAACCTAGGCATTGTCCGCCCCCTTTTATCTGATGTTTGGCCATGCTAGTTGTCGATCTCAAAGGAGGCTCTTCTATCCTTTTTTATCTTTGACCTTTTCTCCACATTAATGGCCGAGGACACTAGTGTAGAAAAATCCTCAAACGAAAGGGCAGCAACCATATTTCCAATGTCATCATTGAGCCCATCCTCAAATCGACAGCACCTATTTCCCGCATCACCAATAATTCCAGTTGCATAATCACTCACTCTAGTGAATTTCATCTCATATTCTACCACTGACATGTTTCCTTGCTTCATATCTTGAAATTCTCTCTTCTTTTCATTAACATACACTCTATGCACAAATTTCTTACTAAATTATGCCTTAAAGAAATTCCATGAGGGTGGTTTCGGTGTCTGAGACTTTGATAAAATTGACTTCCACCAGTCATAGCCATGATCCTTTAGAAGGTACAATGCCTACCTGATTTCTATTCCTCTGGACACTCAAGCTCCTCAAACACCCGCTCTATCACTTCCATCCAAAAATCTGATGCTGCTGGTTCATCCTCTTCCCTTCCCATAAAATCCGTGGTCCCAAATTTTCTTAGTTTATCAATCTGGGGTTTTGGATAAGGTGGAGGAGGTGGTGGAGTTGGTTGGGGCACTGCTTATGCTATCCGTAAGACCACATCTTATGCAATTAAGTATAACATATCCCTGTATCAAGTAATCACACATATTAGACTGGAAAGGAAAAATACCCTGTTAACATTGGTAGTAAATTTTTTTTCATATCCTGTAATATCATTCAATGACTTTGCAAGTCAACTTTGAGGCTTTCACCACAATACGATATATCACATATATTAAAACATAAACTTTGCACATAAGCATTTACGAGTTACTTTCATTTATACATTTTTAAAACCCATTCCAAAATGACTATACATATTCAAACAAATAAATACAAAATGCAGATGACATATTTTCATGCTCGTGTGGAATGCAAGGAGAGAGAGTGATGAGGCTCGGCCAGTGACATGTGCTCCATGTCTTCTATATGCTACTCAAAATGAGCTATCACTTTTCTTTACCTGAAAAATGATGCAAATTGATGAGTTACGACTCAGTGAGAATAACCATCAAATGAGCTCTAAAGTATTGAACAACTCACTGTAATAAATCAAAAATCCAATACATACCATGTATTCCATTCCATTCATCAATATCATATAAATATCAATAAAGTTGAAACATATAACCATTGTATCTTATCACATATAACATACATATACCGCATATATGCCTTACATGCAACACATATACCTTGTATATACTATACATATACCATGTATATATATCACATATGTCAAACATATACCTCAAATATACCACAAGTATACCATTTATATGTACCACAAACTTCATAAATTATCCATCATCATATTATCAAGGACCAATCATGACAATCATATGAATCACATAGCAAACAACATTCATTTGCACTAAAGAATTCAATTGATAATTAGACTCACCGTTCTCCTTTGATTCCGACCCTTACTTATTGTCTACTCCTTGTGGGTCTCCAATATGTTGTGAGTCTAATATAAAAATATAATCGATTAACTCATGATTAGAGAGACTTAATATGGCTTAAACAAATTAATATGCATTATTCATATCAATAGTTAAGATTTTTCCTATGAGGCAGTGTGGCCTTATGGGACTGTTTAGCCTATATATTTCTCTATGCTTGCCCAATTAATCTGATTATTGTTCCTAACTAAATATAACATATAATTATATAGCATACTCAAATTTCAGAGAAATTGGAGCATTGTACAAGTTTTGGTGGAATTTCTAAATGTGTTCTATTTTCTGCCCTTTGGCAGTTTCAGGGTACCAATTTTGGTTCATCATAAATTATAATATATAAGTCATTTTTCAATAAAACTTTACAGACACTTATATGGATTCAAATGGAACAATTTTCATGTTTACAAATTTTATCAATTATGTCTCTAAGGTCTTTAAATTATAAGAAACATTTCATTGGTCCAGAATAGAATTGGCTTCCGGACCAGTATGACTTCCAAAGGCCATAACTTAGTCTATACATAACATATTAAGCTGAACTTAGTACCCAAATTTAGATCAGACATATACTTATAACTCTGAGGTTTGATAATTTAGAGAATATATCTCTAATGAGCTCAAAAGGGCTACACACATTGTTAGAACTGCCCAGGGAACTAAGCAGACAGTTCAAACTATGGAACAGTCATGGTTCCATTCACCATAACTCAAAATATACAAGATATATAAACCTGAAATTTGGTATACAGATATATAACACATATATCTACAACTTGTATGTTTTGATATACTTCAAATAATGGCTCTGAAATATTCAAAACCAAAGAACACAATAGCTATCTTGGCTAGGATTTACACCCTGACCAGTTTCAATAGAGAGGATTTCTCTTCCTATACACTAAATCTTGTAAAACGATTTACATATCCATAAATCTAAGAATAAAGGAAATACGTATGAAATGCACGTGTTCAATTTGATTATATGGAAGATGCATATGTTTAAATGAAATGCATATGGATATGCATATGGGGGAAGGTCGAGGATGTTACACTATATGTAGCAACAAATTAGCTATATGTTGCATAAGAGGTTCTTGTCCTAAATCAACCTATCCCTTAACTCTCGGCAGAATTACTACACTCAGCCCCGAGTCTCTCACTGATGTGGGCTGTCCATGTTTAGTTGAGTCTGAAAGACTGTTACTCACTTCATCTTTTGAGTAATCTTGTTCTGATCCTAAATCCATATCTACCTATAAACCAAAAAAAAGGGACCCATATCATATCACTCCAGCATTTGATGCATATGCACGAGATACACTTTCTATTTTACACTCACTGTTTAAGAATTAATTAACCTAGGCTCTGATAACACTAAATATAGTGTTGTCTTACCCTACTAGCTGTTAATAGTGCAGGAAGTGCTACCTAGCTCATTATTTGAAAACCGATGCTTAATTTTTTTTTTTAAATTCGAGTTTGATATTTATGTAATATTTATTATTATTTTATTTATTTGTTTATTTCATTTAAATATGTATCTAGTGATATAAATAATCTTGATCATAAAATTGTTTGATTTAAAAGTACTCATACATTAAGCTATAATATTCAGAAATATATTTACAAATAATTCAAATTATACTAATTACAAATTTATATTTTAATAAATCCTACATGCTACATATTTACAACAAAAAGAAAAATCTTAAAATTTATTAAAATAATATAATAACAAAAACATACAAAAAGAAAAACTACTACAATTTGATCTTGGGATTCCCCTTTCTTGGGTTGGTACTAACCCAACAGCTACTTCAATTAACTTGTGTGTCAAATACACACGCTAAACTACTAGCTTAATAGTACTTTTGGCAACTATCCAATAATTATATAAATATTTCTAAAATAAAATTTTTATCATTTACAAGTAATTTTCCAAGTATGTCAAAATATTCAAATTAAATAAAAAACTATTAAAATCATGCAAAATACACAATTGATCATCTATAACATTTATTTCATTAAGCATAATATAATTAATTAATAATTAAATAAGACATACAATTTATAATATCATTTTAATAATTTGCATTATTTTCCCCTTTATTTATTTGATAGCCCACGATATCTTAGACTGAAACTAAACACTGGATACAAAGTTTTTGCTTTTCGACAGTATACTCAATGCCTACTTAATTATTTGGTAACTCGGCATTTAACGTCTATATTTTCAATAAAAACTCAGCACATTTTCAATGTCTACGTAATTTTAAACTCAACACTATTTCTTAGTATCTACATAAATTAAATCTCAACACTATATTCTAGTACCTACATTTCTACCCCTTTATTGGTATGTCAACTTATTCTAATGTCTCATTCTCGACTAGATGTTCTAGAACTTAATCATATTTGTTACCTTTACTATTATTTACATCAACAATATATGTAATGCTAATATAAATGAATATAAATCTTCATTAAATACATTTCAATATCATACTCATTCATTTAATCATCATAAACATAAGAAAAGTCAAATAAAGCATTTTTCTATCATTAAACTCAATAATATAGTTATTTAAACAAACTGCCCTATTTTGGGAAGAATTGATCCCTTATATTAAATAAAATAAAGAAAATTGATCACTAATAAAATATATATTAATGTCTTATCTTTAATTACAAACTAAAATCACATCAAACTAAATTTTGTAGCAACAGTTATAGATTTTACAAGTGGCTACATTCTTACTCATTTTGCCTAGTATTTTACTAAATAGATTACCAGTCTGAATTTTGAGTTAAATTTAAACATAAATGCAAGCATATTCAGAAACACTAAAAAATTACATTCAGAACTCAAGTTATGCCTTAAAATGTAAACACTGTTTGTTCATAAGGCAAATTTCTTGCAACTTTATTTAATCACACAATTCCTATCTTCATGCATCATCTGCATAATTAAATTTATTTTCACATTCATGGTAGCACTAAGTCACCATTTCATCACTCAATCAAAATATCAATAATTATCTACATAATTACACTTAATATCATACTCAATCATAACAACACAATCAACAATAATATTACATTTAAAATTCTTTTTACCATATTGAATTTTTGCCAAAAGTACATACCTCAAAAAGTTCCCTTTTCTTCACCTTTCTCTACTTCTGAATTGGCTGTCCTTTCTCTTATTTCTTTTTTGATTATGGCCCAAAAGTTGCTCACCTCTTTGGCCTAACAATAAAGTCACACATATACTTCAATTTATATCTTATACTTTAATGTTATATACGAACATAAAGCTTACTTAAACCTCCAATCACCACTACCCCATCTTGAGACCATACCTACTCCACTAATCCATTACTAACCCTTAACTCACTCTAATCAAGCATAAAATACACTAATAAACCTTTAATCACCATTAACACACTAATAATCCTAATTACAAATGTTAATGGTAACCAATTTCAAATTGATACTAAAAATGAAGAGAAAATCAATAGGATGAAGGATTTATACACACCTTTGAAAACCCCCAAAGTGGTCAAAACAATTTCCCCTTCTTTCTCTTCTTTTCTTCCACTTCCTTTGATTAGCTCACTTTCTTGTTGATCTTACCTTAATCCATAT
Organism: Triadica sebifera; assembly: GCA_023653625.1. Classification (NCBI taxonomy): domain Eukaryota; kingdom Viridiplantae; phylum Streptophyta; class Magnoliopsida; order Malpighiales; family Euphorbiaceae; genus Triadica; species Triadica sebifera. The sequence goes on along the minus strand of CM042901.1, from coordinate 21,196,221 downwards.
TTTTCACTCTTAAATCATGACTTGAATTGAAGAAAGTTGATGAAGAAATGGAGCATATGGGTCACAGAAAAAGTGAGAAAAATGGAAGAGAACTTTGCTTAAGATGAGGAATAAGAAGAAATTAAGGCAAAAAGTTAAAGTTTGAGTTTTATAGTTAGATTAGGCGGGTGCTTAGGATTAATTAGATCATCTTTTCTCTCATTGGTCCATTAATTTAAATCAATCTTACTTTATTTTAATCCAAAGAATATTCCTTTCCTTAGATAAAGAATATTTCATTTTTATTATTTCTTGAAAATATTTGTGTCAAAAACACTGTAAATTCAAATTTCGTTCAACGAAAAATTATTATTTTCTAAATTTTAGCTCCGAATCTCAAAATTTTTCAGTTAATAATATCCAAAATATTTTCTCATATTTTATTATCATTTTTTTCTTTCATGTCCAAATTTAGACTCTGATCAATTCAGCGCACTTGATTTCTATCACCCACGACAGTGGCCTAAATTATTGGGATTACTATTACTATTCTTTATTATGGCTTGAGCTGAGAAGAATACAATGGAATTGAGCATCTACGATCTATTAGAGAGGTGACCTAAAGGAATCACCTTAGGCACTTAATGTACTCATTTATTATTAATAAAATGCATTTTCATTATATGGTATTCATTACATATGAATTGATATAGATCTCAAACTGTTTAATAAAGTCCTTGATATGTAATACAATGTGATGAAATTCATTATGAGATCATGATGATGAGATTTCTATCATGTGTAATTTTATTTATACCCAAATTATTCCTAGTCATAAGATTAACAAGATGAGACATTGTTAATTTGGATAGACTAGCATATGTTATACTCCTTAACTAGGTCAAACAGCTGATCTCATAAGCTGAAGACATGTGATATTTAGAGTTAACATGTGGATACTTGCTAAGAGTAGCAAGTACATTGGATGATCTGCAATGTGTCATATCTGCTAATTTATGCCCCAAGTCACGCGGGTTGTTAAATCGACTCATCGGTTTGATAGTAGTCTAAATTTGGATTTTGATTGAAAAATAATTAAAATAATGGAAAATAATTATGAAAAATATTTAAAAAAAGTGTTTAAAGATGTTATTTTATGGTGAAGGACCAAAATGCAAAATTTGAAAAGTTTTGGGGTCAATTTGAAATTTATCAAAAATTAGGGGATGAAGTGAGATATTTATTATTTAAATGTATGAATTTGGAAATTAAATACATGTGATGGCTGGCCAAACCAAGTGTCACTCATTAAGAAGCTAATTAAACATAAATATCTAGATATTTAAGCTTAGGTATCCCCATCCTTAATGACTTTTGTCATTTTCTCCTTTATTACTTCTTCTTCCTTTCTTATCTCTTTCTATCTAGAATTTTCTATTCCCCTAATTCACCCCACTTTTTTTCTAATCCTTCATAGCCAAGCTTAGTTCTAGAAAGAGAAAGTGAGAAAGAACATGAGGAAAAGAGTAAGAAAGGCATGGAAAAATAAGTTTTAATGCATAGAAAAGCTTGAGAAAACTTAGGGGAGCAAAAAGAGAGAGATAAATAAGAAAATAGGGGAGAGAAACCTCTAAAATTTCAACCATATAAAGGAAAAGCTTGAGGTAAAGTGTTCTTCATCTTTTCTTTAAGTTTCTGAAAAGGAAGATGATGTTTTAAGCTCATTTGGAGCTTGGTCTTGAAGAGAGAGATTTTAGGGGTTCAAGATATATAATGAAAAAAAGGTATTTGATGAGTTTCTTGTATGTTTTAGGTACTTAAGAAGAGAGAAAAAATTAAGGAAAAGAGAAAGTGAAGTGAAGAGAAATAAAGCAAAGTAAAATTTTAGGTAAGTGCATAATTTAAGGCAATAACTTATAATTTATTATAAAGTTGCATATTTGAGTATTTTTCATGTAAATTGTTGGCCAGACAATAAACCAAGAAGGGGGTTGAATTGGTTAGCAAATAAAAATTTGCTTTATTGAAAGTGCGAAATAAATAAAATAGAGAAAGGAAAGAGAGATATCACACACAATATTTATAGAGGTTTGGGTTTTAATAGACCCTACTCCTCTCCCCAATCTCGATTGAGTGTTTCACTAATATACTAAGTGTTACAATAGTGTTTTTCAAGCTCACTCCTAACTATGATGTTTCTGTCAATGACAAACACCTAACCCAGAGATTCCCTTGTATTTTTCAATGGCTCACACAAAAATCTATTCCTTGTGTTTTATGGCTCACCCAATAAACCCTTTACTTGTGTTTTATGGCTCACACAATAAACTCTTACAAGTGTTTCACTCTTAACCCAATATACCCAAGCTCACTTTTGAGTAATTGATTACAATGAAAAACACTCACAACCAACAATGCTCAGAAGTTATGAGGAATTAGGCTTTCACAAAAAGTAAAGTATTGTTGAAAAACAATTAATGCACAAAGCTACAACAAGATTAAAGATGAAAACAAATGTTGTTCTTCTTGTTCTTCTTATTCTTGTTCTTGTTCCAGTTATTAGGGATTCATAAATGACTTGCATTTATACTTCTTCTATGAATTATAGCCATTTGGGTGCATTGAATGCGAAAGTAGCCGTTAAACCAACTCTTAATTCATGCCTGACATGTTTCTCTGTCATTGTTCACGAGCGTGACTATATGTGTCACGGACATGAATGTTATTCTAAGTTGTGGCTTAAGTGGTGACTCTGGCCGTGCCACTCTCTAGAATAATGGGAAATGTTTAGTCATAGACATGACTATATGTGTCACTGGCGTGAATGTTCTTCCAAGCCGTCATCCAAGTGGTGACTCTGGTCGTGACACTCTCTGGAAGAATTGGAAATGTTTGGTCACGGGTGTGACCAATCTTTCATGGACGTGACTTGTTTGATCATTCACGGTTGGTTTGATCCTTCTTGGCCATGAACTTTGAATGGTGGAAAATTGGTGCTAAGTTATTTTCACGGGCATGACATTAGTAGTCACGGGCATGACACTTTGCTATTTCTTGATTTTTATCTTCAAAAGTTGTCTTTCAATCTTGCTTCAAGTTCTAATCAAAGTATATCCTGTATAACACACTTAGAACACACACATTATTAAATACATTATTGCTATTTTATTTGTTATCATTAAAATGACGGAAATACCCCTCAAGGTTCAAAATCTCCCCCTTTTTGATGGTGACAAATAATCTAGCAATATGTGCTTTTGAGAAATCTCCCCCTCAAAAGGTGCTTAAGATAAAATAATAAAGGGCAAGATTTGAAAGAAATATAGCAAAGGTATTTGCAAACTAATAAGGTATATGCAAGGTATATCTTAAGTATATCTCATCAAATAAAACATGGTATAACCAAGTGTATTCAAAGTATATGAGAGATATATGTTAAGTATATCTTATGCATTAATTAAAATGAGTTCAAATAAGTTGAAGTTGCAAGGTATATGTGAGGTTGATGTGAGGTATAGCTTATGCATAACATCAATTGAAATAAAATTTGCATATTTCATTATATAACCACACATTGCATATTGCATATTCATGCCATCATATATTGAACACATATATGCTTGTTTCTCCCCCTTTGTCACTAGCACAAAGATTGAAATGTAAATAAGATAGTTGTATTAAAAATTAAAGGACAAGGATTACATGAAAATTAAAATGCAAAAAGATAAAGTCCTATCACAACAAAGGTAAAGCTACGACATGATAACTAGGACTCTAAGTAGGCTTAAAGCTTGACAAATCATCCCTAAGGCGTGCTAGCTCCATTGAAGAGGAGTCACGGTCGTGATATTAAACAGTAATGGGTGTGACAAATATAGTAATGAGCGTGAAGCTTAGTCTTCACTATCTCTTCCCGTGAGGGAAACCGTGAAACAAAACATGAAAGCCTCTGGAACTTTTTGCTATCATTGTTCACGACCATCTAATGTCAATATGCTTACTTCTAGAGTGTTGAATGAGATTCTTAGATAGGTTGATGACACTAGTATTGTCACATTTGATGGGTATATGGTCCAAATATGACCATAGTCCTTAAGTTGTTGTCTCATCCATAGGATTTGAGTGCAACAACACCATGCTATCGCATATTCCACTTCAGCGGTAGATAAGACAACCTAAACTTGTTTCTTGCTAAGCCAATAAACTAGACATTCATCAATAAAGTGACAAGTGCCAGTGGTACTCTTTCTATCCAAAAGACTACCAATAGAATTTGCATCCGAATATCTTATGATATAGAAAGATGAATTTCTAAGATACCATAAACCTAAATGCAATGTGCCTTCAAGTATTTTAAAATCCATTTTACAAAATTCAAATGTGATTTTTTAGGACAAGATTGAAATCTAGCACATAAGCATACACTATACATTATGTCGGGCTAAGAGGCAGTAAGGAATAAAAGTGATCCGATCATACCTCTATAGAGCTTTTCATTTATGCTCTTCCCTTCTCATCTTTGTCCAATTTTGTTGATGTGCTCATTGGAGTCTTAGCATTTTTGCATCTTCCATTCCAAATTTATTGATTAACTCTTTGGTGTACTTGGATTGGTTGATGAATATGCCCTCATTGCTTTGCTTGATTTGTAGACCAAGGAAGAACTTAAGTTCGCCCATCATGCTCATTTCAAATTCCCTAGTCATACAATTAGCAAATTCTTGGCAAAGCAATTCATTAGCAGACCCAAATATGATATCATCAACATAAATTTGAACAATTAGAATGTCATGCTTATGCTTTTTAATAAACAAGGTTGTATCAACATGTCCTTTTGAAAAATTATTTTCTAAAAAAAGAACTTAGTCTTTCATACCAAGCTCTTGGAGCTTGTTTTAATCCATACAAGGCTTTTGAAAGTTTAAAAACATGATTAGGCAAGTTATGGCTTTTAAAACCTGGAGGTTGTTCTACATATACTTTCTTTTCCATAAAACCATTTAAGAATGCACTTTTGACATCCATTTGAAAAAGTTTAAAATTCATATGGCATGAAAATGCTAAAAGTATTCTTATGGCTTCTAATCTAGCTACCGGAGCATAGGTTTCATCATAGTCTGTACCTTCTTCTTGATTAAAACCTTTGGCAACTAGCCTAGCTTTATTCCTAGTTATTGAACCTTGTTCATCTAACTTATTTCTAAACACCTATTTACTACCAATGATTTGATGATATTTGGGTCTAGGAACTAAGGTCCATAGCTTACTTCTCTCAAATTGGTTGAGTTCCTCTTGCATAGCAATCACCCAACTTTCATCATTAAGAGTCTCATCAATATTTTTAGGCTGAATTTGAGAGACAAAAGCAAGGTTAGAATCAAAGAGTTTGAGATGAGATCTAGTGCTTACACCCTTAGTAGGATCACTAATAATTTGTTCCTTAGGATGATTCTTTATCATTTTCCATTCCTTTGGAAGCTCTTGATTCTCTTGCTCTTGAGCTTGAGATAGAGAGACATCTTGTTGTTGTTTCTCTTGATCATCATTATCTATCTCATGATCAAGATCAAGCTTCTCCATTATACCTACAATATCATCAAGAACAATATCTTTCATAAGATCAAGCTTACTTGATTCATAAAAAATGACATGCATAGACTCTTCAATACCTACAATATCATCAAGAACAATATCTTTCATAAGATCAAGCTTACTTGATTCATAAAAAATGACATGCATAGACTCTTCAACAACTAAAAACCTTTTATTAAAGACTCTATAAGCTTTGCTAGTTGTAGAGTATCCTAAGAAGATACCTTCATTAGATTTAGAGGCAAAATTTCCAAGGTTTTCCTTGGTGTTTAATATAAAACACTTGCATCCAAATACTCTAAAGTAAGATATCATAGGTTTTCTTTCATTCCATAGCTCAAAAGAAGTTTTGTTTAAAATTTGTCTTTTGAAAACTCGATTTGAAATATAACACGCAATATTAGCGGCTTCAGCCCAAAAGTAGGTTGGTAAACCATACTCATTGAGCATTGTTCTAACCATTTCAATTAAAGTTTGATATTTCCTTTCTACTACCCCAGTTTGTAAAGGTGTCATAGGAGTTGAAATATCGTGTGAAATACCATATTCTAAACAAAAGTTTTCAAATTTTTCATTTTCAAAATCTTTGCCATGATCGCTTCTTATTTTGGAAATAAAACATCATTTTTTTCATTTTGAACTCTTTTAGCAAAATTTTTGAAAGATTCAAAAGCATCACTCTTTTGAGTTAAGAAAATTACCTAAGTGAATCTAGAGTAATCATCAACAATGACAAAAGTATAGTGTTTACCTCCTAAATTAGCAACTTTAGTAGGTCCAAAAAGATCTAAATGCAAAAGTTGTAGAGGTTTAAAGGTACTTACAACATTTTTGGATTTAAAAGATGACTTGTGTTGTTTTCCTCTTTGGCAAGGTTCACATGTCTTATCTTTTTCAAATTTGACTTTTGGAAGTCCACTCACTAGCTCTCCTTTGCTAAGGCTTTAAATTAATTCCATGCTTGCCAAGATTCATCATTAATAGACATAAGACACTTAGACGAAAAGTTAGAATTTCATGTAAGTATTAACATCTCTATCTCCTTTGAATATCTCTTCATCACTTAAAGAGGTTATAAGACAGTCATTTGAGGTAAAGATAACTTGGTTTCCCTTATCACATAATTATCTTACACTTAACAAATTATGTTTCAAACCATCAATAAGCAAAAAATCTTCAATAAAAGTTGTATTATTAATACCAATGTAGCCAATGCCAATTACCTTACCCTTAGGATTGTTTGTAAAGGTTACCTTACCACCATCAATTCTTTTGATGTGATGAAAAGTTCTTTGTTTCCAGTCATATGCCTTGAGCATCCACTATCCACAAGCCAAACATTATCCTTTATAGTGGACTTGAGGCATACCTATAAAACCACAACTCAAGTTTGGTTTTTAGGTACCCAAATGAACTTGGGTCCTTAGGGGTTAGCACTTGAAGGTTCCCTATGAGCCTTCCTTATCCAACAATGCTTGTTGATATGACCAAATTTCATGCAATAATTGCATTGTTTAGCTCTATATATGTTTTTCGATTTTGGCATGCTTTTAGGTCTTAACATCCTTTTAGAATGAGTATGTGTGCAATGACATACACATACATGATGAATATGTGTTTTCCTAGCTGCATGCCTTTTATACATAAAGCGCGATTGGCCTTTTGAGGTTTCCCCCTTAAGTCAAGTGACCCTTGACTATTCTTCTTTTGAATATAGGGTTTTATGTGTGCTATGCTTTTAGCCCTTGGGACTATTACGTTAATTGTGGAGGTGTGTAGTGCACTAAACTTAACAAATATTGTCTTGTGAGATGAAGATGTTGTTTCATTAAAGCCTAGCCCATGTCTTATTAACAGTGGTTTTTGAAAGACTATGAGAGTATCTAGATTCTCTTTCCCTTTATGAAACTTTGAAATTGATTTTCTAAGTTTCTCAACTTCATTTTTCAAAATATTGTTTTTTTAAGCAAAGATTTAGTTGAGGGTCTAGAGGAGTACTCATCTAAAGATTTTTGAAGACTTTCATTAAAAGTCTTAAAATCAGAATTTTCTTTTTGTAAAACTTCCATTTTACTTTTTAAATGTAAAATATTATTTTTATAAGTTTTAAGTCTACTTCTATATTTTCTAATTCTAGGTTCAACACTTCTATGAAACTTAGCTCATCATCTTCTTCACTATCACTATTATTATCACTACTATTATCATTAAAAGAGTATGAGTAAGAAGGACCTACCTCATTCGTGAAGTGATCCTCTAAAGTCATGAAGCATAAGTTGACCTCTTCTCCTTCATTATCATCTTTTTCACCTAAAGAGCTTTCGTCATCCCATGTTGCTTTGTGACCTTTCTCCCAATTATCTTTTTGAAATATTTTCATGTGTTTCTTAAGCTTTGGACATTTTAGTTTGATATGTCCTTTCTTTCCGCTTTCATAACACTTTACCTCCTCTTTATTTCTTTGAGAGTCATTTCAGGAGTGTCTGAAGGTTCTTTATTTGAAGTTTTGAGAATTGCCTAGTCTCTTTTCAATCATTCTTTTTATTCTTCTTCAGAGCATGACAATGTCCTCATTCTCATCATCACTCTTTTCTTCATCATCTTCAATTACCTCTTGAGATTTTGAAGTAGAGGTTTTGAGTGCTAGATGCTTTCTCTTTTCTGGTTCAGCTTCAAGTTCTCTATCTCTTTTTACCACCATCTTAGGCATTAAAAGTTTGCCAATAAGCACATCGTTAGGCATGATGCTCATGTCTTCATTCGCCTCTTCTATACCCACAACTCTTAAACCATAGTCTTTAAGAGGAAGGCTCTTAGAATTTTGTTGTTCACATCTTCCAAGCTCAAGTGCTTTCCAAGCTTTCTCATGCCATTGATGATGGCTAGAAGACGGTTCGTCATATCGGTGATGGATTCATTGGATTTCATTTTGAAGAGTTCATATTCCAAAGTAAGAAGTTGAATCTTCTTGGATTTTACTTGCTTGGTTCCTTCATGATAATTCTCAAATGTTTTCCATATGCTATTTGCAGGAGGACAATGTTGGATTCTGCCATATTCTTCACTAGATAAAGAGCTTGCAAGGATTGTCATTGCCTTTTTGTTTTTGAAATTAGCTTTTCGTTAAGGCTCTGTCCAATCATCTCTTAAAAGAATTTCTTCTTCACCATGAACTCCTTTCTTGGTTGGTGGTGTCCATTCTTTCCAAACACTATCCTAAACTTCAATTACTTCACTATCGAGATATGTCACCATCCGGATTTTCCAATGAGTGTAGTTTGCTCCATCACAGTAAGGCTAGATAAGCTCTGATACCAATTGTTGCCCAGACAATGAACTAAGAAGGGGTTGAATTGGTTAGCAAATAAAAATTTGCTTAATTGAAAATGCAGAATAAATAAAAAAGAGGAAGGAAGGAGAGATATCACACACAAGATTTATAAAGGTCTGGGTATTAACAAACCCTACTCCTCTCCCCAATCTCGATTGGGTGTTTCACTAACACACTAAGTGTTACAATGAAGTTTTTCAAGCTCACTCCCAACTAAGGTGTTTCTATTAATGGCTAACACCTAACCCAGAGATTCCCTTGTGTTTTTCAATGGCTCATACAAAAACCAATTCCTTGTATTTTATAGCTCACACAATAAACCCTTTCCTTGTGTTTTATGGCTCACATAATAAACCATTTCCTTATGTTTTATGGCCCACACAATAAACCCTTACAAGTGTTTTACTCTTAACCCAATATACCCAAGCTCAGTTTTGAGTAATTGATTACAATGAAGAACACTCACCAACCTACAATGCTCAGAAGTTATGATCAATTAGGTTTTCATAAAAAGTAGAGTATTGTTGAAAAACAATTAATGCACAAGGCTACAACAAGAGTAAAGATGAAAATAAATGTTGTTCTTCTTGTTCTTGTTCCAGTTATTAGGGATTCCTAAATGACTTGCATTTATACTCCATTTGTGAATTATAGCTGTTTGGTGTATTTAATGCGAAAGTAGCTGTTGAACCAACTCTTAATTCGCGCTGGACATGTTTCTCTATCATTTTTCACGGGCATGACTATATGTGTCACGAGCATGAATGTTCTTCCAAGCCGTGGTCCAAGTGGTGAATTTGGTCATGCCACTCACTAGAAGAATTGGAAATGTTTGGACACGAGCGTGAATGTTCTTCCAAGCCGTGTCCAAGTGGTGACTCTGGCCATGACACTCTCTAGAAGAATTGAAAATGTTTGGTCACGTGAAATTTGAATGGTGGAAAATTGGTGCTAAACTATTTTCACGGGCGTGACACTTTGCTATTTTTTGATTTTTATCTTCAAAAGTTGACTTTCAATTTTGCTTCAAGTTCTAATCAAAGTATATCATGTTTAACACACTTAGAACACAAACGTTGTTAAAAATATTATTGCTATTTTATTTGTTATCTTTATTAAAATGATAGAAATACCCCTCAAGGTTCAATATAAATGATTGTTAATTAAAAGTATTTTGTGACGGATGTATGTTTGCTAGACTTTTAGGATTAATTTTGGGAAAAATTGAATGTGGTTAATGTGTATGTGCTTTGCTGGAAATTGTGAAGCAGTGAGTACATAAACTATTATAATTTAAGTTGTGGAATTCAAATTTGTGTGTTTTTTATTGGGTTTGAATGCTAAGACATAGAGCTTTAACTTTTATTTAGGCCATAAAGTCTAAATATTTCTGAATTTTTCTAGAAAAATATATAAAGTTTAGACATAGAATCTGTTTAGAAACTTTTAGGTAAAATTGTTAGTGACCAGTTAGTGTTCATTTGACCATATCTTTTTCACAAAATTATAAATGTTTGCATATTAAATCTAAGATACAGGGCTAAAATTTGTATGAAGAGCTTGTAATTTAATTCAGCTTCTAATAGGTTCAAAATTATGGTCCAATATAGAGTATTGAATTTGCCAGTTACAGGGCAGAATATCAACTGAGAAATTTGATGTGAAAAGTAATGTGGAAATTATTATGCAAATTATATTTTTATTGAGTAATTATATGATTAACTGAGCCATTAAATGCATGAAAGGTGCAAAGTTAATAATTATGAATTTTAATGATGTTAAGTAAGCCTTAGAACACCTAACTTAGACCTTGACTTAGGATAGTTTGGCATGCCAAACAGTAATGTCAATAATGTCACGATTAATGAAGCCGGTAATGACAGTATTATTGAACCCGATAATGGCACTATCATTAAAGCCGGTAATGACACTATTATTAAAGCTAGTAATGGAAATATTTTTAAAGCCGGTAATGACATTTGCATACGCAAATCATAATGCCCGGATGCCACTCTTAAGTGCCTGGATGGCAATTCCGTTATCCTAGCAAGTGGTTAATAGGTGTTGTGGGCATAAATAAATTATCGAAAGTAAAAGGAATTATTATTTGTGATATGGTTAATTATGATGGATTATGTAATGATGATTTGATAAAGTAAAACTAATATGAGATATAAGAATATAATTTGATATTTATACATGCTAGAATGTAATAAAGGAATTATACTTTGTGATATGGTTAATTATGATAGATTATATAAATGATGATTTGATAAAGTAAAACTAATATGAGATATAAAAATATAATTTGATGTTTATGAATTCTAGAATGTAATAAGAAAATAATTAAAAAAATAATATAATATTATGGTAAGTAATATACATGACAATGCATGTTGCATAAAATAGTTTATTGCCTTATTTATATGCACCACTAAGCCTAGAGCTTAGCGTGGGAGTTTCCTTCCTCGTAGATTTAAAAGCGTAGCTGAAGTTATAGATAAAGACAATGGTGATTCTAGTCCACTAAAGCAGCTAAATTTTACAAATTGTGGGTCACAAATTTTTGTATTTTATACTTTATATTTTATATTTTGTATTTGGATTTATGTAATATTTTTTTATGGTTTGTAAAATTAACTTGATATTTCATAAACATTATCCTATGTAAATAAAACGTACGTTATATTTCTTTATATTATTCGAGATAAAATAAATATATGAATATGGAATGTCTTTCAATAAATAAGTTAAAAATGAAATGAATCGGTGTAGCGCTGCTTTATCCGGGTATGAGTTGCTGGGGTGAGGGGGTGTTATAGCGACAATCATATGGACATCTATTCAATATCAGTGTTGGTCTCAACATAGCAAGGGTGCAAGTATCCTTAGACTTGAGATACTCAAGGTTATCTTGGATATTGAATACTTTGACTCCATTCCTTGTTGCCTCTGAAGTGGTTGCTCATATGGTGGTGATTGGGTATAACATGAGGTATTCAAAGGTAATTGAGTAGTCAATAAAGGATTCACCACTCCTGATAGAAGGAGAGTATACCTATGGCCTCTTATATAGGTCATTATTTAGAAATCCTTGGCCAATGTGGATATGTCTTGCAAAAGGTCTTAATGGACATATTTGATCAGAGTAATAAGTCTCATAGACAAGAACTAATATCATTTGGACTAGATGTGATGTAGTTAGTCTAGTGGAAGTTGACACACAGTCTATGCTCTGAACCAAATGAGGTATAGTTTGGTGAAAGGACAAATTGCATAGTAATTGTCTATGAAGGGTTAAAAGTCAAACCACTGCCTTTCTAATTTATTGGATGGTCATGATGTGTTCCTAGATACCACTTATGATCTATTAAGTCAAGAAAAATTGATTAGAAATTCATTATGGGTTAAAAGTGTTTGACTCGTATAAACCTAATTGGATTAGGATTCCTCCCAAGACTTGAGCTACCAACATGACCAGAAAAACCTATTAGGTCACACGCATAGAGAGAATGAAGAAAATGTAAAATGAGTTTTGGATATGATCCAAATGAGAAAGAAAGAGAATTGGGCCTTTTAAAAGAGTTATAAAAATAGGCCAAATCCAAATTGGATTAGGATTGTTGACCTAAAAGGCATAACCACAAATTCATAATGCCCGTATCTAGTTCTGAATGTCGTCAGAATTTTCTTTGGTTAGATGAGGAAGAAGAAGAAATAATGACCAAAAAGTGAAAATTTGACTTTTTATAGTTGGATTAGGTGGGTGGTTAAGATTAATATATAATCTTGTCCCTCATTGGTCCATTAATTTAAATCACTCTTACTTTATTTTAATCAAAAAAATATTTCTTTCCTTAGATAAAGAATATTCCATTTTTATGCTTTCTTAAATATCTGTACCAAAAACACTGCAATTTCCAATTTCATCCATCGAAAAATTATTTTTTTCCAAATTTTAATTCTGAACTTCAAAATTCTCAATTAATAATATCCAAAATATTTTTCTCATACCTTATTATTATTTTAATTTTTTTCTTTCATGTCCGAATTTAGACCCTTATCGATTCAGCACGCCGGATTTCGGTCAACCGCGATCGTGGCCTAAATTATCGGGCATTACACTTTATGCATATTAAAATCAAAATAACCATCACATGGAAGAAGTAGAATTACCTTTGTTTGATTGCAACTTCAATCTTCAAGTTGTGAGCTTTCCTTCTAGTTGGGTTGCAGTAAACCACAATAATCCAAAGCTTATGGATTGCTCTAGTAATATCCATGTGAAGGAAAGAAGAAAATAACCTCAAAGGCTATGGGGTGATATTCTACCAAGGTGCTAGCAATGAGAGAATTTCTTTGAGAGAGAAGAAGAAGAAAACAACTCTTATTTTCTCTAAGGAGGCAACTCAGTTTTATGTGCTGTAAAAAGGTATTTATAAATTGTCCAATTATAATTAGAGTTGGACACTTAAAATTCTACATTTGGCTTCCTATTCAGAATATATAACCTTAAAATGGCACAGAGTTGCACAACAATCTGGCCAATTATGGGTGTGCATAGAGTGGCTTATTGTCGCCCATGAGGATGCCCTCGTGCACATAATAAAATGCCCTTGTCTATTGCACATGTGAGGATATCCTTGCATGTGCAATAGAATGTCACTATGCATTTGTCAATTGCACGCGACAACCAATAAGTGCACATCACATGCAACCCTATTTGTTCAAATACGTGAAACTCTTTCTTGCAACATTCTCTCTCATATTTTGGATCTAATCTAAGGCCCATTTCACATTTCATTAATTCCTTCTATGTGTGTGATCTATTAGGTTCCTAGTTATGTTGGTAGCTCAAATCATCACATGATTTTGAGCAGATCATGAATGGTATGACCACCCAAATAATTGGAAAGTCAGTGGTCTGACTATAAACCCTTCCATAGACAACTACCGTACAATTTGAACTTTCATTATTCTATACTTCACTCGGTTCAGAGTATGGACCATGTGTCAACTCCCACTAGACTGACTCTCTCACATCTAGTTCAAGTGATATTAACTCTTATCTATGAAACTCATTACTCTATTAGACATGTCATTGAAGGCCTTCTTCAAGACTTATCTACTTCAGATAAGGATTTTTGAGTAATGATCTCTATAAAAGGCCATAGGTATACTCTCCTTCTATCAGAAGCAGTGCATCCTTTATTGACTACTCAACTACCTATAAATTCTTATGGTATATCCAATCACCACCCTATAAGCAACCTCTAAGAGGCAACAAGGAATGAATTTAAAGTATAGGATTTACTATCCAAGATAACCTTGAGCATCTCAAGTCTAAGGATACTTGCACCATTGCAATAATAAGACTATTACTGACATCGAATATATATTCATGTGATTGTCTCATAGGAGGTTATCCAATGTACTTGGCTACTTAAGTAAGCATTCACATGTTAACTCTAAAGATCTTATGTTTTCAACTTATGAGATCAACTGCTTGACCTAATCAAAGAGTATAATATGTGCTAGTCTATCTGGATTAACAATGTCCCATCTTGTTAATCCTATGACTAACGATAGTTTAAATAAAACATAATTAAATGTGAGAGGAATCTCACTATCGTGAGTTCCTTAATATTGTGTTACATACTAAGGATTTCATTAAACAGTCTAAGATCTATATCAATTCATATGCAATGAATACCATATAATGAAAATGCTTTTATTAATAAATAATAAATGACTACATTAAGTTCCTAAGGTGATTTCCTTTAGGGCATCTCTCTAACAATCTCCCAATTTCCTTTAGAACACCCTATCCACGATTACGATCACCTTTTGAGAGCAAGAGTAAGTTGCGACTGTAAGATCCCATCACCAACCATGACTTTTTCTAGTCCTAGTTTTTCTATCTCATGTTCTGAATCCAATCTTGGGCCCATTTCATATCTCTTTCAATCCTTTTATGCGTGTGGCCTATTAGATTCCCAATTATAGTGGCAGCTCAAAACATCAAATGAATCAACGTAGATCATGAGTGGTATCTAGTAATACATCATGACCACCTAAATAACCAAAAAATTAGTGGTCTGACTATAAACCTTTCCATAGAAACTTTTCATGCAATTCATCCATTCACCTCACTATATCTCATTTGGTTCACAGTATGGATTGTGTATCAATTCCCACTAGACTGACTATATTACATATAGTCCAAATGATATTAGTTTTTATCAATGAGACTTATTACTCAATGAGATATATCCTTGAAGACCTTTTTTAAGATACACCCCGGGCAATGATTTATGAGTAATGATCTCCACAAGAGGCCATAAGTATACTCTATTTCTATTAAGAATGGTGAAACATCTATTGACTACACAACTACCTTCGAATACCTCACGCTATACCCAATCACCACCTTTTGAGCGACCTCTAAAAGGTAACTTGGAATGGAATCAAAGTATAGATTTTAGTATCCAAGACATTCTTGAGTGTCTCAAGTCTAAGGATACTTGCACCATTGTGATGATGAGATTATCACAAACATTGAACAAATATCCATGTGGTTGTCTCATGGCTAGGTCATCCAATGTACTTGGGTACTCTCACAAGCATCCATATGTGTATTAGAGTAGGGTTAATGAGGCTATTTATTTGTCCTCTAATTGTATTATAGTAGGTTAATAAAACACTAGGTTTAAGCTTCCAATTCAAAATATGATTGCTGAACTTGGGCGCAAATCTCTTGATGTAGTGCAAATTATGATCGTGAAAAACTTGTCACAACCGTGACATTCTGCGACACGAATTGGCAATGAGAAACATATTAGTTCATGATATCAATAGCACCCTCTAACTCCATTGTGAATACCCTATCCATGAGTATGATCACCTTTTGCACCAAGAGCAAGTTGTGACCATAAGATCCCATCACCAACTACAAGTTTGTCTAGCCCTAGTTTTTCTATCTCATGTTCTGGATCCAATCTTGGGTTGATTTCTTATCTCCTTCAATCCTTCTATGCATATGACCTATTAAGTTTCCATTTATGTTGGTAGCTCAAACATCAACTAATTTTGAATAGGTCATGAGCAGTATCTAACAATACATCACGACTACCCAAATTACCTAAAAGTTAGTGGTTTGTCTATAAACCCTTCCATAGACAATTTTCATGCAATTCATCCTTTCACCATACTATACCTCATTTAGTTTAGAGTATGGACTGTGTGTTAACTCCCACTAGACTAACTACATCATATATAGTCCAAATGATATTAGTTCTTACCTATGAGACTGATTACTTTATGAGATATGTCTTTGAAGACCTTATTCAAGACATGTTCACCTTAGCCAAGGATTTATGAGTAATGATCTCCACAATAGGTCATAGGTATACTCTCCTTCTATGAGGAATGGTAAATCCTCTATTGACTACTCAACTGCCTTTGAATACCTCATGCTATACTCAATCACCACCTTATGAGTGACCTTTAAAAGGTAACAAGGAATGAAGTTAAAGTATAGAATTCAATATTTAAAATAACCTTCAGCATCTCAAGCCCAAGGATACTTGCACCATTGCCATGTTAATACTATCATTGGTGTTGAACAGATATCCATGTGACTGTCTAATATGGCAACCTTGTAAACATCCATAGGTTAACTCTAAACATCTCATGTTTGTAGTATATGAGACCAATTACTTAGCCTAGTTAAGGAATATAATATGTCATAATCTATTCATATTAGTAATGTCTCAGCTTGTTAATCCTTTGACTATGGATCATTTAGGCACAAACACAATTTCAAATGATATGAATTTCATTATCATGTTCGCATCATGATTTCCTTCATGTTATGTTACATACTAAGGATTTCGTTAAAAGGTTGAATATCTAAATCAAATTCATATATTAATGAATACTAATATAATAAAAATGTCTTTTATTAATAATAAATGAGTACATAAAATGTCTAAGGTGATTGCCTTTAAGGCACCTCTCTAACAAAATTCTTTCAATTGGTATAGTGAAAAATTAATGCAATACTGGACAGCAAGGCTGCCTAGGTTTTCCAAGTTTAGAGCAGCCAACATTATTTATACTATAAGTAGAGATATAGGCCTTGGTTGTTGATGATTCCAATTTATATATAAATAAAAGATATAAATTTAAAACTTTTATGAATAACTCAACCTCAATTGAGATCAATTAGTAAGTTGAAATTCAGAAGCAAAGTAGGGCAACAAGTCTGTCAAGAGTAGAACAATGTGATTGTGTAAGGTACTAATGGATAAATATGTAAATTTTTGAAAGAGAGATGCCTGCCTCATCAAGAGGAAGAAAAGAAAAGGGAAAGAAGGAAGAATTTTGATGTAAATAAAAAAGGCATATTCAAGCTTTATGGAAATAGCCATAAATTTATTAAATTCAAAATAATGAAAATTGTTTTGTTTAATATGTTTGTGAAATTTTTTTAAATGAAATTTAATGGCATGTTTAGTAAGTGAACTACTATTATATGTGTGTTGATATATGATTGTTTGACACATGCATTATAATGTGAATGCTTGTTATGTCTTTCGAATTGCAACCTGTTAAAATATCAAATATGCAAATTATATTACTTATGATATACATATGTTAGAGAGGTGTCCTAAAAGCAATCACCTCAGACACTTGATGTACTCATTTATAATTAATAAAATACATTTTCATTATATTGGTATTCATTCATATATGAATTTGACTTAGATCTTAAATCGTTTAATGAAGTCCATCGTATGTAAATATAGCATGAAGGAAATCATCATGAGATCATGATAGTGAAATTTCTATTATGTGCAAAATTGTATTTATACCTAAATTATCTCTAGTCATAAGATTAACAAGATGATATTAACAAGATGAGATATTATTAATCTGAATAGACTAGAACATGTTATACTCCTTGACTAGGTCAAGTAGCTAATCTCATAAGCCAAATACATGAGATGTTTAAAGTTAACATGCGGATGCTTGTTAGAATAGTCAAGTACGTTGGATGACCTGCTATCGGACAATCATATAGATATCTATTCAATGTTAGTGATAGTCTCATCATAGTTGTAATATCCGCTAATTTAAGCCCCGAGTTGCACGTGTCGCGAAGTTGACGCGTTTGACCGATCAGAGTCTAAATTCAGATTTTTATACATATTGATCAAAGTAATGGCTAAATTAAATGAAAAATGCCTAATTAAGTGATTATAAAGTTTAAAGAAGTTGATTTACGGTAAAGGACTAAATTGCAAAATTTGATAAGTTTTGGGTCAAATTGCAATTTACCAAAAATTGGAGGATTAATGAGATTAATTGCTAATCAACATATTAATTTTGGGGACATTTTAACAGGTTTGGCTGGCCACTCATTGAGGAAGAATGAGAATAATGGGTTCATTAAGCCTAATGTCAAGAAATGGTCAAATGGTGGGTCCCATATGAAGACTTTTGGATACCCTATTTAATGCCTTCTTTTCTTCTTCTTCTCTTCATTTTCTACCTTCTTCTCTCTCTTATACCAGTCACGCCAGCCCCATCTCCTCCATAGCCAATCTTGAATTCTAGAGTGAGAAAGGAAGAGAAGAGAGGTGAAAGAACAAGAACAAGTGATCTTCATGGTCCATAACTCCTAAGGAAGCTGCAAAGAACAAGAAAGAGGAAGAAGAATCAAGTTTGGTAGAGAGAGAAAATCTCCAAAGTTGTGATCAAGTGAAGAAAAGTGTAAGGTAAGAAGCATTTCTTCTTCTTCTTCTTCTTCTTCTTCTTCTTCATCTTTGCATGCTGAACATGATTTTAGATAAATGCATTTCAAGAATGATGATGATTACGGCATGAAACCATAGATTTAGACATGTATGAATGAGATCCTTATGTGACATTGAATTAATGATGCATGTTAGAAAATCTTGTATGATCAAGACATTTACATGTATTAGAAAGTAATAAGTTGAGTAAAGAACCTTAGAAATGCATGAAATAGAATTTGGTATGATTTGGATGATGTTAGAATGAATGAAAAGTGAATATGCAGATTTCCTACTGAAAGTCATGGGCGTTATTATTGAGTCACGGGCGTGAACTTGAGGGTTCACGGTTGTGACTAATTGTCACGCCCGTGACTAATTGTATCACGGTTCTGACTTCTGGGTGGAAATGGTACTATTCATTCCAGAAGCATTCACGGGTTGGAATCACGGACGTGAACTTATTCACGGGCATGAATGAGTAATCACGATCGTGAATGCTTTTGGGCGATTCATTCTAGTAGCGTTCACGGCTTGAGATTACGGGCATGAACTAATTCACGGGCGTGAAATTAGTAATCACGGCCGTGAATGCTCTGTATTTGTAATTATGAATGTGGTTATCAAATGAGGAATTCAGGTAAGTAAATGAAAGTCATTGTCTATCCAGTGAAATAAGAATGATATGGATATATATATATATATATATATATATATATATATATATATATATATATATATATATATATATATATATATATATATATATATATATATATATATATATATATATATATATATATATATATATATATATATATATATATATATATATTGATGTGAGAACGTGTTATGTTTTGATAGAAAAATGAATTGTCACGAATGAAATATGTGAATTGTCATGGATGATATATGAAATCTGATGCGGATGATAAGCATGAGAATATTGATGTACCTAGTTAAGTTAATGAAAAGATGTTATCCAATATGTATGAGTATGACTATATGTATGCAAAACAAGAAAATTGAGATGTTGATAAACATGAGAATTATGATTGATGTGAAAATATAAAAAAGCCCATTACTCTACATGCGGACTAGAATCAGGATAGATGACATGTCATTAAGGGGGCAAATGGTACCGTACTATTCCTCAACCAATATGGCTTAAGCTCTGGGAGCGCCATTGGTCTGAGATGCTCGGTCAATGTGGCTTAAGCTCTGGGAGTGCTATTGACTTGAGATGCTCGGATGAGCACACGTAAATGAGGACAAGGTGGCTTAAGCTCGGGGAGCGCCCTTGGTTCGGTTATTCATCTATGATGAAATTATACTCAATCAATGTGGCTTAAGCTCGGGGAGCGCCATTGATTGAGAAGCTCTTTTCAGCCAGATAGTGGACAGGGTGGCTTAAGCTCTGGGAGCGCTCCTGATTCATAACCCGTATCCAGTCAGTCCAAATTTAGAGTGATGTGGGCAAGATAATGAGGATTTGTCGAAAAATAAGAAAAAGAAAAGAATAAGAAAATGATGATGAGATGAGATTGAGAGATAATGATAAAGAGATTAACAGAGTAATTTACCATCAAAGATAATTGAAAATAACATTGTCTATATGAGCATGACATTTATACTTGTATGAAATAGGAATATATTGATAGTCAGGGCATGCAAACATTTTAATGCAAAAAATGATACATGTTATTGCTTGTAGCATGATATAGTATATTGCCTTATTTATATGCACCACTAAGCTTAGAGCTTAGCGTGGGAGTTTCCTTCCTCGCAGATATAAAAAGGTAGAGGAAGGTGATAGATAAAGCTAGCGGTGATCCTATTCAAGTAAAGCAGCCGAACCTTAAGAAAGTGGGTTACAAGCCTTAAAATTTTTGTATTTGGCTTTTTATTTTAAAGATTTTTAGAGTTTGTAAAACTTACTTTTAGAGTTTGTTTAAGAATTAATTTGATGTTTAAAATTATTATCTTATGTAAATAAATTGTACCCTGGTTTTATGTATATATCTATATATAGATGAATGTTGAGAAAATAAAGGTAAAATAATAATAATAATAGCGATTTGAAGAAGTAAAGAAGACAAGCATTAGCGCTCCCTTATCCGGGCACGTGTTGATCAGGAGAGAAAATGCGCCACATTTTGGTATCAGAGCCCGGTTGGGCAATTTTGGGTTTTTAAAAGTGAATTTTGAAAATGTTTATTTCTTGAAATGTACCCACAATTGCATTTTTGGAGTTGCTGCTTTATTGATTAGGGCCGTTACCTTTATGTTATAGGTAGGATATGGCTTCAGGATCAAGACGAATAGTAGTAGAAGAAGCTGAGAGTAATAAGCCTTCAGAGGCAAGAGCTTCATCACAACCAAGTCGTCATCGAGCTGCGACACCGAGATCTAGTGCTAGCTCACTTTGTGAGCATTCAGCTATTAATATGGGTCAGACTAAGCTCATGAAAAACATGATAGATTTACTACAGAGAGCATCACGATTAGCTTCGTCTGGATTACAGTTTAAGAGACTGAGGAAATTAGGGGCATCTGATTTCTATGGTAAACGAGAAGACCACTCAGTGGCAGAATTTTGGTTGGAACGAGCAAAGTGAGTATTTGATCAACTGCACTACATAGATGAGCAGAAATATGAATATGCAGTATCTCTGCTATAGGAGCATGCATACGATTGGTGGCGATATGAATCACAGAGCACAGAGGCTCCTGACCCTATGACATGGGAATTCTTTCTAGAGAAGTTTAAGGAGGAGTATATTCCTTCTATCTACACAGACGATAAGAAGAGAGAGTTTCTGATGCTAAAACAGAGGGATATGTCTGTAACAGAATATGAGAGAGAATTCACTCATCTTTGCAAGTATGCTGGTGGTATTGTGTCTACAAAGGCTGATAAATGTCGACGATTTGAAGATGGATTGAGGGATACGATCAAGTTACAAGTTTCAGCCCTACGTCTGATGAGCTTTCCCAGTTTACTAGCATCTGCTAGAACAGTTGAAAAAGTCTTGGCGGCACAGCATCCTGTGCAGGTTAGTGGGGTTAGTAGGCCAGCATCACAACCAAGTGGAGTGCAGTCGAGTGGCAAGAGAGTCAGATCTATTGGTGGCCAATTCCAAGTTGGAGGTTCTAGCAGACCTCAGTCTTATAGGCGGGGACAACCCATAAAATCTACTTCATCGGCAGCCAGTGCACCGACACAGGATTCAACAGATCTACCACTCTACCATTGTGTCAACATTGTGATCATTCGCATCCAGGATAGTGTTGGTGGATGACAGGAGCGTGCGCAAGATGCGGCTCCAAGAACCATCTTAGAAGAGATTGTCCATTGCTACAGTTTGGCAGAGGTTTGGGGAGTATTGAGTCAGTACCAATACAGATTATGGGACAAGGCAGAGGATGAGGCCGAGGGCAAGGAAGAGAAGGTCGTGCAGGGCCAAGCCAGTTCAGATCAGACAAAGTAGAGAGACCTAAAGGCAGTAAGCTGCTCCAGCAAAAGCTTATGCCATGCGAGGCCGAGAGGAGCAGGATGCACTTGACGTCATAGCGGGTAAATTCCTTCTCTTTGGCTCTTGTATATATGCATTGATAGACCCTGGGTCAACACACTCATACATATGCACACCACCATCGTGTCGAGAGGGTCTAAAACCAGAGACTCTAGAATATGATATTCGTGTGACTAACCCGTTAGGACACAGTGTGCGGGTTAGTAAAGTGTTTAGAGGTTGCCCAATCGAAATTCAAGGCAGGCAATTTCCAGCAGATCTAATAGAGCTACCATTCCGCGAGTTCGATGTGATCTTGGGAATGGATTGGCTAACTCACCATGGGGTGATAATAGATTGCAAAAAGAGGCAGATGAGAATTAAAGTTTCATAACAAGAAGAGATAGTAGTGATGGGCGAGGATAGAGGATATCCAGATAATGTGATATCAACGTTGAAAGCTCGTAAACTCATCAATAAGGGATGTGAGACTTACCTAGCGTATGTGATTGATACCCGAAAAAAAAGTTCAAAGTTGGCTGACAACCCAACTGTTAGTGAGTTTCTAGATGTGTTCCCTGAGGAGTTACCAGGAATGCCACCTGACCGAGAGATAGCGTTTGTTATTGAATTAGTACCTGGCACCGCTCCTATATCTATTACACCATATAGGATGGCACCCATAGAATTGAAAGAGTTGAAGATACAGTTACAAGAAATGTTAGATAAAGGATTCATATTACCTAGTGTTTCACCATAGGGTGCTCCAGTAGTATTTGTAAAGAAGAAAGACGGTACTTTGAGTATTTTCATTGACTACAGACAGCTTAATAGGGTTACTGTTAAGAATAAATACCCACTGCCTATGATTGATGATTTATTTGATCAGCTGAAAGGTGCAAGTATATTTTCAAAGATAGATCTTCGATCGGGGTATCATCAACTGAAGATCAAAGGGTCAGATGTATCTAAGACGACATTCAGGACTCGTTATGGTCATTATGAGTTCTTGGTGATGCTATTTGGATTGACGAATGTGCCGACAGTTTTTATGGACCTGATGAACCGAGTGTTCAGGCCATATATTCATCAATTTGTAGTTGTATTCATTGATGACATTCTTGTCTATTCTAGAGATCAAGTAGAGCATGGCCAACATCTTAGAAAAGTATTGCAGACTTTGAGGGAGAAACAATTGTATGTAAAACTATCTAAGTGTGAGTTTTGGCTGGAAGCAGTTAGTTTTCTGGGTAATGTAATTTCAGCAGAAGGTATTCAAGTTGATCCTAGCAAAATCGAGGCTATTCTTAATTGGAAATCACCTCGAAATGTGACAGAAGTGAGAAGTTTTCTTGGATTAGCCGGATACTATAGGAGATTTGTGAAAGGATTTTCATCTATAGCGAATCCTTTGACACGACTGCTGCGAAAAGAGGTCCGTTTTGAATGGACAGATAAGTGTCAAGCACACTTTGATCGATTAAAGGCAATGTTGACTGAAGCACCAGTTTTGACTTAGCCTACTCCAGGAAAAGATTATGTTGTGTACAGTGATGCAAGTCACAATGGGCTAGGATGTGTTCTTATGCAAGAGGGAAAAGTGATTGCATATACCTCCAGACAGCTTGGGAACAAGATGTACCAAGATTTGAAAGCACAATACTGGTGGTCGGGGATGAAAAAGGATATCACTGAATATGTTGCTAAATATCTAATCGGTCAACAAGTGAAAGCTGAGCATCAATTACCCACAGGATTACTATAACCGATTTCCATACCAGAATGGAAGTGGGAGAGGAACATGATGGATTTTGTGTCCAGTTTACTGGTAACTGAGAGAAAGCATGATGCAGTGTGGGTGATAGTGGATCAATTGACGAAGTCAGCACATTTCCTACCAGTGCGAATGGACTATACTTTGAACAAGCTGGCTGAGATTTATGTGAATGAGATAGTGAGACTTCATAGAGTACTTGTGTCTATTATCTCCGATAGAGATCCCAGGTTTATGTTGCAGTTCTGGAGAAGTCTACAGCAGGCTTTGGGAACTCGACTAAATTTTAGCACGGCATTTCATCCACAAATGGATGGACAATCAGAGCGAGTTATACAGTTGCTAGAGGATATGATGAGATGTTGTGTGCTTGAATTTGAGGGAAGTTGGGATCGACATCTACCTTTTATAGAGTTTGCCTATAACAACAGTCATCAAACGAGTATTGGCATGGCTCCTCATGAAGCTTTATACAGAAGAAAATGTAGGACACTAGTATGTTGGACCGAGTTGAATGAGAAAAAAGTTGATTGGGCCAGAGATAATTCAACAGACTGAGGAGAAACTTAAAGTGATCACGGAAAGGCTAAAGGCAGCATAAGATCGACAGAAATCATATGCCGATTTAAAGAGTCGAGATATAGAATATGCTGTAGGTGACAATGTATTTCTTAAAGTTTCTTCGTGGAAAAAAATAGTGAGGTTCGGTAGAAAAGGAAAGTTAAGCCCAAGGTTTATTGGTCCTTATGAAATTCTGGAAAGAATAGAACCATTGGCTTACCGATTAGCTCTTCCTCCGGAGCTAGCAAAATTCATAACGTGTTCCACATTTCAATGTTAAGAAGATATCGTTCAAACCCGACCCATGTTATACCAAATGAGGAAATAGAGGTACAGACAGACATGTCTTATGAGGAGGAACCAGTGGCTAAAATAGCATATGAAGGGAAAGTTCTTCGAAACAAGAGAGTCCCTCTAGTTAAAGTTTGGTGGCAGAAATCATACAATTGAAGAAGCCACGTGGGAAAGTGAAAAAATGATGAAGAAGCAGTATCCCCAGTTATTTAACCTCGAATGAACAGGTAAATTTCGAAAATGAAATTATTTTAAGGGGGAGAGAATGTAATATCCGCTAATTTAGGCCCCGAGTTGCACGTGTCACGAAGTTGACGCGTTTGACTGATCATAGTCTAAATTTGGATTTTTACAAAAATTGATCAAATTAATGGCTAAATTAAATGAAAAATGCCTAATTAAGTGATTATAAAGTTTAAAGAAGTTGATTTATGGTAAAGGACTAAATTGCAAAATTTGATAAGTTTTGGGGTCAAATTGCAATTTACCAAAAATTGGAGGATTAATGAGATTAATTGCTAATCAACATATTAATTTTGGGGACATTTTAATAGGTTTGGCCTCCTCAATGAGATTAATGGGTTCATTAAGCCTAATGTCAAGAAATGGTCAAAATGGTGGGTCCCACATGAAGACTTTTGGGCACCCTATTTAATGTCTTCTTTTCTTCTTCTTCTTCTCTTCATTTTCTGTCTTCTTCTCTCTCTCTTATACCAGTCACGCCAGCCCCATCTCCTCCATAGCCAATCTTGAATTCTAGAGAGAGAAAGGAAGAGAAGAGAGGTGAAAGAACAAGAACAAGTGATCTTCATGGTCCATAACTCCTAAGGAAGCTGCAAAAAACAAGAAAGAGGAAGAAGAATCAAGTTTGGTAGAGAGAGAAAATCTCCAAAGTTGTGATCAAGTGAAGAAAAGTGTAAGGTAAGAAGCATTTCTTCTTCTTCTTCATCTTTTCTTAAAGGAAGTTCGAATTTTGAGCTCATCCAAGACTTATATGGAAAGAGAGAGAAACTAGGGTTTTGAGAGAGAATAAGAGAGTTTAAGGTCTTAAGAAAACTAAATGATAATAATAATTTATGATGTTGTAGGAGTTCCAAGTGACAAGGAACAAGCTCTAAGGAGCAACGAAAAAGAGAAAGCTACCTAGAAGAGTGAAGAAGAAAGATTAAGGTTTGTGCATAACTTAAGGCTATAGCCTATTTTTGATTGAAATAATGCATGTTGAACATGATTTTATATAAATGCATTTCAAGAATGATGATGATTATGACATGAAACCATAGGTTTAGACATGTATGAATGAGATCCTTGTGTGACATTGAATTAATGATGCATGTTAGAAAATCTTGTATGATCAAGACATTTACATGTATTAGAAAGTAATAAGTTAAGTAAAGAACCTTAGAAATGCATGAAATAGATTTTGGTATGATTTGGATAATGTTAGAATGAATGAAAAGTGAATATGCAGATTTACTGCTGAAAGTCATGGGCGTGACTATTGAGTCACGGGCGTGAACTTGAGGGTTCACGATTGTGACTGATTGTATCACGGTTGTGACTTCTGGGTGGAAATGGTACTATTCATTCCAGAAGCATTCACGGGTTGGAATCAAGGACGTGAACTTATTCACGGGCGTGAATGAGTAATCACGACCGTGAATGCTTTTGGGCGATTCATTCTAGTAGCATTCACGGCTTGGGATTACGGGCGTGAACTAATTCATGGGAGTGAAATTAGTAATCACGGCCGTGAATGCTCTATATTTGTAATTATGAATGTGGTTATCAAATGAGGAATTCAGGTAAGTAAATGAAAGTCATTGTCTATCTAGTGAAATAAGAATGATATGGATATATATATATATATATATATATGTATATATATATATATATATATTGATATGAGAACGTGTTATGTTGTGATATAGAAAAATGAATTGTCACGGATGAAATATGTGAATTGACATGGATGATATATGAAATCTGATGCGGATGATAAGCATGAGAATATTGATGTACCTAGTTAAATAAATGAAAAGATATTATCCAGTATGTATGAGTTTGACTATATGTTTGCGAAACAAGAAAATTGAGATGTTGATAAACAGAAGAATTATGATTGATGTGAAAATATAAAGAAGCCCATTACTCTACCTGCAGACTAGAATCAGGATAGATGACATGTCATTAAGGGGGCGAATGATACCGTACTATTCCTAAACCAATGTGGCTTAAGCTTTGGGAGTGCCATTGGTCTGAGATGCTCGGTCAATGTGGCTTAAGCTCTAGGAGCGCTATTGACTTGAGAAGCTCTGATGAGCACATGTAAATGAGGACAAGGTGGCTTAAGCTTGGGGAGCGCCCTTGGTCCGGTTATTCATCTATGATGAAATTACACTCAATCACTGTGGCTTAAGCTCGAGGAGCGCTATTGATTGAGAAGCTCTTTTCAGCCAGATAGTGGACAGGGTGGCTTAAGCTCTGGGACCGCTCCTGATCCATAACCCGTATCCAGTCAGTCCAAATTTAGATTGATGTGGGCAAGATAATGAGGATTTGTCAAAAAATATGAAAAAGAAAAGAATAAGAAAATGATGATGAGATGAGATTGAGAGATAATGATAAAGAAAATAACATAGTAATTTACCATCAAAGATAATTGAAAATAACATTGTCTATGTGAGCATGACTTTTATACTTGTATAAAATATGAATATGTTGATAGTCATGGCATGCATAAAATGATACATGTTATTGCTTGTAGCATGATATAGTATATTGCCTTATTTATATGCACCACTAAGCTTAGAGCTTAGTGTGGCAGTTTTCTTCCGCGCAGATATAGAAATGTAGCTGAAGGTGATAGATAAAGCAAGCGGTGATCCTATTCAAGTAAAGTAGCCGAACCTTGAGAAAGTGGGTAACAAGCTTTGAAATTTTTGTATTTGGCTTTTTATTTTAAAGAGTTTTAGAGTTTGTAAAACTTACTTTTAAAGTTTGTTTAAGAATTAATTTGATGCTTAAAATTACCATCTTATGTAAATAAATTGTACCCTGGTTTTATGTATATATCTATATATATATGAATGTTGAGAAAATAAAGGTAAAATAATAATAATAATGATTTGAAGAAGTAAAGAAGACAGGCATTAGTGCTCCCTTATCCGGGCACGTGTTGATCGGGTGAGGGGGGGTGCTACAATAGTAATGGTGCAAGTATCCTTAAACTTTAAGATGCTCAAGTTATCTTTAATACTAAATCTTGTACTTTGACTTCATTCTGTGTTGCTTCTCAGAGGTTGCTTATAGGGTGGTGATTGGGTGTAATACGGGATATTGAAGGTAGTTTAGTAGCCAATAAAGGATTCACCACTCCTAATAGAAAAAGAGTATACCCATGGCCTCTTGTAGAGATCATTACTCAAAAATCCTTGGCCGAGGTGGAAAAGTCTTGAAGAATGTCTTCAATGGCATGTCTAATAGAGTAATAAGTCTCATAGACAAAAACTAATACCATTTGTACTAGATGTGACATTGTCAGTCTAGTGTTAGCTGACACACAGTCCATGCTCTGAATCAGATAATGTATAGTTTGGTGAAAGGACAAATTGGACAATAATTGTATATGGAAAGATTTAAAGTCATACCATTGACTTTTCGATCAATTGGGGGTTGTAATGTGTTGCTAGATACTGTTGGGTTTTGAAGAACGAATTACATTCATAAATGCAGCGAAAAAATAAAAATTTCAAAATTCTTAATAAAAGATCATACTTGTGCCATTAAAACTAATTTATATAAACATAGAGGTTAGAAATTATTCCTTGTAATTTCTTATTTGTTATTCAAATCTTCACCTTGTTGGGTTGTAGCAAACCCCAATAATCCACACTAGGATGTCTCTAATGATAATCCACGTGAAAAATGAAGAAGAAACTATTTAAAGAAATGGTTTGAACAAATTCAAAGTGCTAGGTTTGAACAAATTCAAAGTGCTAGCTTTGAAAGTGTTCTTGAGAGAATTTTATTGTCTTAAAACTATTTTTTTCACAAAAAAAATATTTTGATGCCTATTTTCTGCCATTTAATGTCTTTTCTATTTGAATCAAATTCAAAAAAAAATCAAAAGTCAAAAATGGAGAAAAAAAAAACTTGAATGAATAGTAAATTTTTGTAATGGCCATAATTGGCCTAATTAAGGCTAAATTTACCCGTTGGCCAACGGGAGGCAGCATCGCGTGCACTGGGCCTGCTGTGAGCTGTTGTTGGGCAGGCCAACTGCCTGCCTAGTGCGCATGGGCCCGTACAGGCTCGTGACCCTCCTGAACAATTTTTCCAGTGCGATCTCATCGCGATCCATCCCAAAATAATTCTTTCATATTTTGGATCCCATCCAAGACCATTTTACTCATTTTCCATATCATCAATGTGTGTGACCTATTAGGTTCCCGGTTATGTTGGCCACTTAAATTAACAATTAATTTAAACAAGTCATGAGCGGTATCTAACAACAAATCATGAACCCCAATTAACCGAAAAGTCAATGGTTTGACTACAAACCTTTCAATAGACAATATCTGTCCAATTATTCCTTTCACCATTCTATACCCCACTTGGTTCAAAGTATGAACATATGTCAACTCCCACTAGACTGACTACTTCACGTCTAGTCCAAGTAATGTTAGTTCTTGTCCCTGAGGCTCATTACTTTATTAGATATGTCATTGAAGACTATCTTTATGACATTTTCACTCTGCCTAGAGATTCCCAAGTAATGACCATGACAAGAGGCCATGGGTATACACTCATTCTATCAGGAGTGGTGAATCCATTGTTATTTACCCAATTACCTTCTAATATCTCAAGCTATATCCAATCACCACCCTATGAGTAACATCCCTGAGGCAACAAGGAATAGTGTCAAAATACAGAATCAGTATCCAAGATATCATTGAGTACCTCAAGTCTAAGAATACTTCCACCATTGCTATGATGAGATTATCATTGAAATTTGAATATATTATCCATATAATTGTTTCAAAGCTGGTCATCCAATGTGCTTAGCTACACTTAGCAAGCATCCACATGTTAACTCTAAACATCTCATGTTTACAGATTATGAGATCTACTACTCGATTCATTCAAGGAGTGAAACATGTACTAGTCTGTTTGGATTAACAATGTCCATCTCATTAATCCTATGACTAGGGATAATTTTGATACTAAAATAATTAGACATAATAAGAATCTCAATATCATCATCTCATCATAATTTCCTTCTTGCTATGTTATGTATCAAGGACTTCATTAATTGATTTAAGATCACTATCAATTCATATATCAAATGAACATCAAATTAATGAAAAAGTCTTTTATTAATCAAATAAATTTATACAATAAGTGCTAAAGGTGATTGCCTTTAGAGCACTCCTCTAACAGATACCATTCGTGATTTGCTGGAAATCATATGATGATTTGAGCTGTCAGCATAATCGAGAACCTAATAGCTCTATTGAAGGAATGAAGGATATTTGAAATGGGCTTTGGATTGGATCCAAAAAGTGGAAAGAAAAAATTTGGGCCAAGCACATTCATGAGCGTGAAAGGTGTTTCGTAGGGGTGAATGATATGTTGCACATCGCGTGCACACCATCCACAACATGCACACGATAGTGGTTGTGGATTTATGTGTCACAGGTGTAACACCCCCTTACCCCATTTTAGTTCAGTAATGTAAGTGAGCATTACTCGACTAACTGTCTTATAAACTTAGCTAAATAAAGTGTAAATTATTGTTTTTTTTTGCGAAAATATTACAAACACTAAAATAAGTTTATTACCAACACCGATATTCAAAATTTTATTTATTTATAAAATATATTAATTTATATTCAAACTATGTCCATTATATTACAAGTCACATCCCCTAATACACAATAGATGAAATAGAACTATAATTTAATTTACAAAGCTTTTGATAAAATATACCAAAAATTTGTCCAAAGCTTTTAGTTGCTTTCATTAGGGTAACCTTCCTCTTTTGATAATTTTACTATCTACAGTTACCCTTTAAAAATTGCGCGAGAGGAAACCACTCACGCTAAGCTACTAGCTTAGTAGTGTCTCAAGGATAAAAATTTCACATACATATATTTTCTTACATGTTAATTAATCATTTCATAAATAAGGCATAAAATAAAGAATTATATGAAAACAAATAAAAATCAAACATTTCATATTTAACAATTTTAATTTAACATAACATTATCGAAATGACTTACTTTTATATTAGTGTTATTTCTCATTTTTTCTTGTGCCCATAACACCTATAACCGAACTAGTTCTAGATTAAATATCTTAGGACTTAACTATTTTTACATTTATTCACAATATTTTCAAAAATGATAATTGTACTAAATTTTCTTATACATGTTTATTTATTTTTGTTATTTGTTTCCATTGTTATTGCAGCACTCTCTTACCCTACTAGTCGTTAATAGTATATGGAAGTGCTACTAATCTCATTTATTTTTATAAAAACCAATACTCAAATTATTGTATAATTTTTTTCAATTTTCAAGTTTATTATTAGAGGAATATTTATTACTATAATTATTTTTCTTTTTTTTATTTAAATATGCAACTAGTGATATAAATATTTTGATTTAAAAGAACTCATTCATTAAATCATAATATTTAGAAATATATTTACCAAATATATTAATTATAAAATTCAATCCTTATAGAGCCTACATGCCACAGTTTACATCAAAAGAAATTCTCAATATTTAATTTTTACAATATAATTTCCAAAATATACAAAAAGAAACTAGATTGCTACAATTTGATCTTGGGGTTCCCTCTTCTTCGGTCACCCTATTGGAACAACTACTTTTATTTATCTGCACATGAAACACATGTGCTAAGTTACTAGCTTAGTGGTACGTTTGATAACTATCCAATAATTATATAAATATTTCCAAAATAAAACTTTCAAAACTACAATTAACTTACTAAGCATGCCAAATATTCAAATAATATTAAAACTATTTTTATCATGCAAAATATACAACTCATCAATTTTAACGTTCATTTCAATTAAGCATGCTTGAAATGACTTAAAAATTTAAGATATAAAATTTACAATATCAATTTCATAATTCACACATTTTTTTCTGTTATTTATTTATTAGTTCACGACATCTTAGACCGGAACTAAACATTGGATACAGAGTTTCTGCTCTCCGACAGTATACTTGGCACCTACATAATTTTTTTATAACTCGGTATTTAACGCCTACATTTTCAATATCTCAGTACCTTTTTAGTGCCTACATAATTTCAAACTCAGAACTATTTCTTAGTGTCTACGTAATTTCAACTCAACACTACTTCTTACTGCCTACATAAATTAAATCTTAGTACTATTATTTTTAGTGCCTACATTTCTACCCTTTTATTGGCATGCCAACTTAACCTAATTTCTAATTCTCTACAAGATGTTATAGGACTTAATTACATTTGTTACCTTTAATTTTCAACTTGAATCACATAAAAATGAATGTTTTAGCAAAAGTTATGAATTTTCTTCTAAGTTACATTCATTCCAATCTACCCAGTATTTTACTGGACAGATTTATGCCTTATATTGCTCTATATTTGTCATCCATTTTTAGATGGACTTTGGACAAGTGATCAAGTAGAAAAATGTAGGTACATGTCTTATCTTTAATTTCCAACTGTAATCACAATAAACCGAATTTTTTTAGCAAAAGTTATGAATTTATTTCTAAAATATGTTCACTGCAATCTACCCAGTATTTTACTGGACAGATTTTTAGTTCAAAATTTGAGTCAATTTTCACCTAATTTCAGGCATATTCAGGTCTAATAGTCTAAATGAAAGTTGAAGCCCTATGTCTTAACTTTCCAACCCACAAGAATTACTCAAAAATCATTTACAGAACTCAAGGCATGGCTAGAAAACTAGACATTGTTTATAAGACGAATTTTTCAACACATTAATTAATTTATACAATTTCCATTTTCATGCATCAACCTCATATTCTAGTTTTTATTTTCACATTCATGGCATCATTTAATCACCAATTCATCACTCAATCAAATATCTAGAATTTCATACACAATTTCACAAACATCATAAAATCAAAATCAACATTTTTATATATTGAATTTTTGTCAAATGTACATACCTTAAAATTTTACTTCTCTTCACTTTTCTCTTTTTCCTAGCTAGTTTTCTCTTTTCCCTTATTTCCTCTTTGATTTTGGTTCAAAGGTTGTTCAATTCCTTGTCCTAAAAATAAATTTTACACTAATCAAACACTAATTCATCCTTAATCACCATTAACATAATAATAATCCTAAATTACTAGCTTTAATGGCAACTAACCTCAAACTCAAAGAAAATGGAAGAAGAAAAGTGAGAAGATGGAAAATCTAAACTCACCTTTAGTGATCTTTAAAATGACTAAAGTCTTCTTTCTCTTTTTCTGTAGGGCCACATCTTATGCAATTAAGTATAACCTATCCCTGTATCAATTGATCACACATAGCAGACTGGAAAGGCAAAATACGCGGTTAACATTGGTAGTAAATTTTTCTCATATCCTATAATATTATTCAATGACTTTCAAGTCAAATTTGAGGCTTTTTCCAAAATACGATATATCACATATATTAAAACATAAACTTTGCACATAGGTATTTACGAGTTGCTTTCATTTATACATTTTTAAAACTCATTCCAAAATGACTATACATATTCAAACATGTAAATACCAAATACATATGACATATTTTCTTGCTCGTGTGGAATGCAAGGAGAGAGAGTGATGAGGCTCGGCCAGTAACCTGTGCTCCATATCTTCTGTACGTTACTCAAAATGAGCTACACTTTTCTTTTCCTGAAAAATGATGCAAATTGATGAGTTGCGGCTCAATGAGAATAATCATCAAATGAGCTCTAAAGTACTAAACAACTCATAGTAATAAATCATAAATCCAATATATACCATGTATTCCATTCCATTCATCAGTATCATATAAGTATCAATAAAGTTGAAACATATAATCATTACTCTTTATGTATGCAAATGCTTTGATTATTTCATTTTGTTGTGACCCAGTCAAACAGACATTGCCCCAAGTTTCCATGTGAACATTTACATTTGCTAGCTAGTTTGATCATTTGCTTCATTTGCACATTTGTTGGGCCATAGGCCTCTTCTTTTGCTTTACAATATCAATTAACTAGTCACAATGCCTTTTAATTCAATATGCATATGCACTTCTACTTAAGCATTCATCAACCATTGTATCTTATCGCACAAAACATACATATACCGCATATATGCCTCATATGTCATGCATATACCTTGCATATACTATACATATACCATGTATATATATCACATATGTCAAACATATACCTCAAATATACCACAAGTATACCACTTATGTGTACCACAAATGTCACAAATTATCCATCATCATATTATCAAGGACAAATTATGAAAATCATATTAATCAACTAGCAAGCAACATTCATATACACCAAAGAATTCAATTGATAATTAGACTCACCTTTCTCCCTTTTTTTCCGACCCCTAACTTACTGTCTATCTGCTCCTTGTGGGTCTCCGATATGTTGTGAGCGTATTATAAAAATATAATCGATTAACTCATGATTAGAGAGACTTAATGTGGCTTAAACAAATTAATATGCATTGTTCATATCAATAGTTAAGATATTTTCTATGAGGCAGTGTGACCTTATGGAACTGTTTAACCTATAACTTTTTCTATAGTTGACCAATTAATCTGATTCTTATTCCTAATTCCAATTAACATAGAATTAGGTAACATATTAAAATTTCAGACCAAATAGGTCATTGTACAATTTTTGGTGGAATTTCTAAATGTGTTCTGTTTTCTGCCTTTAGGCAGTTTCAGGGTACCAAATGTGGTTCATCATAACTTAAATATATAAGTCATATTTCACTGAACATTTACAGAAACTTATATGGGTTCAAGTGGAACATTTTTTATGTTGACAACTTTTATCAATTATGTCTCTATGGTCTTCCAATTATAAGAAACATTTCACTGGTCCATAATAGAATTGGCTTCTAGACCAATATGACTTCTAAAGACCATAACGTAGCCTATACATAACATATTAAGCTGAAATTAGTACCCATATTAAATAAGACATAGACCTATAACTTTTACGTTTTTATAATGTACATAATCTATCTCTAAGAAGCTCAAAATGGCTACACAAGTTTTTGGAACTGCCTAGGGCAGTAAGCAGGTAGTTCAAACTATGGAACAGTCATGGTTCCATTCACCATAACTCAAAATATACAAGACATATGAACCTGAAATTTGGTATAAAGATACATAACACATATATCTATAACTATTATGTTTTGAGATACTTTAAGTAATGGCTTTAACATATTTAAACCTAAATAAAACTGTAGCTAACTCAGTTAGGGTTCACACCCTGACCAATTTCAATAGAGAGAGGATTTCTCTTCCTATACACCTATCTTGCAAGGGATAAATTTGCTTCAAAAACTATGTGAAACAAGGAAGAATTGAAGTCTGGAATGGAGGAAGATGAAGAAGGAAACGGGCTGGAGTAAGGAGGCAGAAATGGAGGAGGAAGATAAATCTAACTTTTTTTGTTTTTGTCTTTTTATTTTCTTCTTTTCTTTTTTCTCTTCTCTCTTCTCTTCTCTTCTCTTTTCTCTTCTCTTTTCTTTTGTTTCATTTTCTTTTTATTTTATCTATATTATTAGTATTATTATTTACATATATTTATAATTCCACTAATTCACACAATAATACAACTTAATCATTTGGCCCGATTTAACTAAATTAACAATGTAAAATGTTTACTAATATTAATCTAGTCATTTTGCTTACTTTAATTTAGTCACCTTATTCAATTTATTTCTAATAATTTGTTATCCTCCTTTAGGTTATAAGTACAAACATGTGACTCGATACAATTGCAAATATTAGGACACGTAGCTAGTGCGTGTAATACCCGATAATTTAGGCCACGGTCGCGGTTGACTGAAATCCGGTGTACCGAACCGATCGAGGTCTAAATTCGGACATGAAAGAAATAAATTAAAATAATAATAAGATGGGAGAAAAATATTTTGGATATTATTAATTGAGAATTTTGAAGTTTGGAATTAAAATTGAGAAAAAAATAATTTTTCGCTGAACGAAATTGGAAATTGCAGTGTTTTTGGCACAGATATTTTAAGAAGGCATAAAAATGGAATATTCTTTATCTAAGGAAAGGAATATTCTTTTGATTAAAATAAAGTAAGAGTGATTTAAATTAATGGACCAATAGGAAGCAAGATTAGTAACTAATCCTAACCACCCACCTAATCCAACTATAAAAAGTCAAATTTCCACTTTTTTAACCATTCTTCTTCTTCCTCACCTTAATTACACCCATTTCTCTCCCTTTTTCTCTCTTTGCCGTGAGCTTCTCCTCCTCCCTTGATGTTCTTCTTTTTGTTCTCCAATTAAAGCAAAGATTAGATGAAAAAAAGTGGGATTAAGGCAAGATCATGAAGAAAGTGAAGTAAAGTGAGCAAAACCAAGGAAGAGGAAGGAAGAAAGGAAGAGAAAAAGAGAGAAAGAAGTTTTTAGCCATTTGGAAGATCTTCAAAGGTGAGTTTAGATTTTCCATCTCCTTACTTTCTTCTTCTCATTTCTTTGAGTTTGGGGTTATTTGTCATTATAGCTAGTAAATTAGGGTTATTAGTATGTTAATGGTGATTAAGGGTGGATTAGTATGATTAGTGCTTGATTAGTGTAAAATTTGTTGTTAGGACAAAGAAGTGAACAAACTTTAAACCAAAATCAAAGGGGAAGTAAGGGCAAGGAAAAGGCTATCTAAGAGGAAGAGAAAAGTGAAGAAAAATAGAACTTTGAGGTATGTACATTTGGCAAAAATTCAATGTATAAAAATGTTGATTTTGATTTTGTGATGTGTATGAAATTCTGCATATTTGATTGAGAAATGAATTGGTGATTAAATTATGCCATGAATGTGAAAATAAAGACTAGAAAATGAGGTTGATGCATGAAAATGGAAAATGTATGAATTATTTGATGTGCTGGAAAATTCGTCTTATGAACAGTGTCTAGTGTTTTGATCATAACTTGAGTTCTGGAAATCATTTCTGAGTGATTCTTGCTGTGTTGGAAAGTTAAGACATAGGGCTTGAACTTTCATTTATACCATTAGATCTAAATATACCTGAAATTAGGTGAAAAATGGACTCAAACTTTGAACTAGAAATCTGTCCAGAAAAAAAAAATACTGGGCAGAGTGCATTGAACATAGGTTAGAAGAAAATTCATAACTTTTGCTACGAAATTATTTTTAATGTGATTCTAGTTGGAAATTAAATATAAGACATGTATATACATTTTTCTAGTTGATCACTTGTCCAAATTCTATCTAGAAATGGATGAAATAGAGAGAGAAAAATAAGGCAGAAATCTGCCCAGTAAAATACTGGACAGATTGCAATGAACGTAGCTTAGGAGAAAATTCATAACTTTTGCTACGAAATTCGTTTTAATGTGATTCCAGTTGGAAATTAAAGTTAAGACATTTACTTATATTTTGTTAGTTGATCACATGTCCAAATTCTGTCTAAAAATAGACGAAAAATACAGAGCAATATAAGGCTGAAATGCTGTCCAGAATAGGACTGCTGGTAGAAATGTGTTGATTGTGGATTTTTGTGTTAGAAAATGTATTAAGTGAATTTTTCTTATAGTTATAATGATTAAATGAGCTAATATGAGGTTGTAAAATATTGAATGGGAATGATTGCATTTATATTAATGTTTCCCTACATAATTTATGCAAATATGAATAAAGGTAACAAATGTAATTTAAGCCCTATAACATCTAGTCGAGAACTAGAAATTAGGATAAGTTGGCATGCCAATAAAAGGGTAGAAATGTAGGCACTAAAAATAATAGTGCTGAGTTAAAATTATGTAGGCACTAAAAATAATAGTGCTGAGTTGAAATTTACGTAGGCACTAAGAATTAGTGCTGAGTTCGAAATTTACGTAGGCACCAAAAAGGTGCTGAGTTGTTATTGAAAATGTAGGCGTTAATCGCCGAGTTATAAATAATTATGTGGGCGCCGAGTATACTGCCGGAGAGCAGAAACCCTATATCCAGTGTTTAGTTCCGGTCTAAGATGTCGTGGGCTATTAAATAAATAACAAAAAAAAAATGATGTGAAGTATGAAATTGATATTGTAAATTTTATATCTTGTATTGTTAAAATTTCAAGCATGCTTAATGAATAAAATGTCATAATTGATGAATTAAATATTTTTGCATGAAGAAAATAGTGTATTATTAATTGAATATTTGGCATGCTAAATAGATTAATTGTAGTTTCTAAAATTTCATTTTAGAATTATTATGTAATTATTGGATAGTTGCCAAACGTACCACTAAGCTAGTAGCTTAGCGCGTGTGTTTCACGCGCAGATAAATAGAAGTAGCTGTTCCGATAGGGCGACCGAAGAAGAGGGAACCCCAAGATCAGATTGCAGCAGTCTAGTTTTTTTTGTATGTTTTGAAAATGATGTTGTAAAAATTAAGTTTTAAGAATTTTGTTGATGTAAATTTGTGGCTTGTAATATTTATAAGTAATGGATTTGGTAATTATATATATCTAGAATTATTGTAGTTATATTTTTAAATATCATGGTTTAATGAATAAGTTATTTTGAATCACAATATTCCCATCACTAGATATATATTTAAATGGAAAAAAAATATGGTGATAAATATTCCGCTAATAATAAACTCAAAAATTGAAATAAAAAAAATATTTATACAAAATTGAGCGTTGGTTTTAAATTAAATGAGCTTAGTAGCACTTCCATATCCTATTAGCGATTAGTAGGGTAAGGGAGCGCTACATTTAGTGGTATCAGAGCCCAGGTTAATGATTCTTAATCAGTGGGTGTAAAATAGAATATGTGTCTCATTTATATGCATAAAATGCTGCAATTATCTGATTTGGGTCTCTTCTTTTGGTTTATAGGTAGATATGGATTCGGAATCGGAACAAGATTTCTCAGAAGATGAACTGAGCAATAGTCCTTCACGCACAGCCAATCCCAGACAACCTCAATCTGTGAGAGATTCCGGGCCGAGTGTAGTAGCTCCTCCGAGAGCAGAGAGACAGGATAATTTAAGACAGGAGCCTCTTATGGAGCAGATAGCTAATTTATTGCAACGGATAGTACAAGCAGTTCCACAACCAGCTCCACCTCCTCCTGCACCTCAGCCAAAACCCCGGATTGATAAGCTGAGAAAATATGGGGCCACAGATTTTATGGGAAGGAGAGAGGATGACCCAGCAGCTTCAGAGTTTTGGATGGAATCCACAGAAAGGGTGTTTGAGGAATTGGAGTGTCCAGAGGAACAGAAGGTTAGATATGCAGTGTCCCTTTTAAAAGATCATGCCTATGATTGGTGGAAATCAATTTTATCAAAGCCCCAGACACCGAAGCCACCTTCCTGGAATTTCTTCCAGGCAGAATTTAGCAAGAAATATGTGCCAAGAGTTTATGTGAATGAAAAGAAAAGGGAGTTTCAAGACTTGAAGCAGGGAAGCATGTCAGTCGCCGAGTATGAGATGGAATTCACCCGACTAAGTAAATATGCAACTGGAATCATCGCTGATGAGGCAGACAAATGCCGAAGATTTGAGGATGGGCTTAATGATGATATTGGGAATATGGTGACCGCCCTTCAGCTTGAGGATTTTGCTACACTAGTATCCTCAGCCATTAGTGTGGAAAAGAGGTCAAAGAGAAAGAGGATAGAAGAGCTACCACGGAGACAGACATTTATCATGGGCCAGACATCAGGTAAAAGGGGGCGGACAGCGCCTAGGTTTTTCCAGTCACAGGGTACTAGATCAAACTTTTCAACTAGGCAAAGCCAGCGGTCGAGGCCAGAGGGATCTACAGCTAGTGCACCAGCTTCGGGTAATAGGAGATTCATATCTGTCACATGTCAACATTGTGGGAGATCACATCCAGGTGATTGCTGGTGGATTACTGGAGCATGCTTACGATGCGGATCTACTGAGCACAAACAGAAAGATTGCCCGAGAGGAAGAGGTACAGGTGGTGTAATATCAGTTCAGCTTCAGAATGTCACTCGAGGCAGAGGCAGGGGACAAGGACAGTCTAGAAGTGGCAGAATTGGGCAGAGTATATCAGAATCAGTGAATAGAGTAGAAGGTAGTCGAGCCCCAGCCCGAGCATATGCCATGAGAGCTCGTGAGGAGCAGGATGCCCCGGATGTGATAATTGGTAAATTTTCTCTTTATGATACTGATTTATTTGCACTGATAGATCCGGGTTCTACACATTCATATTTATGTATGTCACCACCTAGTCACTGTAATATGGTAGCAGAGGAATTAGATTATGATATATTAGTGACCAATCCTTTGGGTCATGGAGTGAAAGTTAGTCGAGTCTATAAAAATAGTCCAATCAAAGCTCAAAATGTAGAATTCCCAGCTGATCTAATAGAGTTGCCATTCCGTGAGTTTGATGCAATCTTGGGGATGGATTGGTTAACTCGGCATAAGGCAGTGGTGGATTGTCAGTATAGGAGAGTGACTTTCAAGAATTCAAGGCAGGATGACGTGATTGTCCTAGGCGAGAACCGACCATACTTGACTAATGTCATTTCTGTGACGAAGGCAAGTAAGCTTATCAAAAAAGGATGTGAAGCATTTTTGGCACATATTGTAGATACCAAAAAGGAGAGTCTAGATCTCAGGGAGATTCCAACAGTATGTGAATATCCAGATATATTTCCTGAGGACTTGCCTGGGTTACCACCTGTCAGAGAGATAGAGTTTGCCATTGATGTTTTGCCAGGCACAGCCCCAATATCGATCACTCCCTACAGAATGGCACCTGCTGAACTAAAAGAATTAAAGGTCCAGTTGCAAGAGTTGTTAGAGAAAGGGTTTATCAGGCCTAGTGTCTCACCTTGGGGTGCTCCTGTTCTATTTGTGAAAAAGAAGGATGGCACCTTTCGGTTGTGTATTGATTATCGTCAGTTGAATAAGATGACAATTAAGAACAGATATCCCTTACCGAGAATAGATGACTTGTTTGATCAGTTGAAAGGAGCAGGGGTATTTTCTAAAATTGACCTCAGATCAGGTTATCACCAATTGAGAATTAAAGAATCAGACATTTCAAAAACAGCATTTAGGACTCGGTATGGTCATTACGAGTTCTTAGTAATGCCTTTTGGCTTGACGAATGCCCCAGCAGCATTTATGGATCTAATGAATAGAATCTTTAGGCCTTATTTGGACCAGTTCGTGGTGGTATTCATAGATGATATCTTGGTGTACTCTAGAAGCAAAGAAGAGCATAATCAACATCTTCGTATTGTCTTTCATATCTTGAGAGAGAATCAATTATATGCAAAGTTGTCAAAATGTGCATTCTGGTTAGATGAGGTGGCCTTTCTAGGGCATATTGTCTCAGTCGATGGGATCAGAGTCGACACTAGTAAGGTAGAGGCAATCCTCAACTGGAAACCGCCTCGGAATGTGACAGAGGTGAGAAGTTTTCTTGGTTTGGCTGGTTATTATCGGAGATTTGTGAAAGGATTTTCAATGATAGCCTCACCACTGACAAAATTGCTTAGAAAGGAGACCAGATTTGAGTGGTCAGAACGATGCCAGACTAGTTTTGATAAGTTGAAGAAAATGTTGACAGAGGCACCAGTGTTGACACAACCTACTGCGGGAAAAGATTATGTGGTGTACAGTGATGCTTCCCTTAATGGTTTGGGCTGTGTACTAATGCAAGAAGGCAAAGTGATTGCTTATGCTTCCAGACAACTGAAGCCTCATGAGAGAAATTATCCGACACATGATCTGGAACTAGCAGCTATTGTGTTTGCGTTGAAAATATGGCGACACTACTTGTATGGTGAGCAATGTTATATCTATACAGACCATAAAAGTTTGAAATATTTGCCTTCACAAAAGGAACTCAATCTGAGACAGAGGAGATGGCTAGAATTGATCAAAGACTACAATTGTATCATTGACTATCAGCCCGGTAAGGCCAATGTGGTTGCTGACGCGCTGAGTAGAAAAACTCTTGCAGGTAAATGTTAAAACTTAAATGTATTAAGTGAAAAAAAAAATGGAATAATAAGTTCTTTATATATTATTTTGGCAGAATTGCGGATTCAACCCACATTGATCCAACAAGTAAAGGACAATCAGAAGCAAAACACGAAATTAAAGGAAATCTTTGAAATGGTGAAAAAGGGTGAAAAACCAGAATTTACTATTGAAGCAGATGGGAGTATAAGGCATAAGGGCAGGTTGTGTGTGCCAGACATACCAGAATTGAAACAAGATATTTTGAAGGAGGCTCACAACGTTATTTATGCAATGCACCCAGGAAGCAACAAAATGTATCATGACTTGAAGGCATATTACTGGTGGCCAGGAATGAAAAGAGATATCACGGAGTATACTACCAGATGTTTAACTTGTCAGCAAGTGAAGGCAGAGCATCAAGTACCAAGTGGATTATTGCAGTCTATTTCAATTCCGGAGTGGAAATGGGAAAGAGTCACAATGGACTTTGTTTCTGGTTTGCCCTTGACACAAAAGAGGCATGATGCAGTATGGGTAGTAGTAGACCGGCTCACCAAATCAGCTCACTTTCTACCGATCAAGATGGATTATCCACTTAACCGTTTGGCAGAGATCTATGTTAATGAGATAATCCGTTTACATGGTGTGCCAGTTTCAATCATTTCAGATCGAGACCCGCGGTTCACTTCACAATTCTGGAAAAGTTTGCATCAAGCCATGGGTACTCGACTCAATTTCAGCACAGCGTTCCACCCACAAACAGATGGACAATCAGAGAGGGTCATACAGATATTGGAAGATATGTTGAGGAGTTGTGTGATAGAATTTGAAGGCAGTTGGGATAAACATCTTCCATTGATAGAATTTGCCTACAATAATAGTCACCAAGCCAGTATCGGTATGGCACCATATGAAGCCTTATATGGGAGAAAATGTAGAACGCCTCTAGGTTGGACCGAGCTTAGCGAAAAGAAAGTAATGGGTCCCGATCTAGTCCAACAGACAGAGGAAAAAGTCAGAGTAATAAGAGATAGGCTGAAAGCTGCTGCTGATAGACAGAAATCATATGCAGATTTAAAAAGGAGAGATATTGAATATACAGTTGGTGACAAAGTGTTCTTAAAAGTCTCACCTTGGAAAAGGATTTTCCGATTTGGAAAGAAAGGAAAGTTGAGTCCTAGGTTCATTGGACCATACGAGGTACTTGAACGCATAGGTCCAGTGGCGTACAAATTAGCTCTACCACCAGAGTTAGACAAGATTCACAACGTATTCCATGTGTCCATGTTGAGAAGATATCGATCAGATCCATCTCATATCATATCAGCAGAACCTATAGAGATACGACCAGATCTAACTTATGAAGAGGAGCCAGTGAAAATTTTAGCTCGAGAAATGAAAGAGCTACGAAACAAAAAGGTACCATTGGTGAAGGTCCTGTGGAAAAATCATAAGTCAGAAGAGGCAACTTGGGAAAATGAAGAGGT
Organism: Triadica sebifera; assembly: GCA_023653625.1. NCBI lineage: Eukaryota > Viridiplantae > Streptophyta > Magnoliopsida > Malpighiales > Euphorbiaceae > Triadica > Triadica sebifera. The sequence continues at coordinate 21,152,624 of CM042901.1, read as the reverse complement.
GATGAAAGCTCAGTATCCACAATTATTCCACTCCAGCTAAACAGGTAAATTTCGAGGACGAAATTTTTTTTTAGGAGGGGAAAATTGTAATACCCGATAATTTAGGCCACGGTCGCGGTTGACTGAAATCCGGTGTACCGAACCGATCGAGGTCTAAATTCGGACATGAAAGAAATAAATTAAAATAATAATAAGATGGGAGAAAAATATTTTGGATATTATTAATTGAGAATTTTGAAGTTTGGAATTAAAATTGAGAAAAAAATAATTTTTCGCTGAACGAAATTGGAAATTGCAGTGTTTTTGGCACAGATATTTTAAGAAGGCATAAAAATGGAATATTCTTTATCTAAGGAAAGGAATATTCTTTTGATTAAAATAAAGTAAGAGTGATTTAAATTAATGGACCAATAGGAAGCAAGATTAGTAACTAATCCTAACCACCCACCTAATCCAACTATAAAAAGTCAAATTTCCACTTTTTTAACCATTCTTCTTCTTCCTCACCTTAATTACACCCATTTCTCTCCCTTTTTCTCTCTTTGCCGTGAGCTTCTCCTCCTCCCTTGATGTTCTTCTTTTTGTTCTCCAATTAAAGCAAAGATTAGATGAAAAAAAGTGGGATTAAGGCAAGATCATGAAGAAAGTGAAGTAAAGTGAGCAAAACCAAGGAAGAGGAAGGAAGAAAGGAAGAGAAAAAGAGAGAAAGAAGTTTTTAGCCATTTGGAAGATCTTCAAAGGTGAGTTTAGATTTTCCATCTCCTTACTTTCTTCTTCTCATTTCTTTGAGTTTGGGGTTATTTGTCATTATAGCTAGTAAATTAGGGTTATTAGTATGTTAATGGTGATTAAGGGTGGATTAGTATGATTAGTGCTTGATTAGTGTAAAATTTGTTGTTAGGACAAAGAAGTGAACAAACTTTAAACCAAAATCAAAGGGGAAGTAAGGGCAAGGAAAAGGCTATCTAAGAGGAAGAGAAAAGTGAAGAAAAATAGAACTTTGAGGTATGTACATTTGGCAAAAATTCAATGTATAAAAATGTTGATTTTGATTTTGTGATGTGTATGAAATTCTGCATATTTGATTGAGAAATGAATTGGTGATTAAATTATGCCATGAATGTGAAAATAAAGACTAGAAAATGAGGTTGATGCATGAAAATGGAAAATGTATGAATTATTTGATGTGCTGGAAAATTCGTCTTATGAACAGTGTCTAGTGTTTTGATCATAACTTGAGTTCTGGAAATCATTTCTGAGTGATTCTTGCTGTGTTGGAAATTTAAGACATAGGGCTTGAACTTTCATTTAGACCATTAGATCTAAATATACCTGAAATTAGGTGAAAAATGGACTCAAACTTTGAACTAGAAATCTGTCCAGAAAAAAAAAATACTGGGCAGAGTGCATTGAACATAGGTTAGAAGAAAATTCATAACTTTTGCTACGAAATTATTTTTAATGTGATTCTAGTTGGAAATTAAATATAAGACATGTATATACATTTTTCTAGTTGATCACTTGTCCAAATTCTATCTAGAAATGGATGAAATAGAGAGAGAAAAATAAGGCAGAAATCTGCCCAGTAAAATACTGGACAGATTGCAATGAACGTAGCTTAGGAGAAAATTCATAACTTTTGCTACGAAATTCGTTTTAATGTGATTCCAGTTGGAAATTAAAGTTAAGACATTTACTTATATTTTGTTAGTTGATCACATGTCCAAATTCTGTCTAAAAATAGACGAAAAATACAGAGCAATATAAGGCTGAAATGCTGTCCAGAATAGGACTGCTGGTAGAAATGTGTTGATTGTGGATTTTTGTGTTAGAAAATGTATTAAGTGAATTTTTCTTATAGTTATAATGATTAAATGAGCTAATATGAGGTTGTAAAATATTGAATGGGAATGATTGCATTTATATTAATGTTTCCCTACATAATTTATGCAAATATGAATAAAGGTAACAAATGTAATTTAAGCCCTATAACATCTAGTCGAGAACTAGAAATTAGGATAAGTTGGCATGCCAATAAAAGGGTAGAAATGTAGGCACTAAAAATAATAGTGCTGAGTTAAAATTATGTAGGCACTAAAAATAATAGTGCTGAGTTGAAATTTACGTAGGCACTAAGAATTAGTGCTGAGTTCGAAATTTACGTAGGCACCAAAAAGGTGCTGAGTTGTTATTGAAAATGTAGGCGTTAATCGCCGAGTTATAAATAATTATGTGGGCGCCGAGTATACTGCCGGAGAGCAGAAACCCTATATCCAGTGTTTAGTTCCGGTCTAAGATGTCGTGGGCTATTAAATAAATAACAAAAAAAAAATGATGTGAAGTATGAAATTGATATTGTAAATTTTATATCTTGTATTGTTAAAATTTCAAGCATGCTTAATGAATAAAATGTCATAATTGATGAATTAAATATTTTTGCATGAAGAAAATAGTGTATTATTAATTGAATATTTGGCATGCTAAATAGATTAATTGTAGTTTCTAAAATTTCATTTTAGAATTATTATGTAATTATTGGATAGTTGCCAAACGTACCACTAAGCTAGTAGCTTAGCGCGTGTGTTTCACGCGCAGATAAATAGAAGTAGCTGTTCCGATAGGGCGACCGAAGAAGAGGGAACCCCAAGATCAGATTGCAGCAGTCTAGTTTTTTTTGTATGTTTTGAAAATGATGTTGTAAAAATTAAGTTTTAAGAATTTTGTTGATGTAAATTTGTGGCTTGTAATATTTATAAGTAATGGATTTGGTAATTATATATATCTAGAATTATTGTAGTTATATTTTTAAATATCATGGTTTAATGAATAAGTTATTTTGAATCACAATATTCCCATCACTAGATATATATTTAAATGGAAAAAAAATATGGTAATAAATATTCCGCTAATAATAAACTCAAAAATTGAAATAAAAAAAATATTTATACAAAATTGAGCGTTGGTTTTAAATTAAATGAGCTTAGTAGCACTTCCATATCCTATTAGCGATTAGTAGGGTAAGGGAGCGCTACATTTAGTGGTATCAGAGCCCAGGTTAATGATTCTTAATCAGTGGGTGTAAAATAGAATATGTGTCTCATTTATATGCATAAAATGCTGCAATTATCTGATTTGGGTCTCTTCTTTTGGTTTATAGGTAGATATGGATTCGGAATCGGAACAAGATTTCTCAGAAGATGAACTGAGCAATAGTCCATGGTACAACTGGTAGTCTCTTACTGAGGCTAAAGGGAGGTTGAGGGTTCGAATCCTGCCTCCAACAACCTACTGCGCAGACTGGCTGGACTGGGCTGGCAGTGATGGGTTGGGGGTATTGGGCCATGGACCCCGGCAGCCCGTTGGTCTCAGTGAGACGGCGGGTGGGCTCTCATCCTCTAGTAAGGCGGAGCTCAGCCGTTACATTACTTAACTGAGCAAATATACCTTTGAGATGATCACCAGTGAGAGAGACAAGTGTAAGAGGTTTGAGTATTGCCTCGATACAGAGATAGGCAATTTCATTACTGCACTTCAGCATGACCGCTTCACCAAACTGATTTCAGTTGTTATTAGTGTGGAACAAAGGAAGAGGAAGAGAGCTGAGGAAGTTGCTAGACAGATAGTGACTCTAGTGACCCAGCCTTTAGGCAAGAAAGGTTGGTTCCACCCATAGTTTCATGGAAGAATCAGGGATAGACCAGGGGTTATTCTCTGGGCAGTTCATCCAGAAGAGGATAGCCCCCTAGGTCTACATCTGCAGTAGGTAGCAATCGGACACAAGCTACCAGAGATAGCATTCCAGTTTGTGGCACCTACCATAAGAGTCACAGAGGAGAGTGCTGGAAGAACACATGTGCTTGTTACAAATGCGGGTCTAAGGATCATATGAAGAAGGATTGTCCTCTAATGACTGGCAGTGGACTAGCACAGACTACATAACCAGCTCTAGCTTAGCCTAGGTAATAGACCAGAGGTCGTATAGGACCTACCTAGGTAGTCTCTAAGATTGTCAACAGGCTAGGACTAGGTCGAGCACCAGCTAAAGCTTATGCTATGAGGGCCAGGGAGGACCAGGAGGCTACATATGTGATTATTGGTATGTTTTATATTTATGACTCTAATATATGTGCATTCATTGACCCAGGTTCAACACACTCATATATATGCACAAACACTCTTAGACAGCACAATATGATCAGTGAGAATCTTGAATATGGAATTGAGGTCACATACACTTTAGGGCACAATATGATAGTGAATCGGGTATATAGAGGTTGTCCTTCGATTGTACAAGGGAGAGAGTTATTGGAAGACTTGATAGAGTTGCCTTTTTGGGAATTTGATGCCATATTAGGCATGGATTGGCTACATCAGCATGGTGCAGTTATAGACTGCAAGGAAAATTTTGTAATATTGAAAACTACAGAACAAAAGGATGTTAAAGTGGAAGGTGAGTTGTTCCCACAACTTTCACAAGTTATTTCAATGATGAAGGTAATGAAAATGATGAGGAAAGGATGCAAAGCCTATTTGGCTTATGTGATCGATACTAGAAAAGGAGGTCCAGAACTTCAGGATATCCCTACAGTAAATGAATTCCTAAATGTGTTCCTTAAAGATATATCGGTATTACCACCATATAGATAGGTCGAGTTCTCTATAGAGCTCACCCTAGGCACAACACCTATATCAACAGCGCCATACAAAACAACACCATCTGAATAGACAGAGATTAAGGTTCAGCTGCAGAAATTGTTAGAGAAGGGTTATATCAGGCCCAATGTATCTCTATGGGGTGCACCAGTGTTATTTGTGAAAAAGAAAGATGGGTTTATGAGGCTATGCATAGACTACAGGCAACTGAATAAGGTAACAATCAAGAACATATACCCATTACCACAGATTGATGACCTATTTGATCAGTTCAAAGGTGTAGATGTATTTTTGAAGATTGATTTGAGATTAGGGTATCATCAGTTGAGAATGAAGGTTCCAAGGCTGATTAGGTATGTGCTCCATTGATAAAAATCTTACATGTTGTTTAATTGTGTGATATTATATTTTAATGTTTGATTTTAATGTGGGTTGACATGAAATGTGATTAGTTGTTGCTTTTAATGTTTTATATGGTAATAAGACCAAATGGTGTGAAATTATTAAGATATGTGAATGTAATTGTGATTTGAAAACTTTGGTATAAAAATTAATGTATATGATGAATGCAAGTAATATATAGATTGGTGTCAATTGATAACCCTACTGTAGAAATTTTGGAGCAGTCTTGACTATTATGATCATAACTAATTCTCTAGTAATTATATTGAGGTAAACTTAGTTGGAAATGAAATTGGACTCATAATTCTAAAACTTTCATTTAGAACTTAAGTTCAAAATCTAATTGCAAATGGGATAAAAAATGGACACAAAATTCCAGACCTATAGGTATGCAAAAAATACTGGGTAAAATTTATGGAACGCCTTTTAGTAAAAGGGTCATAACTTTTGATAGAAAACTTGGATTTGATTGATTTTTAATGAATCAAAAGTCTAAGACAATGACCTACAAAATATTAGAATAGCATAAATTCAAATTCGAATTATAAATGAGCTAACAATGAGGCCCAAAATCAGAACCGAAATTTGCCATAGATAAAAAATTGAAATATTGGGCTTTTGCATGTAGTATGATGAGTATATATAGTAATTAATGTAAATTTTGACTTTAATTATAATTATAAATGTTTAATAAATTATTTATGTGTGAGATTCTAATACAATAACTGTAATGCCTGATAATTTAGGCCATGGTCATAGTTGACCGAAATCCAGCATGCCGAACTGATCGAAGTCTAAATTCGGACATGAAAGAAAAAAATTAAAATGATAATAAAATATGAGAAAAATATTTTGGATATTATTAATTGAGAATTTTGAAGTTTGGAATTAAAATTTGGAAAAAAATAATTTTTCGCTGAATGAAATTGGAAATTACAGTGTTTTTGGCATAGATATTTTAAGAAGACATAAAAATGGAATATTCTTTATCTGAGAAAATGAATATTCCTTTGATTAAAATAAAATTGATTCTGGAAAAGTTGAAAACATGAATATTGTTCCTTTATGTCTTATATTTATGGATATATAAACCGTTTTGCAAGATTTGGTATATAGGAAGAGAAATCCTCTCTCTACTAAAACTGGTAAGGGTGTGAACCCTAGCCAAGTTAGCTACTGTTGTATTTAGTTTTGAATATGTTAAAGCCATTATTTGAAGTATCTCAAAACAAAAAATTTGTAGATATATGTCTTATGTATCTATATACCAACTCTCAGGTTCATATGTCTTGTATATTTTGAGTTATGGTGAATGGAACCATAATGGAACCATGAATGCAGTTCTAGAAACTTGTGTAGCCATTTTGAGCTCTTTAGAGATATCTTATATAAATTATCAAAACAGGAAAGTTATATGTATATGTCTTATCTAAATTTTGTACTCATTTCAGCTTAATATGTTATGTATAGGCTAAGTTGTGGTCTTTAGAAATCATACTAGTCTGGAAGCCAATTGTATTATGGACCAGTGATATGTTTCTTATAATTTGAAGATCATAGAGACATAATTGATAAAAGTTGTAAAAATGAAAAATGTTCCATTTGAACCCATATAAGTTTCTGTAAAAGGTTCATTGAAATATGACATATATATAATAAGTTATGATAAACCAAATTTGGTACCCTGAAACTGCCTATAGGAAGAAAAGAGGGAAGAAAATAGAACACATTTAGAAATTCCACCAAAAATTGTACAATGACCCAATTGGTCAGAAATTTTAATATGTTATATAATTATATTAATTGGAATTAGGAATAAGAATCAGATTAATTGGTCAACTATAGAAAAAGTTATAGGCTAAATAGTCCCATAAGGTCACACTGCCTCATAAGAAAAATCTTAACTATTGATACGAACAATGCATATTAATTTGTTTAAGACACATTAAGTCTCTCTAATCATAAGTTAATTGATTATATTTTTATATTAGACTCACAACATATTGGAGACCCATAAGGAGCGGATAGACAATAAGTTAGGGGTCAGAATAAAAGGAGAAAGGTGAGTCTACTTATAAATTGAATTCTTTAGTGTATATGAATGTTGGTTGCTATGTGATTCATATGATTGTCATGATTTGTCCTTGATAATATGATGATGGATAATTTGTGACATTTTTCGTACACATAAGTGGTATACTTGTGGTATATTTGAGGTATATGTTTGACATATGTGATATATATACATGGTATATGTATAGTATATGCAAGGTATATACGTGGCATATGAGGCATATATGCGGTATATCTATGTTACGTGCGATAAGATACAATGGTTGATGAATGCTTAAGTAGAAGTGCATATGCATATGGAATTAAAAGGCGTTGTGACTAGTTAATCGATATTGTAAAGCAAAAGAAGAGGCCTATGGTCCAACAAATGTGCAAATGAAACAAATGATCAAGCTAGCTAGCAAATGTAAATGTTCACATGGAAACCCGGGGCAATGTCTGTTTAACTTGGTCACAACAAAATAAAATAATCAAAGCATTTTCATACATAAAGAGTAATGATTATATGTTTCAACTTTATTGATACTTATATGATATTGATTAATGGAATGGAATACATGGTATATATTAGATTTATGATTTATTACTATGAGTTGTTTGATACTTTAGAGCTCATTTGAAGATTATTCTCACTGAGCCGCAACTCATCAATTTGAATCATTTTTTAGGTAAAGAAAAGTGATAGCTCATTTTGAGTAACGTATAGACGATATGGAGCACAGGTTACTGGCCGATCCTCATCACTCTCTGTCCTTGCATTCCACACAAGCTTGAAAATATGTCATATGTATTTGTTATTTACGTGTTTGAATATGTATACTCATTTTGGAATGAGTTTTAAAAATGTATAAATGAAAGCAACTCGTAAATACTTATGTGCAAAGTTTATATTTTAATATATGTGATATATCATATTGTGGCGAAAGCCTCAAAGTTGACTTACAAAGTCATTGAATGATATTACAAGATATTAAAAAAATTTACTACCAATGTTAATTGGGTATTTTGCCTTTCCAGTCTGCTATGTGTGATTACTTGATACAGGGATAGGTTATACTTAATTGCATAAGATGTGGTCTTACATTTTTGGTATTAGAGCAGGGATAGGTTCCATGGGAACATGCATATGCATAAGAGCATGATAACATGTGCATCATATATGTTGAACATTATGTAGTGACATAATTCTAAATATTTTAGGGACATCATAAGACATGATTCACCAAGGAGGGAGTGGCCGGCCGAAATACATTCTCATGAGGCATCACCTCATTTGCATAGAGATCAACCAGCTCCAAGAGCTAGGGCTCCAATGCATGCCTCCCAATCATCACATGAAAAGGTACCTTATGAAAACCCATAACAGGAAGTGCATGGTCCTGCAATGTATAGGGAAAGACGATATGACAAGTTGAGGTAACAAGGTGCAGTTGATTTTAATGGCACTACAGAGCCCGCAGAAGCTGAGACATGGCTTAAAAGAACATAGAGAGTACTTAATATGATGAGATGCACTCCATAGGAGAACTTCGATTATGCAGTATCTTTGCTTCAACGCAATGCCTTTGAATGGTGGGGACAGTCCCCGACAGTGACGCACAGCCACCGGTTTTGACATGGAATGATTTTCTTCGAGAATTTCAGAACAATTACATGCCTGAGACATATAAAAATGAGAAGATAAAGGAATTACTAAATCTGAAATAGGGAAACATGTCCATTGCTAAGTATGAGGTGCAGTTCAACAAACTTTCCCACTATGCCACCTTCATGGTCTCTACTGAAAGAGACAAATGCAGGAAGTTTGAGGAGGGCCTCAAATATGAGATCAGAAATAGAATCACAACTACTGATCTTGATAGTTATGCCAGACTCAAAGCTACTGCAATTAGAGCTAAACGATTAATAAAAGAAATTGGGGGAACAATAAATTAAAAAGGGCAGCACATGAGTTCTTTGGTGAGTCTAGCAGAAGGTTAGGAAAGAAAGGTAGATGTATGCCAGTATAGTCTAGTAATAGAGGGGAATACTCGAGCTCTAGAGATCGTACTATGACTTCTTTTTACCTAGGCAGAGGGCAGAACCAATATGTTGAATAGAGGCCCACATGTACTCATTGTGGTAGACAACATACGGGCGAATGTAGAAGGCTCACAGGAGCATGTTATTTTTGTGGATCAATGGAGCACATGTATAAAGACTATCTGGAAAGAGCCAAACTAGCAGAGATAAGTAGAGGTAGAGGAGTATCTGAGACTACAGTTGAGGCATGAGGGTCTACCTTACTAGTAGGACACAGGGCAGAGGAAGAGGCAGGGGTAGGACTGGTACAATGGGCAAAGGAGTGACCAAATCTGAATATCAGAGTCCTAGACCCTCTACTCAGGCCAGGGTGTTTGCTATGACTAGACAGGAGGCGGCTGATGCTCCCAAAGTAGTTACCGCCAATATTTACATTTAAGATATGTTAGCATATGCATTGATTGACCCAGGCTCCACTCATTCATTTAAATCATTACATATGGCTTCTAAACTGCATCAAACGCATAAGCCTTTGTGGATTGATATAAATGTCAGTACTCCATTGGGAACAATAGTAGTTGTGAATAATGTCTATTGTGATTGCTTGATATGCATTGATAAAGTTGAGTTAATAGCTGATCTAATTTTATTACCAATATATGAATTTGATGTGATACTAGGAATGGAATGGTTAACTAGACATCATGCAATAGTGAATAGCTTGACTAAGGAAGTAATTTTGGAATCACCAAACCAGCCAAGGGTAGTATTTCTAGGTAAAAGAAAACTTGTGCCTACATGCCTAGTCTCAATTGTAAAGGCATTTCGAATGATCAAATGAGGATGTGAGGTATATTTGGCATATGTGACTGATACTAGAACTACTTATAGCCTATGCATCCAGGCAACTGAGACCACATGAGATCTCATATCCAGTGCATGATTTAGAATTAGCTGCAGTTGTATTTGCATTGAAGATTTAGAGGCATTATCTTTATGTGAGACATTCTAAATCTTCACATACCATAAAAGCTTGGGTTATTTGCTAACACAGAAAGAATTAAACATGAGGCAAAGACGGTAGTGAGAGCTATTGAAAGATTATGACTGTAGAATTGAATACCATTGAGGGAAAGCCAATGTGGTAGCAGATGCAATAAGTAGGAAGTCCAGTAGCAGTGTACCTCATTTACAAGCATCCTCCTTTTCATATTTGATTCAGTTACGGTCTATGAATGTTGAATTGAATATGCATGATAGAGGATCACTGATTGCTACTCTTCAAGTCAGACCTATACTAAAGGAGAGAATTAAAGAAGCACAAAGCAAAGATCCTGAATTATGTGAGAAAATTGATGTGGTAAGGCAGGGAAATAATACAGAGTTTCATTTGCAGAATGATACACTAATATTAAAGTCACACATATGTGTTCCAAACACTGAGAACTTGCAGTAGGAAATAATGGAAGAGACACACAATGCACCCTATGCAATGCACCCAGGGATGACAAAGATGTATCACAGTTTAAGGCCTCATTACTGATGGCCAAGAATGAAGAAAGACATAGTAGAATATGTTTCCAAATGCTTGACATGTCAGCAGATTAAAATTGAACATCAGGCACCAGTTGGTAAACTACATCCATTGCCAATGCCATAATGGAAATGGGAGAAAATAATGATGGATTTTGTTTATGGATTGCCAAGAACTCCACAGAAAAATGATGTAGTATCGGTAGTTATTGACAGATTAACAAAGTCAGCACATTTTCTTCCTATCAGATGGGGGTGTATGGTCGAGGGTTTGGCAAAGTTATACGTGAATGAGATAGTTAGATTACATGGTATTCCAATGTCTATTGTGTCTAATAGAGATCCACAATTTACTTCATGTTTTTGGGTGAGTTTACAAGATTCATTGGGAATAAAATTGAATTTTAGCACTGCATTCCACCCACACACTAATGGACAATCAGAAAGGACTATACAGACCTTGGAAGAAATGCTTAGGGCATGTTCTATGGAATTCAAAGGTGCTTGGGATGAATATATAGCATTGATTGAATTTGCTTACAACAACCAGTATCATAGCAATACCCAAATGGCACCATATGAGGCATTGTATGGTAGAAAGTGTCAAAGCCCTATCATATGGGATGAAGAAGGTGGACGTGCATTAGAAGGGCCAGAGATAGTACAAGACACAGTGGATAAAATCAAGGTTGTCAATAACAAGCTAAAGGCAGCACAGGACAGACAGAAAAGTTATGCTGATCAGCATAGAAGGGTGATGGAATACGAGTTAGGTGAAAAGGTGTTTCTTCATGTATCTCCATGGAAAGGGATAATCTGATTTGGCAAGAAGGGTAAATTGAGCCCAAGATACATAGGGCCTTATGAAATTCTTAAGAAGGTTGGTCCATTGGCTTATAGGTTAGCTTTACCACTCGAGATGGCTCAGTCACAATGTGTTTCATATGAGCATGCTTAGAAGGTACAGGTCAGATCCTACACATGTACTTAAAGATCAAGCCATCGAGAATATGAAAAAGGCAATATCCACACCTCTTTCAGGTATTAAATTTCGAGGACAAAATTTTTAAAAGGAGGGGAGAATTGTAACATCCTTGACCTTCCCCACATGCATATCCATATTCATTTCATTTGAACATATGTATCTTGCATATAATTCAATTGAACACATGCATTTCATATGTATTTTCGTAGGAACAAGTTTATGACACGCACTGTAACGGCTGAGCTCCGCCTTACTAGAGGATGAGAGCCCACCCGCCGTCTCACTGAGACCAACGGGCTGCCGGGGTCCATGGCCCAATACCCCCAACCCATCACTGCCAGCCCAGTCCAGCCAGTCTGCGCAGTAGGTTGTTGGAGGCAGGATTCGAACCCTCAACCTCCCTTTAGCCTCAGTAAGAGACTACCAATTGTACCATGGTACAATTGGTAGTCTCTTACTGAGGCTAAAGGGAGGTTGAGGGTTCGATCCCTGCCTCCAACAACCTGCTGTGCAACAGTCGTTGCGGGCCTGAGACTCGGGCTGGTGCACAGTGATGGGTTGGGGGTACTGGGCCATGGACCCCGGCAGCCCGTTGGTCTCAGTGAGACGGCGGGTGGGCTCTCATCCTCGAGTAAGGCGGAGCTCAGCCGTTACATAAAAGGTACCTTTTATGTAACGGCTGAGCTCCGCCTTACTAGAGGATGAGAGCCCACCCGCCGTCTCACTGAGACCAACGGGCTGCCGGGGTCCATGGCCCAATACCCCCAACCCATCACTGCCAGCCCAGTCCAGCCAGTCTGCGCAGTAGGTTGTTGGAGGCAGGATTCGAACCCTCAACCTCCCTTTAGCCTCAGTAAGAGACTACCATGGTACAACTGGTAGTCTCTTACTGAGGCTAAAGGGAGGTTGAGGGTTCGATCCCTGTCTCCAACAACCTACTGTGCAACAGTCGTTGCGGGCCTGAGACTCGGGCTGGTGCACAGTGATGGGTTGGGGGTACTGGGCCATGGACCCCGGCAGCCCGTTGGTCTCAGTGAGACGGCGGGTGGGCTCTCATCCTCGAGTAAGGCGGAGCTCAGCCGTTACAAGTAAACTCTCTCTAGTACTTCATCACTATCATATTTCCCTACTTGAGGCTCATAAATTCTCTCTTTTTACTCATCCACATAAATCTAAAGAATGTATTGTTCTTTGAATTCAGCCATAAAGAAGTCCTAAGTCATAGGCTATGGAACATTTGGTTTTAACAAAACTGTCTTCCACCAATCATAGGCATCTTTTTGTAATAAAGAGACAACATACTTAGCTTTTGATCGGTGGCCACCGCAAATTCATCACATACCCTCTCTATCTTTTCAATCCAATATTCAACAATAGCAGCAACATCATCATCTTTTGTTCGTAGAAAATTAGTAGCTCCAAATTTACGAAGTTTGTCCAGCTGTACCCTTAGCCTCAGTGGTGGAGGAGGAGCTGCTGCTGCTGGTACAACTCTAACTATCTATTGCAGTAATCTTGCCATATGTTGCATTAAAGGAATCTAATTTTGGTTAGCTTTTTTAAGAGCCTATGGGTTAAGGACTAGTGTTGTACCTGGACCCTGAATACTAGCTGCACTAGGCTGGTTTGGTGCCCTAATATGTGGAGAGCTCTGGCTCTCAACCATGTCATTCAATTCATACACCATCTCATTCTAGTCCTATAAGTTGACAGAGAAGTAGCGAATGTCAGAGTCAGACAAGACATATGTATGCATGTATGATAACCCCATAATCCACCTAGGTCTATAACTGCCTAAATCTAAACTCTGATACCACCAAATGTCACACCCTCTACACAACCAGGGAAAACCTCATTGTATAAATGGATGCCGACTGAATCTGTATAAATCTGTCTAAATTAAAACTTTTCTACATCTTTCAAAATCGAGATTTTTACATCATGAGATTTCCAATATAGAAAACCATATAACATGATAAATCATTTAATGTAATTGGATATCAATCATTCTCAAATTACAACTATCTGGACATCACCAACCCTTATTATGGACCCATGCTAATTCAAATTTCATAATTCCAAATATATGCCTTTATTAAAACTTGAAGTAACTATTTCTTTCACATGATATGTGAAAAAATAAATAAAATGCATGAACTAATGAAAAGACCAAACTTGGGTCAACTCTGACTTATCTAACTGGGTTTGTCTTCTCATCATGTCACTCAACAATCTACGGCTCCAAATCTGAGGGAAACTCACACGCTATGCTAATGATAGCTCAGTGGTACATATATGCATTTAAATTCTAACATGCATTCACATATTAATATAACATCCATAATTTGAACATACGTCTTTGACCATATTGCCATATACATAGTTTTTCACAAATGAACTTATTCATACTGGATCGAATTGATTTCAATACATAGAATGCATATATTACACAAATGAAACCATTTCATCATATTCATAATACTTTCCATTCATAGAATTTCTATATCATTATAAGTATAGTAAACTTCATCATGTATAGAACATATTCAAATTATCGGTTTCTTATATAAATTCGATTCCTAGTTTTCACATCCCTTGTCCAGGATGTACATATATTCTAGTTCATTGCTTTCTGTATACTGTATAAACAATTATTTTATTACCAAATTTATTGTATTGTATTGAAAATTTCTAATTTCTTAACACCATTTTTGTATACCGTATTACCAAATTCTGATTTCTTAGCTCAATACTCTAAACCCGGACTACCCGGATGAGGGTTGTGAAATAGAAGCACTCTTATCCAAGCTTAAGCCACCCTGCTCACTATCTGTATCTGTCTATGTTGCAAATTCTGCATCTCAAATCAAAAGCGCTTTTACCCGAGCTTAAGCCACCCTGATGAGTAACATATTAACTGCATGCATATGTGCAATTTTCACATCTCAAATTAAGAGCGCTCTTACCCTAACTTAAGCCACACTAATGGGTAAGGAATTGCATGCATAAATATTCTACGGCACCATAACCCTCTCAATGGCATGCCATATATCCTAACTAGTCTTTGAATAAAGAATGGGTATTTTTAATTACATTCCAAGTATCATTAACATTTAGGTCACATTTCATGTCTATTGAACCTTGAGGGGTATTTCCGTCATTTTGATGCTAACAAATAAAATAGCAATAATGTATTTAACATACTTGTTTTCTAAATTTATTGAACAAGGTATGAAATATGATAGCAAGAATGGAGAATGGAAGACTAATCTTAAAAACACAAAAAAAGAAAAAATAGCATGTTCACATCACGCCCATGATGAAGCTTAGCGCCAACTATCCAACATTTAAAGTTCACGGCCATGAAGAATGATAGCAACCATGAATGATCATATCAGTCACGACCGTGAAAGAAAGTCATGCCTATGAGAAGACATAACAAATTCTTCCAGAGAGCTTCACGACCAGAGTAACCACTTGGACTACGGCTAGGAAAGATGTTCACGCCCGTGAAGATATAATGTCATGCCCGTGATCAAACATTTCAAATCCTTCTAGAATGCTTGACGGCCAAAGTCACCATTCAAGTCACGGCTTAGAAGAACAGTCACGACCGTGACAATCATACTCACAACAGTGAAAGAGGAAAAAGAAACATGTCAGACGCAAAAATAAG
The DNA here is from genome assembly GCA_023653625.1 of Triadica sebifera. Lineage (NCBI taxonomy): Eukaryota > Viridiplantae > Streptophyta > Magnoliopsida > Malpighiales > Euphorbiaceae > Triadica > Triadica sebifera. The sequence continues at coordinate 21,137,280 of CM042901.1, read as the reverse complement.
AGTTGGTGCAACGGCTATTTCCGCATTAAATGCAATCAAACGACTATAATTCGCCATGGAAGTATAAATGCAAGTCATTTATGAATCCAGAACAAGAGAATAGCTAATACTTCGAATCAAAATCTTGTTGTAAGCCATTTGTGCATTTGATGTTTTCAAAACAAACATTTATTCTCTATGAAATTCGTTTTGCTTATCATTCTCTGAGCATTATAGATTTGTAAGTGTTTCTCTCTGTAATCATCTACTCAAGTGAGTTTGGGTATTTTGGGGTTAAGAGTAGAACACTTGTAAGGGTTATTTATGTGAGCCTTTAATACACAAGGAATTGGTTTATTGTGTGAGCCATTAAAACATAAGGAATTTCTGGGTTAGGTGTGATCCATTGTTAGAAACACCATAGTTGAGAGTGAGCTTGTAAAACTCCATTGTAACACTTAGAGTGTTAGTGAAACTCCCAATTGAGATTGGGGAGAGGAGTAGGGTTTGTTAACACCCGAACCTCTATAAAAATTCTTGTGTCATATCTTTCTATCCCTACTCAACTTAACTTTTCTTTCCGCACTTAAAAGATAAATTTTTAATATCCAATTCAACCCCTCTTCTTGGTTTAATATCTGGACAACAATTGGTATCAGAGCTAAGTCTAGCATCGAAGCCTAAACAATGCTAGTAAAGATCAAGATATGGCCAATGAAGGATTCCAAAGTCTCAAGCCTTACTTTTATGGGGCAAATTATGCTCATTGGAAGTTTCAGATGGAGACATATCTGGATAGCGAAGGAATTAAAGTCTGGGATAGTGTTCGAAAAGAATGGACACCACCAACTAGAAGAGGAGTTGATGGTGAAGAAGAAATCTTATCAAGAGATGATTGGACAGAGTCTCAAAGAAGAGCAAACTTCAAAAACAAGAAGGCAATGACACTTCTCTCAAACTCATTATCCATTGAAGAATGTGGTAGAATACAACACTGCCCAACAACTTATAGCATGTGGAAAACATTGGAAAACTATCATGAAGGAACTAAGGAAGTTAAATACAAGAAGATTCAAGTTCTTACTTCAGAGTATGAGCTCTTCAAGATGAAATCCAATGAGTCAATTACTGACATGACCAACCGTCTTCTAGCCATCATAAATGGCATGAGAAAACTTGGGAAACACCTAATCTTGGAAGATGTAAATAATAAAATCCTGAGAAGTCTTCCTCTTAAAGATTACGGTTCAAGAGTTGCCTGTATAGATGAGGCAAATGAAGACATGAGCATCATGAATACTGCTGTGCTTATTGGCAAACTTCTCACACATGAAATGGCAGTGAAAAGAGATAGAGAGCTTGAAGCAGAGCCAGAAAAAAGAAAGCCTCTAGCACTAAAAGCCTCTACTTCAAAATCTTAAGAGGAAGTTGAAGATGATGAAGAAAATAGTGATGATGCAAATGAGGACATTGATATACTCTCAAGAAGGCTGAAAAGAATCATTGAGAAAAGAATGAGCAAATCTAGAAAATTCAAGCAAATAAACCTCAAACAAACTTCTAATGATGCACAAAGAAGTAAAAAAGAGGTAAAGTGCTATGAATGTGGAAAGAAATGGCATATTAAACCGTAATGTCCAAGGCTCAAGAAGCACAAGAGCAAATACCAAAGAGATAATGGCGAGAAAGGTCACAAAGCCATATGGGATGACGAAAGCTCTTCAAGTGAAAAAGATGACAATGAAAGTGAAGAGGTCAACCTATGCTTCATGGCTATAGAGGATCAAATCTCGGATAAGGTAAGGTCACTTCACTCATACTCTTTCAATAATGATAGTAGTGATAATGATAGTAATAGTGAATATGATGATGATAAGCAAAGCCTAATATAAGTATTGAATCTAGAACTAGAGAAATATAGAAGTAAATTCAATACTTATAAGAAAAACATTTCTAATTTGAAAATCAAAATGGATGCTTTAGAAAAGGAGAACTTTAAGCTTAAATCATCTAAGGAATCTCTTTAAAAGTCATTAGATGAATACTCTTCAAGACCTTCAACAAAATCCTTGCTTAAAGAAAACAATACTTTGAAAAATGAAGTTGAGGAATTTAGAAACTCCATCTCAAAATTTCACAAGGGAAATGAGAGTTTAGACACTCTCATTGTGTCTCAAAGACCACCCTTAATCAGACATGGTCTAGGATTTAAGGGCACGTCATTATCTTCTCACAAGACTACTTTTGTTAACAAGTGAACCTCACATCTCCATATTTGCTGGAACAGCACCAAGGGATAAATGCACAAAATACACTAAATCTTATATACATAAAAGGAATAATCAAGGATTGGTAAGCCTAGGAAAGAAACCTCAAAAGGCTAATCATGTCGTTATGTATAAGAAGAATGCATCTAGAAAAGCACCAATTCATCATGATTGTGCATGCCATTGCTCTCAAACTCAGTCTAATAGAAATATGGCATTCAAAAGCATCATAAGACCAAAAAGCATTTTTAGACCTAAACAATGTAATTATTGTATGAAATTTGGTTACATAAATAAACATTGATGGATAAGGAAGGCTCATTGGGAACCTTCATGTGCTAACCCCCAAGAACCCAAGCTTATTTGGGTACCTAAAAACCATACTTGAATTGTGATTCTATAGGTATGCCTCAAGTCCATAATAAACAAAAATGCTTGGCTAGTAGACAGTGGATGCTCAAGGCATATGACAGGAAACAAAGATCTCTTCAATGAAATAAAAAGTATTGATGGAGGTAAAGTTACCTTTGGAAACAATGCTAAGGGTAAGGTAATTGGCATTGGCTCTCTTGGTATTAATGGTACTACTTTTATTAAAGTCTTGCTTGTTGATGGCTTGAAACATAACTTGTTAAGTGTAAGTCAATTTTGTGATAAAAGAAACAAAGTATCATTTACTTCCAATGAATGTCTTGTAACATCTATTGATGGTCAAGAGATATTTAAAGGAAATAGAGATATCAATACCTACATAATAGACTTACACAAAATATCTAACCATTCCTCTAAATGTCTTGTGACTACTAGCGATGAATCTTGGTTGTGGCATAGAAGGCTTGGTAATGCAAGTATGGATTTAATTCAAAGCCTCAGCATAGGAGAGCTAGTAAAGGGACTGCCAAAAGTCAAATTTGAAAAAGACAAGACATGTGAATCTTAACAAAGAGGGAAGCAACACAAGTCATCCTTCAAATCCAAAAACATAGTAAGTACATCAAAACCTCTACAACTCCTGCATCTAGATTTATTTGGACCTACTAGACTTGCAAACTTAGGAGGTAAACACTATGCCTTTGTCATCGTAGATGATTACTCTAGATTTACTTCGGTAATTTTCTTAGCTCAAAAGAGTGATGCCTTTGAAACTTTTAAAAATTTTGCTAAAAGAGTTCAAAATGAAAAAGGATATTGTATTTCAAAAATAAGAAGTGACCATGGCAAAGAATTTGAGAATGAAGAATTTGAAAGCTTTTGTCTTGAACATGGCATTTCGCAGAATGTTTCATCTCCTAGGACACCTTAACAAAATGGGATAGTTGAAAGAAAAAATCGAACTTTAATTGAAATGGCTAGAACAATGTTCAATTAGTATGGTTTACTAACTTACTTTTGGGCAGAAGCCACAAATACTACTTGTTATATTTCAAATCGAGTTTTCAAAAGACCTCTCTTAAACAAAACTTCATTTGAGCAATGGAATGGAAGAAAGCCCTTGATATCATACTTTAGAGTATTTGGATGCAAGTGCTTCATATTGAATACCAAGGACAACCTTGGAAAATTTGCCTCTAAATCTGATGAGGGTATCTTTTTAGGATACTCTACAACTAGCAAAGCATATAGAGTATTGAATAAAAAGTCATTAACTATTGAAGAATCTATGCATGTTGTTTTTTATGAATCTAGTAGACTTGATCTTGTGAAAGGTAGTGTTCTTGATGATGTTGTAGGTACCATGGAAAGACTTGATCTTGAAAATGGAAAAGAAGAAAAAGATTAAGAAGATTCACATCAAGATGATTCTCTACCTCAAGCTCAAGAGGGAAATAGGAAAGAGCTCCCAAAGGAATGGAGATTGACAAAAGATCACCCCAAATAGCAAATCATTGGTGATCCTACAAGGGGAGTAAGTACTAGATCTCATCTCAAACATTTAATTTCTGACCTTGCTTTTGTTTCTCAAATTGAGCCTAAAAATATTGATGAGGCTCTTAATGATGAAAGTTGGGTGATTGTCATGCAAGAGGAACTCAACCAATTTGAGAGAAGTAAGGTATGGACCTTAGTACCTAGACCCAATGAGCATCAAATTATAGGAAGAAAATGGGTATTTAGAAATAAACTAGATGAACAAGGTTCAATAACTAGGAATAAGGCTAGATTGGTTGCAAAAGGGTATAATCAGGAAGAAGGAATAGATTATGATGAGACCTATGCTCCTGTAGCTAGATTAGAAGCCATAAGAATACTTTTAGCATATGCATGCCACATGAATTTCAAACTCTTTCAAATGGATGTAAAAAGTGCATTTTTAAATAGTTTTATAGAACAAGAAGTTTATGTAGAACAACCACCAGGTTTTGAAATCTATGATTTGCCCAATCATGTATTTATACTTTCAAAAGCTTTATATGGTTTGAAACAAGCCCCAAGAGCTTGGTATGAAAGACTAAGTTCTTTTCTCTTAAAAAATAATTTTACAAAGGGGAATGTTGACACTACATTATTCATTAAAAAACATAAGCATGACATTCTAATTGTTCAAATTTATGTTGATGATATCATATTTGGGTCTACTAATGAATTGCTTTGTCAAGAATTTGCTAAGTGTATGACTAGGGAATTCGAAATGAGCATGATGGGTTAGCTAAAATATTTCCTCGATCTACATATAAAACAAGGCAATGAGGGCATATTCATCAACCAATCCAAATATGCCAAAGACTTACTTAAGAAATTTGGAATGGAAGGATACAAGAATGCTAATACTCCAATGAGCACATCAACAAAATTGGACAAGGATGAAAAGGGTAAGAGCATTAATGAAAAGCTCTATAGAGATATGATCGGATCACTTTTATATCTTATGGCCTCTAGACCCGACATAATGTATAGTGTATGCTTATGTGCTCGCTTTCAATCATGTCCTAAAGAGTCTCATTTAAATGCAGTAGAAAGAATTTTTAAATATTTACATGGCTTATTGCATCTAGGTTTGTGGTATCCTAGAAATTCATCCTTCTACATTATAGGATATTCAGATGCTGATTATGCTGGAAGTCTTTTAGATAGAAAAAGTACTTCCGGTACTTTTTATTGGAGAATGTTTAGTTTCTTGGTTTAACAAAAAACAAGTTTCAGTTGCTCTTTCCACCACTGAAGCGGAATATGTGGCAGCAGGATGTTGTTGTACACAAATCCTCTGGATGAAACAACAACTTAAGGATTATGGTCATAATATGAACCATATACCTATTAGATGTGACAATACAAGTGCCATAAATCTATCTAAGAATCCCATTCAACACTCTAGAAGTAAGCATATTGACATAAGACATCATTTTATTAGAGATCATGTTCAATATGGAGATGTTGTATTGGAATTTATAAGCACAGACAATCTTATGTTTTTTGCTAGACAATTTTGGAATTTATATCTTCACTAAGTCTCTAAATGAGGAAAGATTTAATTTCATAAGAAGAGAGCTTGGTATGATTGATGGATTAACTTTATGATTGCCAAAATTGTCAAACCTTGATTGATAATCTTGTGTTTTTTGCCTCATGTTTTTAGATATGAGGTAGCTAATTTGATGGAAATATATGTTATAGGGGATAGAAGCTCCTTAGAAATGCTTTAGTCTTGTTTTAGACTTAATTTTATGAGAATTTTAGGCAATTCACGCCCGTGACATATATTCACGACCATGATCTAAATCGCCAAACGAACCAGTAGCTTTCACGACTTGCTTCACGACATGCTTCACGACATGCTTCACTATAGCCTTTTTCTATCACCCCCATGAAACCCTTTGTTCACACCCGTAATGATTTTTCACGACCGTGAACATTTTCACCAAAAACTTATAGAAGCATTCACGCTTTGTGTCACGCTCTGTTTCACGATCACAAGTAGTGAAGATTGTACTTCATGCCCATGACTCATCTATCACCACCGTGATAGTTCATCATTCATGCCTGTTACCTTTAATTTTCACGACTGTGAATAATTTCACCTCTCTCTTCATGGGTAAAGCATCTCTTCAGCAAACCGTGAATACGACATTTCACGCCCGTGACTTCTATTTCACGCTCGTGAAGATGTCGGCTATAAAATGTTTCTGCCATTATTTCTCTCATTCCAACTCTCCAAATTCTCTCATTTATCACTATTGAATACTATTTTGAAGATTACAGCCCCCTAGCAACTCATTCCATCTATAAATATCTTCAAAAACCATTTCCATCATCAGAAATCACATCACCTTAGGTTTTGCTCCAAAATTTCTATCAAATTTTTCACTCTTCAAAAGTTCATTTCTCAATCAAAATAGAAACTGGCTCCTCCAAGGGTACAAGAAAGAAATCTCATGCTCCAAGAAGGTACACGGACTACCTTCTAAATATTATTCCAGAGCATTGTCATCCTATATACTCAGTTCTCAAGAAAAGGCCACTCCTTTCCTCTCGATCATTTTAGTGGCAAACCATCCGTACACTCGGCCTTAAGACAAGCATGACGGAACAACTACAGGCTTGCCATCTGACAGATTTTGTTGATATCAATCAACTGACACTGAGGGAACCAACTCTAGAATTCCTGAGCACCCTGCAAGTCTCTCCTACCGGCACGGTGAAATTCCAACTTTGCAAGCATCCAAACACCCTCTCTGCTACAGAGTTTGGAGACATGTTCAACCTTCCCTCTGATGGTATCCTGAATGAGAGTGAGGTGGAGTTCTATGCTACGCAGGCATGGACTCACTTTGGGTTTGATTGTAGATGGAACATCAAAAAGACGAAAAGCACCCACTTTCAATCCCCAGTGCACAAGTACCTACATAGGTTTCTAACCTATAGCATTTTTGCTAGAGGAGATAGGAATGGATCGATCAGGAAGTCAGAACTCTTTCTCCTGGAGATGGCCCGAAGAGGTCAAACAGTGGCTTTATCTCGATGGTTTGCAAACCATATTTTGTCAATTGCCACAAGCCCTCCGAAGACATTCTGATTGGTGGCTACGTGACTTACCTCACCATCAAGCTGGGGTACCTGAAGCTAGAGGAACACCACTTCAACCTCATACCATCACATCCTCGAGACCGACTAGACATCGAGTCCTTCATCAAAATGGGAGCGGCTGTTCATATAGTATTTGAGAACAACATCTACTACCGTTTCACCAACATTGCTAATGAGATTATTTGGGAGGACAATGACTCGGATGACTTCAAACCTAGCCTCCAAGGAATCCAGCAGAGGAAGAGAGTTCGAGCTGAGATGGCGCCTCCATAGGTTGAGCAGGAAATTGGACAATCCTCTGCCTCCACACCAAACTTGGCTCATCAAGTGGCTAACCTCTTGCCACCACGGTTTGAGCAATTGAAGGCTTCGATGGATGAGAGGTTAGAGAACCTCAAGGATTTCATGGAGACTCGCATGGAGAGCCTCGAGGCGGAAGTAGCTCGCCTTAGAGATAGGATGTCTGGCTAGACTTTATTTAGCTATGTTATTTTCTAGCTTGTTTGCTGTAGGAATTTCCATTTCCTTTCAGAATTTCAATTTCTTTTATATTTTTTTTTCTATATTAATATATTGGCTTTTGTTTTATCTTTTTGTTATTCTTTTTGTTGATGACAAAAGAGGGAGAACCTAGCAATATATTGTGTTTAAAGTTAAAAGCTATACTTATTTTGAATCAAATGAATATGCAAGTATGCAAATGAGCTTCATATACCTTAAGTATACTTTGCATATACCTTGATGAAAGTTACATAAATGAATATGCACTTGATATACTCTGAATATACCTTAAATATACTTAGCATAAATATAACTTGCTTTAAGGAAAACTTTTGGTATACATTGGATATACCTTGCATATACTTAAAACTAGGAAGCATATTTTGATGCTACACTTCATCATTCTTTACAATTCTTTCACTTCAGCATTTTTTATCCTAAACATCTTTTGAGGGGGAGACTTCTCAAAAGCACATATTGCTAGATTATTTGTCACCATTAAAAAGGGGGAGATTGTTGAACCTTGAGGGGTATTTCCGTCATTTTAATGCTAACAAATAAAATAGCAATAATTTATTTAACATACTTGTTTTCTAAGTTTATTGAACAGGGTATGTAATATGATAGCAAGAATGGAGAATGGAAGACTAATCTTAAAAAGACAAAAAATGAAGAAATAGCATGTTCACGCCCGTGATGAAGTTTAGCGCCAACTTTCCAATATTTAAAGTTCACGGCTATGAAGAATGATAGCAGTCGTGAATGGTCATATCAGCCACGACCATGAAAGAAAGTCACGCCCGTGAGAAGACATGACAAATTCTTCCAGAAAGTTTCACGGCCAAGTCACCACTTGGACCACGGCTAGAAAGGATGTTCACGCCCGTGAAGATATAATGTCACGCCCGTGATCAAACACTTCAAATCCTTCCAGAATGCTTGATGGCCAAAGTCACCACTCAAGTCACAGCTTGGAAGAACAGTCACAACCGTGACAATCATACTCACGACCGTGAAAGAGGAAAGAGAAACATGTCAGGCGCAAAAATAAGAGTTGATGCAACGACTATTTCCCGCATTAAATGCAATCAAACGGCTATAATTCACCATGGAAGTATAAATGCAAGTCATTTATGAATCAAAAACAAGAGAATAGCTAATACTTCGAATCAAAATCTTGTTGTAAGCCATTTGTGCATTTGATATTTTCAAAACAAACATTTATTCTCTATGAAAATCTTTTTTCTCATCATTCTCTAAGCATTATAGATTTGTAAGTGTTTCTCTCTGTAATCATTTTATTGTGTGAGCCATTAAAACACAAGGGATTTCTGGGTTAGGTGTGATCCATTGTTAGAAACACCATAGTTGAGAGTGAGCTTGTAAAACTCCATTGTAACACTTAGAGTGTTAGTGAAACTCCCAATTGAGATTGGGGAGAGGAGTAGGGTTTGTTAACACCCGAATCTCTATAAAAATTATTGTGTCATATCTTTCTATCCCTGCTCAACTTAACTTTTCTTTCCGCACTTAAAAGTTAAATTTTTAATATCCAATTCAACCCCCCTTCTTGGTTCAATATCTGGACAACAATGTCTTTACTTAGTGATCACATATTACATTAAATTTATAAGCACCTAGTGCATATTTACAATTCTCAATCATATTATGATATTGCATATAACCTCATTTAATCATATCAAGTGTGTATGTAAATCATCTTCATGTAACTCAATCATATCATTCAATTATTCATTTTTGGATATAGGACATTCACGGGTATGAATGGTATATTTACGGACATGAAGCCTACTATCACGAGTTGTCTACTCGTGACTGGCTCTTAAACCTTTATAGGAATGAATATTTATTCACAACTATGAAATTCATACTTTCATAGGGGTGAAGCTTGGCTTCATAGGAGTGAAATCCTTTCATGGGCATGAAGCTTGGCTTTACGGGCATGATACATCATGCAGAAACATAATTTCAGTACTATTTTCAACTAATTTCACACTCCATCATGCATAGGATCTAATGTTAACTAATGTTAGCCTCACCTATCAACACTTTCCATATTCTAGAATGTAAACTCAACTACCAACAAGCATTTATTCGTACTTTAATTCATCAATCTAGGCTAAATGCCTCATTCATCAATATCATACCATCAAAACATATTCATTGATCAATATATCAATTTCATATGTGTTCCATGATTAAACAATTTAATTAACATGCTTCCAACAATAACAAATCATCAGTTCAATTCACTTAACATGTTAGAAACCACAATTCATATCACAAGCATACCAAATTGAATAAAAATGTGTATATGTACAAACCTTAATATTGGAGTGTAATGGCCCAAATACCGAGTAAGTTGTAAACTGTAGCTTCCAAAATTGATCTGCATACCCGGTTAAAAATATACTCATGGGTGAAAATATTTTATTTGATCATCAGAAAATATAGGCTATGACTAGTCCGAGAGTAAAATTTGGAGTGAAAATGAGGTCAAATAAGTCCTCAAAAGTCAAAACTAAAAAAAATGGGACCCAGTTTAATTAAATAGTTGGTTGACCGTACTTTGACTGGGCTATAAAAAATAGCAAACGATATCCAAAAATTTATTTTAAGACATGCATAGACTCTAAATAATATTTATGATTATTTGACAGTGAAAAAGGAATTTTACGGTAACACCGAAAATTGAATTATCAGTCCGATTTGAGTGAGCTGGACAAAAAATGTACTCCAATTGAGTTGAAAATTTTTTGTAGACATATAAAAATATTTTATGAATCATGGAATCAAATGTGGGTAGAATTGAGCTTGGAAAGTGAGAAAAATAATTTATAATGCATAACTAGGCCTAAATGGGTTGGGCTTTGTTTGGCCCAAGCCCACCCAATTTAGACCATTATAAATAGGCTCAATATTAGAATTCTCTATAGATAAATCTGCTCCATCATCTTCTTTCTCTCCTCCCTCATGACCGAACCTACCTTTTTCCATTTCTTCTCCAATTTTCTTCAATTTTCTTCAATTCTTACACCAAAATCAACCACCCAAAAATAATTCCAGCATCTCTATTAGTTAATAGAAGTTTTTAATCTTCAATTGGAGGGCTAGAGTGAAAGAAAATCAAAAGAGAAAAGTTAGGATACAAAATTGAGGTAAGTGAAATTTGTAGTTTTAAATTAGTTTAATGGTTCAAATAGGTAGTTCAAGGTATGTAGATGATAAATATGAAATTTATTTGAGTTAAGGAAGTGAAATATTGGTGGATTAATGAGGTGTAATTTTTGGTCATGCTAGGTTCAACAGAAGGTGAAGGTACTTCCAAAGGAAAGGATAAGGAAAAGGAAGATTAGGAAGGCCTAAAAAAGAAAATAAGGTTAGTGATTTCAAAATCTATTCATTTCCATTTATTAAGCATGATTTAGGGTTATGGAAAATTAAGAATTTTGTGTGTGTTGCACGTAATTGTTAATTAATGCTTAAAATATGATTAAGGAATTATTAAAAGTAATGAATAAAGTGTGATTATTGATTATATTATGCATGAAATGAAAAATAATGAATAAAGTATGTTTAGTGATGCTTAATTACTTGATTGAATAATCATAAGGAGTTATTGATATATTATAATGGAAAGTGTGAAAAATTATGATAGTGATAAAATTGTAGGGATGAATAAAATGTTAAGTCATTAATAATGTAAAAATAATAAAATTTATGAATTTAATGGAAATAGAATTAAAGAAATAAAATAATGTCCTTAGTTATTTTTCTGATGGTTAAATCTAGTCCAGGATATAATTAGCTAGTCATAAGGACACCATTACCGCAGTGCGGATCGTGGCGACTCGCTTATGTAAGCCAATGATGGTCTACTAAAGTGATAGTGATTCAGCGAACAGTGAACAGTGCAATACTCAAGTGATCCTTCAGAATTACTCTTCAGTGTAGTAGACTTTTGGATCCATATCCCATGTCTCTGGTCTAAAGATTTTCTATCGAATGGAAACTAAGGGTAAATTTGAATAAAAGTAGTAGTAATGATAGAAATAAAAAATAAGTGAAAAACATGATAAGAATGATAAAATGGTATAATTGTAAAAATGATAAATGTGAATAAAATGATAAAAGTGAAAATATGAGAAAAATAATAAATGTGAAAAATATGATAAAAATGAATAAAGTGAAAAATATATGGAAATAATAAAAATGAAAAATGTGATGAAAATGAATAAAGTGAAAATTATGAGAAAAATAATAAATATGAAAAATATGATAAAAATGACATAAGTGATAAATTTGATAAATATGATAAAAGTGATGAAGATAATAAACTGGTATAATAATAATAATAATAATAATAATAATAATAATAATAATAATAATAATAATAATAATAATAAATAAAAGTGATAATGGTCACAAAAAGAAAAAAAATAGTAAAATTGAAAAATGAGAAATAAGTGGAAGAAAATGAAATAAAATGTTAAATTATGTAGTTAAAAAGGTAAATAAATGAAAAATAAAATTTATAAGTGGCAAAAGTGTAAATAAATATAAAGTAGTGGTATAATTTTAAATAAATAAAAATTTAAGAATTAAAGTGAAATTTGTAGCTAATTAAATGAAAGAAAAAAAAAAGATTAATTGAGAAAAGTTGTTAAGATTAATTAAGATATTAAATAGTGAATTAAGGATAAATAAAAATAAAGTATTGAAAAAAAATATATAATAAAAATAGAAAATTTGAATAGTGTATTCAAAATATTATTGTATGTATCAATGTATGAAAATATAGGACGATAGAAATTTTTAGATTAGTAATCATCATGGAGCATATTAATGCTAACACGTATTTATTTGACTGCGTGCAGGTAGTAGCAAAGAAGGCAGGAGAAAGTGTACAAATTTGGGAGCAGACGAAAGAATATAATATTAGTAGGTTAGTATTAAAAATGACATGTATATATATGTATGTATATGGAGTTGTAAGAAAGAAATGTTGTACAAATTATGATAAAGAATATTGGTGAATTATTATATGTGTAAACAATGGAATATTGACTTGTGAATGAATGTAGACTATTTTGTATTATATATTAGTATTGTTGTGCCCAAAAATTGGCTGAGAATTATTTGCATTGCAAGTAGGATAGTTAATTTGTAGCTGTTATACTGCCGAAATTTTTGGAAAATAAAAAAGATCAATTAAGTGATAATAATAGAATGGTCATTAAAGTAAGTTAAGGAAAAGAAAAAAAATTGGCACACATTGCCTATAATCGTAAGAACCCACATAACATACATATAAAAAGAAGTGTTATAAGGGTGTCACTTGAAACCTTAAAACTCGACTCTCATGCATCTAATGTCTCTAGTGAGTGTCTCCACCGTCAGTCTCAGCCCCTAACATGGAATCAAAGACCAAAATCAATATTTTATACTATCATTTAATCTATTTATGCCATAAACGAACAAAAACCTTAACTTTTCATTGATTTAAAGCTTATAAGTCTTATTTCCCCTTAAACCAACTTAAGCTAGATTAAAAAAAACAATGGAGAACATGATTTCTTACCTCTGTTTTATGAACAGAGATTGATTTCTAGGGTTCAGAATGTGTTCTAACCCTAATTATTTCTGATTTCAAATCCACAATGAAAAGTTTCATTTTTAATTCGTTTTTACTCTATTTATGGTGGAAATCTCATGTTTAATCAATTGGAATTGATAGGGAATAAGGGGAATTCATTAATGGGGTTTCAGGGTTGGTGGCTAGGATTTCTGAATGGAATTTAAGTGTGTTTCTATCAAAAACACGACACTGCCATTTTAAACCTACAGATCACGACCGTGAAGATCCTTAGATTCCGACACTGAAATTTCCGACATTCACGTCCATGATTAACTCTTTTATAGGCGTGAACACTAGGAACTTCACTTTTTCTTATCTTTTTATTATTTTATGGTTTCTAATACTCTTAACCTCATATATACTTCCCATATACCCTTAATATACTTATTTAACCTATTAATTCGAGGATCAAATTTGCGAGCGTTGCGAAATCTCTATGTGAAGAACGACTTAATTTCATTAAAAGGGAAATTGGCATGTTAGATGGTAATTCAATATAATTTTTATTTTGAAATTGTTTATGAATTGTGAACATTTAGTATTTATGATTTGATTTTTGTCATTAATTCTTGAATCCCATGAAAAAGTTTTGAGAAGAAATATTTTTTCCTGAAATTTTTGTTTTAAACTTTATATGCATTTGAAGTTTGCATTTTTTTCTCCTCTATATTGATTTCTTTTTTATAGTGACAAAGGAGGAGAAAATGTGCACATGTTGTTTTTTAAAAAATATATATGTTAATTGGAGAAAATGTGCATATGTTGTTTGAATGGGAGAAATGTGCATAATATGTTGTTTGAGAAAATGTGCATATGTTGAGCATGAACTTAATATTCTTTAAGCATATGACAAAGAGGAAAGAAAATGATTTTGTTGCCCAGATAATGAACAAAGAAGGGGGTTGAATTGGATATTAAAAAAATTCTTAACTTTTAAGTGCGGAATAAAAATTAAATAGAGTAGGGATAGAGAGATATTACATAAGAAATTTATAGAGGTTCGGGTATTAACAAACCCTACTCCTTTCCCTAATCTCAATTGGGAGTTTCACTAACACACTAAGTGTTACAATGGAGTTTTACAAGCTCACTCCCAACTATGGTGTTTCTATCAATAGCTCACACCTAACCCAAAAATTCCCTTGTGTTTTAATGGCTCTCACAATAAACCAATTCTTTGTATTTTATGGCTCACACAAATAACCCTTACAAGTGTTTCACTCTTAACCCAATATATCCAAACTCACTTGAGTAATAGATTACAAAGAAAAACACTCACCAACCTATAATGCTCAAAATTTATGAGCAAATAGATTTTTATAGAGAATAAGAGTTTTGTTGAAAGTAATTAATGCACAATGGCTACAACAAGATTTGATTCAAAAGTAATTGTTATTCTCTAGTTTAGGATTCATAAATGACTTGCATTTATACTTCTTTAGCAAATTATAGCCGTTTGGATGCATTTAATGTGAAAATAGTCGTTGCACCAACTCTTAATTTCGCATCTGACATGTTTTTCTTTCCTCATTCACCGTCGTGAATATGTGTATCACGGTCGTGAATGTTCTTCCAAGCCTTGGCTCAGGTGGTGACTCTGGCCGTGAAGCATTCTAGAATAATTTAAAGTGTTTGATCATGGGCTTGACTTTATGCTTTCATGGGCGTGAATATCCTTCCAGATCGAGGTCCAAGTGGTGACTCTGGCCGTGAAGCTTTCTCGAAGATTTTGACATATTATCTCACGGGCATGACTATCTTTCATGGGCATGACTGATTTGATCATTCACGGTTGCTATGATCCTTCATGCCCGTGAACATTAAATATTGAAGAGTTGGCGCTAAGTTATATCATGGGCGTGACATAATAAGTCACGGGCGTGAACATGCTATTTCTTTATATTTTGACTTTCAAAGGTATTCTTCCATTCTTACATCATATTCCATACCCTATTCAACAAACTTAGAACACAAGTATTGTTAAATACATTATTGCTATTTTATTTGTTATCATCAAAATGACAGAAATACCCTTCAAGGTTCAACAATCTTCCCCTTTTTGATGGTGACAAATAATCTAGCAATATGTGCTTTTGAGAAGTCTTCCCCTCAAAAGATGCTTAAGACAAAAAATAATAGAGTGCAAGAATTGAGGAAGTATAGCTTGGATCTTTGCTTGCTAATTAGGTATATGCAAAGTATATTCAAAGTATATCAAATTTTTGCTGTTAAATAGTTATGTATATGCAAAGTATATGGAAAGTATATCAAATTGTTTTCTTTTAACTAGTTAAGTGTATGCAAAGTATATTCAAAGTATATCAACATATTTGCATTCATATATTTGCATATTCATATATTACTATGTTCTCCCCCTTTTGTCATAAATAAAAAGAACATAAAAATAAACCATAAAGTGAAAATCGATGCAATTATATTAATACCAAATGGAGGAAGTACAAAGTTTAGAAAAGTAATTTAAAATCCTAATACTAGAAACTAGTAAACAAAATGAAAAAGCTAGACTCTAACTAGGCTTGGAGCCGAACAATTCATCTCTAAGGGAAGCTACTTCAGCCTAGAGGCTATCCATGTGAGACTCCATGAAATCTTTGAGGTTTTCCAACCTCTCATCGATTAAAGCTTGCAATAGGTCAAAACGAGGTGCTAAAAGATCAGCCACCTACTGAGCCAAGTTAGGTGTAGAGGCCGAGGATTGACCAACCTCCTGCTTAACTTCTAGGGTTGCCGTCTCGACTGGACTCATTTTCTTTACTGGATTCCTTGGTGGCCTGCTTTGAATTCTTCTGAATCCTCATCTTCCCAAACAATTTCACCAGCTGGAGTGGTGAAGTGGTAATAAACATTTGAACCGTTGCTCCCATTTTTATAAAAGACTCGACATCTAGCTGGTCTCGAGGATGTGCTGAATGAGGTTGAAGTTGTGCTCTTCGAGCTTCAGATACCCGAGCTCAATTGCAAGGTGAGTCACGTACCCACCAATCAAAATATCTCCCGATGGCTGTGTTGTAATTGAGAAAAAATGGTTTGCAAACCATTGAGACAGGGCCATCGTTAGACCTCTTCAAGCCATCTCCAGGAGGAAAAGCTCAGATTTACGGATTGCACCATTGTTATCCCCTCTTGGAAAGATACTATAGGTCAGAAACCTATGTAAATATTTATGCACTGGAGACCAAAGATGGGTGCTTTATGTCTTCTTCACATCCTAACTACAGTCTAATCCAAAATGAGTCAATGCTGGATTGGCATAGAATTCCACCTCACTCTCGTTGAGGATTCCATCTGAGGGAAGTTTGAAGATTTTACCAAACTCCACTGCTGTAAGAGTGTTCGGATGCTTGCAAAGTTGGAATTTTACTGTTCCGATGGGAGAGACTTGCAAGGTGCTAAGAAACTCGAGAGTTGGTTCCCTTAGCATTGGCTAATGGATATCTACAAACTCCTTAAGATGAAAAGCTTGTAGTTGTTCTGTCATGCTTCTCTCAAGACCGAGGGTCCTGACAGCATTCCACTAAAAGGATCGTGATGAAAGCAATGGCCTTTTCTTAAGAACGGCATACCTCAGATGACAATGCTCCTAAATGATGTTGAGAAGGTAGTCCGTGTAGCATCTCGGAGCATGAGATTTCTTTCTTGTGCCTTTTGAAGAGTCGGGTTCCATTGTTGAGTTGAGAATGGGTTTTTGGAGAGAGATTTTCTGATAGGGATTTTGAGGATTAGCTTTTGTGATGTTCTGATGTTTGAAGAAAGAAAGGATTTTTGAAGGTTTTTATAGATGAAAAATGCTATTAGGGGGCCAGAATCTGTGACAAGTATTGAATGAGGGTGATAAATGAGAGAATTTGTAGAGTTTGAAATGAGAGAAACCTACAGAAAACTGTTTTATAGCCGACATAGTCACGGGCATGAATTGTTGTGGTCACGGTTTGTTGAAGAGGCGCTCTAGCCATGATAAAGGATATGAAATGATTCACGGTCGTGATATTTAATAGTCACGGGGGTGAATAGTGAATTTTCACAGTGGTGACAAAATGAGTCACGGTCGTGAAGTATAATCTTCACTACTTGTGACCGTGAGACAACTCGTGAAACAAAGCATGAAAGGTTCTGTAATTATTTGGTGTTAATGTTCACGGTCATGAAGAAGTGTCACGGTCATGAACAAAAAGTTTCATGGGAGTGAAAGAAAAAAGTTATGGGCATGAAACATAGTCTTCACTACCTTCAGCCATGAAGCATGTCGTAAAGCAAGGCGTGAAACCTACTGGAGCTTTTGGCGATTATGATCACAGCCGTGAATATATGTCACGAGTGTGAATTGCCTTAAATCTTCAATAAATAAAACTAAGTCTAAAACAAGACTAAAAGATTTCTACGGTGCTTCAATACCTTATAACATATATTTTCATCAAGTTAGCCACTTCATACCTTAAAAGATAAGACAATAACATAAGATAGAAATTAACATTCAAGATTCGACAAATTTGACAATCATACTTAAGATAAGGTTAATCCATCAATCATACCAAGCTATCTTCTTATGAAGTTAAATCTTTCTTCATTAAGAGACTTAGTGAATATATCTGCCAATTGATTGTCTGTATTGATAAATTCCAATAAAACATCTCCATATTGAACATGACCTTTAAGAAAATGATATCTTCTATCAATATGTTTACTTCTAGAGTGTTAAATGGGATTTTTAGATAGGTTTATGGCACTTGTATTGTCACATCTGATAGGTATATGGTCCAAATTATGACCATAATCCTTAAGCTGTTGTTTCATCCATAAGATTTGAGTACAACAATATCCTGCTGCCACATATTCCGCTTCAGCGGTAGAAAGAGCAATTGAAACTTGTTTCTTGCTAAACCAAGAAACTAAGCATTCGCTAATAAATTGACAAGTGCCTGAAGTACTATTTCTATCCAAAACACTTCCAGTGTAATCAGCATCTAAATATCCTATGATATGAAAGGATGAATTTCTAGGATACCATAAGCCTTGATGCAATGAGTCATGTAAATATTTTAAGATTCTTTTCATAGCATTCAAATGTGATTCTTTAGGACACGATTGAAAGCAAGCACATAAGCATACACTATACATTATATCGGGCCTAGAGGAAGTAAGATATAAGAATGATATGATCATACCTCTATAGAGCTTTTCATTAATGCTCTTACCCTTTTCGTCTTTGTCCAATTTTGTTGATGTGCTCATTAGAGTCTTGGCATTTTTGCATCCTTCCATTCCAAATTTTTTTATGAAGTCTTTGGAATATTTGGATTGGTTGATGAATATGCCCTCATTGCATTGTTTTATTTGTAGACCGAGGAAGAACTTAAGCTCACCCATCATGCTCATTTCAAATTTCCTAGTCATACACTTAGCAAATTCTTGGCAAAGCAATTCATTACTAGACCCAAATATGATGTCATCAACATAAATTTGAACAATTAGAATATCATGCTTATGCTTTTTAATAAACAAAGTAGTGTCAACATTTCCCTTTGAAAAATTATTTTCTAAAAGAAAAGAACTTAGTCTTT
This sequence comes from Triadica sebifera, assembly GCA_023653625.1. NCBI lineage: Eukaryota > Viridiplantae > Streptophyta > Magnoliopsida > Malpighiales > Euphorbiaceae > Triadica > Triadica sebifera. The sequence continues at coordinate 21,118,273 of CM042901.1, read as the reverse complement.
CATACCAAGCTCTTGGGGCTTGTTTCAAACCATACAAAGCTTTTGAAAGTTTAAATACATGGTCAGGCAAATTATGGCTTTCAAAACCTAGTGGTTGTTCTACATAAACTTCTTCTTCTATAAAACCATTTAAGAAAATACTTTTGACATCCATTTGAAAGAGTTTGAAATTCATATTGTAACATCCTCTACCTTCCCCACATGCATATCCACATGCATTTCATTTTCATTTTATTTTTTCTATATTATTATTATTATTATTATTATTATTATTATTATTATTATTTATATATATTTATAATTCCACCAATTCACACAATAATACAACTTAATCATTTGGCCCGATTTAACTAAATTGACAATCTAAATGTTTACTAATCTTAATCTAGTCATTTTGCTTACTTTAATTTAGTCACCTTATTCAATTTATTTCTAATACTTTGTTATCCTCCTTTAGGTTATAAGTACACACGTGCGACTTGATACAATTGCCAAATACTAGGACACATAGCTAGTCCGTTCCATGAACTTGTTTCTAAGAAAATATGTATGAAATGCATGTGTTCAATTGGATTATATGAAAGATGTATATGTTCAAATGAAATGCATGTGGATATGCATGTGGGGAAGGTTGAGGATGTTACAATTCTCCCCTCCTTTTAAAAATTTCATCCTCAAAATTTAATACCTGGAAATAGGTGTGGATATTGCTTTTTCATATTCTATTATGTTTCCCATGTTGCCTCTTCTTGTGAATGATTTCTCCATAATACCTTAACTAAAGGTATTTCTCTATTTCTCAATTGTTTAGTCTTATATCCGATAATTTCCACTGATTCTTCTATATAACTCATGTCCTTTGCAATCTCGATGGCTTGATCTTTAAGTACATGTGTAGGATCTAACCTGTATGTTCTAAGCATGCTCGCATGAAACACATTATGAATCTGAGTCATCTCTGGTGGTAATGCCAATCTGTATGCCAGTGGACCAACCTTTTCAAAAATTTGATAAGGTCCTTTGTATCTTGGGCTCAATTTACCTTTCTTACCAAATCGGATTACCCCTTTCCATCGAGATACTCGTAGAAATACCTTTTCACCCAACTCGTATTCCATTTCCCTTCTATGTTGATCAACATAACTTTTCTGTCTGTCTTGTGCTGCCTTTTGCTTATTCTTGACAATTTTGATTTTATCCTCTGTATCTTGTACTATCTCTAGCCCTTCTAATGCACGTGCACCTTCTTCATCCCATATGATAGGGCTTCAGAAATTTCTGCCATACAATACCTCATATGGTGCCATCTGGATATTGCTATGATACTAGTTGTTGTAAGCAAATTCAATCAATGCTATAAATTCATCCTAAGCACCTCTGAATTCCATAGAACATGCCCTAAGCATTTCTTCCAATGTCTGTATAGTCCTTTCTGGTTGTCCATCAGTCTGTGGATGGAATGAGGTGCTGAAGTTCAATTTTGTTCCCAATGCATCTTGTAAACTCACCCAAAAATGTGAAGTAAACCGTGGATCTCTATCAGACATAATGGACAATGGAACACCATGTAATCTGACTATCTCATTCACATATGATTTTGCCAAACTCTCGAGTGTACACCCCCATCTGATAGGTAGAAAATGTGCTGACTTAATTAATCTATCAACAATTACCCATACTGCATCATTTTTCCGTCGAGTTCTTGGCAATCCATATACAAAATCCATCGTTATTTTCTCCCATTTCCATTTTAGCACTGGCAATGGATGTAACTTACCAATTGGTATTTGGTGTCAAATCTTAATCTGCTGACATGTCAAGCATTTGGAAACATATTGTGCTATATCTTTCTTCATTCTTGGCCACCAGTAATGAGGCCTTAAACTATGATACATCTTTGTCATTCCTGGGTGCATTGTATAGGATGCATTGTGTGCCTCTTCCATTATTTCCTGATGCAAGTTCTCAATGTCTGGAACACATATGCGTGACTTTAACATCAATGTATCATTATGCAAATGAAACTCTATACTATTTCCCTCCCTTATCATATCAACTTTCTCACATCATTGAGGATCGTTGTTTTGTGCTTCTTTGATTCTCTCCTTTAGTATAGGTATGACTTAAAGAGTAGCAATCAATGATCCTCCATCATGTATATTTAATTCAACATTCATAGATCGTAATTGAATCAAATATAGAAAAAAGGATACCTGCAAGTGAGCTACACTGCTACTAGCCTTCCTACTTAATGCATCTGCTACCACATTGGCTTTCCCTGGATGGTATTCAATTGTACAGTCATAATCTTTTAATTGCTCACACCACCATCTCTGCCTCATATTTAATTCTTTCTGTGTCAGCAAATAACCCAAACTTTTATGGTCTGTGAAGATTTGGAATGTCTCACCATACAGATAATGCCTTCAAATCTTCAATGCAAATACGACTGCAGCCAGTTCTAAATCGTGCATTGGATATGAGATCTCATGTGGTCTCAACTGTCTGGATGCATAAGCTATCATCTTACCATATTGCATCAATACACATCCCAAGCCTTGGTGAGAAGCATCACTATATACCGTAAATCCACATGTACCCGTAGGAATAGCTAACACTAGTGCTGAGGTTAACCTCTGTTTTAGCTCCTCAAAACTCCTTTGGCATTCTGGAGACCATTCAAAAGGCACATTATTTCTAAGTAATTTAGTCAAAGGTCTAGCAATTAAGGAGAATCCATCAACAAATTTGCGATAATATTCGGCTAAACTCAGAAAACTACACATTTTTGAAATATTTTTAGGAGCTTCCCAATTTACCATAATAATAATAATAATATAGACAACATAATATGAAAATGAAACAAAAGGAAAATAAAAGAAAAGAGAAGAGAAAAGAGAAGAGAAAAGAGAAGAGATGAAGAGAAAAAGATAAAAAGACAAAAACAAAAAAAGTTAGCTTTATCTTCCTCCCCCATTTCTGCCTCCTCACTCCATCTCATTTTCTTCTTCATCTTCCTCCATTCCAGAACTCAATTCTTTCTTGTTTCACTTAGTTTTTTATGGAAAATTTATCCCTTGAGAGTTTGTTCTTGTTAAGTAATCAATTCTTATTGCTATAAGGTTTATTTGAGTTGCTAAGGTTCATTAATATGCACTGACTTCCACCCCGATTTTGATATAAATAGAAATTGATTCTGGACAATTTTAAAACACAAAAGTTGTTTCTTTATGTCTTAGATTTATGGATATGTAAACCTATTTGTAAGATGTTGTGTATAGGAAGAGATAACTTCTCTCTACTGAAATTGGTTAGGGTGTGAACCCTAGCCAAGTTAGCTACTGTGTTCTTTGGTTTTGAATATGTTAAAGCCATTATTTGAAGTATCTCAAAACATACAAGTTGTAGACATATATGTTATGTATCTTTATACCACATTTCAGGTTCATATGTTTTTTCTCTTTTGAGTTATGGTGATTGGAACCATCACTATTCCAGGGTTTGAACTATCTGCTTAGTGCCCTGGGAAGATCCAGAAACTTGTTTGGCTAATTTTCTTAGAGATAGATTATGTAAATTATCAAAACATTAAAGTTATAGGTATATGTCTTATCTAAATTTGGGTACTAATTTCAGCTTAATATGTTATGTATAGACTAAGGTATGGCCTTTGCAAGTTATATTGGTCCTGAAGCCAATTCTATTCTGAACTAGTGAACTGTTTCTTATAATTTGAAGACCTTAGAGACATAATTGATAAAAGTTGTAAACATGAAAAATGTTAAATTTGAACCCATATAGGTTTCTGTAAATTTTAATTGAAATATGATGTATATATTATAAGTTATGATGAACTAAAGTTAATACCCTGAAACTTCCTAAGGGCAGAAAACAAGGCAGAATGCATAACACACTAATAAATTCCACCAAATAGTGTACAATGATCCAATGGGTCTGAAATTTTAATATGATACATAATTATATGTTAATTTTAATTAGTAATAAGAATCAAATTAAGTGATCAAGTATAGAAAATTTTATAGGGTAAACAGTCCCATAAGGTCACACTGCCTCATAGGAAAAATCATAACTATTGATATGAACAATGCATATTAATTTGTTTAAGCCACATTAAGTCTCCCTAATCATGAGTTAATCGATTATGTTTTAATATTAGGCTCAGAACATATTGGAGACGCACAAGGAGTGGATAGACAATAAGTTAGAGGTCGGAATCAAAGGAGAAAGGTGTGTCTAATTATTGATTGAATTCTTTAGTGCATATGAATGTTGCTTGCTATGTGATTCATATGATTGTCATGATTTTCCCTTGATAATATGATGATAGATAATTTATGACATTGTGTTACATACAAATGGTATACTTGTAGTATATTTGAGGTATATGTTTGACATATGTGATATATATACATGGTATATGTATAGTATATAAAAGGTATATGCGTGGCATATGAGGCATATATTTGGTATATGTATGTTATACGTGATAAGATATAATGGTTGATGAATGCTTAAGTACAAGTGCATATGCATATGGACTTAAAAGGCATTGTGACTAGTTAATCGATATTGTAAAGCAAAAGAAGAGGCATATGGCCCAACAAATGTGCAAATGAAACAAATGATCAAGCTAGCTAGAAAATGCAAATGTTCACATGCAAACCCAGGGCAATATCTGTTTAACTTGGTCACAACAAAATAAAATAAGCAAAGCATTTGCATACATAAGGAGTACTGATTATATGTTTCAACTTTATTGATATTTATATGATACTAATGAATGGAATGGAATACATGGTATGTATTGGATTTGTGATTTATTATTATAAGTTGTTCGATACTTTAGAGCTCATTTGATGGTTATTCTCATTGAGCCGCAACTCATCAATTTGCATCATTTTTCAGGTAAAGAAAAGTGATAGCTCATTTTCAGTAGCGTATAGAAGACATGGAGCACAGGTCACTGGCCGAGCCTCATCACTCTCTCCCCTTTCATTCCACACGAGCATGAAAATATGTCATTTGCATTTTGTATTTACATGGTTGAATATGTATAGTCATTTTGGAATGGGTTTTAAAAATATATAAATGAAAGCAACTTGTAAATACTTATGTGCAAAGTTTATGTTTTAATATATGTGATATATCGTATTGTGGTGAAAGCCTCAGCGTTGACTTGTAAAGTCATTGAATGATATTATAGGATATGAGACTTGCAAAGTCATTGAATGATATTACAGTATATGAGACTTGCAAAGTCATTGAATGATATTACAGGATATAAAAAAATTACTATCACTGTTAACAGGATATTTTGTCTTTCTAGAATGCTATGTTTGATTATTTGATACAGGGATAGGTTATACTTAATTGCATAAGATGTGGTCTTACACATATGGCATGCATATGCTAAAAGTATTCTTATGGCTTCTAATCTAGTTATAGGAGCATAGGTCTCATCATAATCTATTCCTTCTTCTTGATTATATCCCTTTGCAACTAACCTAGCCTTATTCCTAGTTATTGAACCTTGTTCATCTAGTTTATTTCTAAATACCCATTTACTTCTAATGATTTGATGCTCCTTGGGTCTAGGAACTAACATCCATACCTTACTTCTCTCAAATTGGTTGAGTTCCTTTTGCATAGCAATCACCCAACTTTCATCATTAAAAGCCTCATCAATATTTTTAGGCTCAATTTGAGAGACAAAGGCAAGATTAGAATCTAATGGTTTGAGATGAGATCTAGTACTTACCCCCTTTGTAGGATCACCAATGATTTGCTCCTTGGGGGTGATCTTTTGTCATTTTCCATTCCTTTGGGAGCTCTTACTTGTTTTCCTCTTGAGTTTGAGGTAGAGAGTCATCTTGATGTGAATTTTCTTGATCATTTTCACTTTTTTTTTTATTTTCAAGATCAAGTTTTTCCATTATACCTACAACATCATCAAGAACACTACCTTTCAAAAGATCAAGCTTACTAGATTCATCAAAAACAACATGCAACCTTTTATTGAAGACTCTATAAGCTTTGCTAGTGGTGGAGTATCCTAAAAATATACCCTCATCAGATTTAGAGGCAAATTTTCCAAGGTTGTCCTTAGTATTTAATATGAAACACTTGCATCCAAATATTTTAAAGTATGATATCATGGGCTTTCTTCCATTCCATAACTAAAAACAAGTTTTGTTTAAGAGTGGTCTTTTGAAAATTTGATTTGAAATATAACATGCAGTATTGGTAGCTTTGGCCCAAAAGTAACTTGGTAACCCATACTCATTGAGCATTGTTCGAGCCATTTCAATTAAAGTTCAATTTTTCCTTTCGACCACCCCATTTTGTTAAGGTGTTCTAGGAGATGAAATTGTGAAATGCCATGTTCTAGACATAAATTTTCAAAATTTTTATTTTCAAATTCTTTGCCATGATCACTTCTTATTTTTGAAATACAATATCCTTTTTCATTTTGAACTCTCTTAGCAAAGTTTTTAAAAGATTCAAAAGCATCACTCTTTTAAGCTAAGAAAATTACCCAAGTGAATCTAGAGTAGTCATCGACGATAACAAAAGCATAGTGTTTACCTCTTAGGCTTGCAACTCTAGTAGGTCCAAAAAGATCTAGATGCAAAAGTTGTAGAGGTTTCGAGGTACTTACAATGTTTTTGGATTTGAAGGAGGACTTATGTTTTTTTCCTCTTTGGCAAGGTTCACATGTCTTGTCTTTTTCAAATTTGAATTTTGATAGTCCCTTTACCAGATCTCCTTTGCTGAGGCTTTGAATTAAATTCGTTCTTGCATGACCAATGTAATACCACATCTTATGCATTTGAGTATAACCTATCCCTGTATCAAGTAATCATACATAGCATACTGGAAAGGTAAAATACCCTGTTAATAATAGTAGTAAATTTTTTTTTCATATCCTGTAATATAATTCAATGACTTTGCAAGTCTCATATCCTATAATTTCATTCAATGACTTGCAAGTCTCATATCCTGTAATACTATTCACTGACTTTGCAAAGTTAACACTGAGATTTTCACCACAATATAATATATCACATATATAAAAACATAAACTTTACACATAAGTATTTTCGAGTTGCTTTCATTTATACATTTTTAGGCTCATTCCAAAATGACTATACATATTCAAGCACGTAAATACAAAACACATATGACATATTCTCATGCTTGTGTGGAATGTAAGGAGAGAGAGTGATGAGGCTCGGCCAGTGACCTATGCTCCATGTCTTCTATACGCTACTCAAAATGAGCTATCACTTTTCTTTACCTGAAAAATTATGCAAATTGATGAGTTGCAGCTCAGTGAGAGTAACCATCAAATGAGCTCTAAAGTACCGAACAACTCATAATAATAAGTCACAAATCCAATACATACCATGTATTCCATTCCATTTATCATTATCATATAAATATCAATAAAGTTGAAACATATAATCATTGCTCCTTATGTATGCAAATGCTTTGCTTATTTCATTTTGTTGTGACTAATTTAAACAGACATTGCCCCGGGTTTCCATGTGAACATTTGCATTTGCTAGCTAGCTTGATCATTTGTTTCATTTGCACATTTGTTGGGCCATAGGCCTCTTCTTTTGCTTTATAATATCGATTAACTAGTCACAATGCCTTTTTAGTCCATATGCATATGCACTTGTATTTAAGCATTCATCAACAATTGCATCTTTATCATATACAACATACATATATTCCATATATACCTCAAATGTAACGAATATACCTTGCATATACCATGTATATATATCACATATGTCAAATATATACCTCAAATATACCACAAGTATACCATTTATATGTACCACAATGTCACAAATTATCCATCATTACATTATCAAGGACCAATCATGACAATCATATGAATCACATAGCAAGCAACACTCATTTGCACTAAAGAATTCAATTGATAATTAGACTCACCTTTCTCCTTTGATTCTGACCCTTAACTTATTGTCTATCCGATCCTTGTGGGTCTCCAATATGTTACGAGCCTAATATGAAAACATAATCGATTAACTCATGATTAGGGAGACTTAATGTGGCTTGAACAAATTAATATGCATTGTTCATATCAATAGTTAAGATTTTTCCTATGAGGCAGTGTTATCTTATGGGACTCTTTAGCCTATAAATTTTTCTATACTTGAACAATAAATCTGATTCTCATTCATAATTAAAATTAACATATAATTATATAACATATTAAAATTTCAGACCAATTGGATCATTGTACAATATTTGGTGGAATTTCTAAGTGTGTTCTGTTTTCTGCCTTTAGGCAGTTTCAGGGTACCCACTTTGGTTCATCATAACTTATAATATATAAGTCTTATTTTAATGAACATTTACAGACACTTATATGGATTCATATGGAACATTTTTCATATTTTCAACTTTTATCAATTATGTCTCTAAGGTCTTCCAATTATAACAAATATTTTACTGGTCCAGAATAGAATTGGCTTCCAGACCAGTACGACTTCAAAAGGACATAACGTAGTCTATACATAACCAATTAAGTGGAAATTATAACTTTCCTATTTTGACAATTTACATAATATAGTTCTAATGAGCTCAAATGGGCCAAACAAGTTTCTAGATCTGCCCAGGGCACTCATGGTTCCATTCACCATAACTCCACATATACAAGTCATATGAACCTGAACTGTGGTATACAGTTACATAACACATATATCTACAACTTTTATGTTTTGAGATACTTTAAATAATGGCTTTAACATATTCGAAATCAAAGAACTCAGTAGCTAACTTGGTTAGGGTTCCCTGACCAGTTTCAGTAGAGAGAGGATTTCTCTTCCTATACACCAAATCATGCAACACCGTTTACATATACATAAATATAATACATAAAGTAACAACCTTTATGTTTTAAACATTTCTATAATCAATTTCTATGTGCATCAAAATTGGGTTGCAAATCAATGCCTATTAATGAACTTAAGCAACTCAAATCAACCCTATAGCAATAAAAATTGATTACTTACCAAGAACAACCTTGCAAGGGATCAATTAGCTTCAAACACTAAGTGAAAAAAGGAATAATTGAATTCTGAAATGGAGGAAAATGAAGAAGAAGTCGGGCTGGTGAAGAAGGCAGAAACGGGGAAGGAAGATGAAAATAAAGCCAACTTGTTTTTTTGTCCTTTTTGTCTTTTTGTCTTTTTCTCTTCTCTTTTCTCTTCTCATTTCTCATTTCTCTTCTCTTCTATTTCTCTTTTGTGTCATTTTCATTTTATTTTTTCTATATTATTATTATTATTTATATATATTTATAATTCCACTAATTCACACAATAATACAGCTTAATCATTTGACCCGATTTAACTAAATTAACAATGTAAATATTTACTAATCTTAATCTAATCATTTTTCTTACATTAATTTAGTCACCTTATTCAATTTATTTATAATGCTTTGTTATCATCATTTAGGTTATAAGGATACACGTGTGACTCGATACAATTGCCAAATACTAGGACACGTAGCTAGTGCGTGCCATGAACTTGTTTCTAAGAAAATATGTATGAAATGAACGTGTTCAATTGGATTATATGGAAGATGCATATGTTCAAATGAAATGCATATAGGTATGCATGTGGGGAAGGTCAAGGATGTTACAACCAAGCCTTCTATGTCATAGCCAAGATTCATCACTAGTAGTTATAAGACACTTAGAGGAAAGGTTAGATATTTTATGTAAGTATATTATGTAGGTATTGACATCTCTACTTCCTTTAAATATCTCTTGACCATTAACAAATGTTACAAGACATTTGTTAGAAGTAAAGATTCCTTAGTTTCCCTTATCACATAATTGACTTACACTTACAAGTAAGTCATCTTTAATGAAAGTAGTATTATTAATACCAATAGAGCCAATGCCAATTACCTTACCCTTAGTATTGTTTCCATATATTACTTTACCTCCATCAATACTTTTAATGTCATTGAATAGTTCTTTGTCTCCGGTCATATACCTTGAGCATCCACTATCTATTAGCCAAGCATATTCTTTTATTGTGGACTTGAGGCATACCTATAGAATCATAATTCAAGTATTGTTTTTAGGTACCCAAATGAGCTTGGGTCCTTGGGGGTTAGCACATGAAAGTTCCCAATGTGCCTTCCTTATCCAGCAATGTTTATTGATATGACCAAATTTCATACAATAATTACATTATTTAGCTCTAAATATGCCTTTTGGTCTTACAATGCTTTTAACTACCATTTTCCTATTAGGTAGAGTTTGTGAGCAGTGACATACACATGCATGATGACTTGGTGCTTTCCTAGGTGCATGCTTCTTATACATAAAAGTATGATTGGCCTTTTGAGGTTTCCTTCTTAGGCTTACCGACCCTTGATCATTCCTTTTATGTATAGAAGATTTAGTGTATGTTGTGCACTTAGCCCTTGGGGCTTTTACTTCTAATGTGGAGATGTGGGGTTCACTTGACTTAACAAAAATAGTCTTGTGAGATGAAGATGACGTTCCTTTAAATCCTAGACCATGTCTTATTAATGGTGGTCTTTGAGACACAATGAGAGTATCTAAACTCTCCTTGCCTTTATGAAATTTTGAAATGGAGTTTCTAAGTTCCTCAACTTCATTTTTCAAGACATTGTTCTCTTTAAGCAAGGATTTAGTTAAGGGTCTTGAGGAGTACTCATCTAATGATTTTTGAAGAGATTCATTAGAAGATTTAAGCTCAAGATTTTCCTTTTCTAAAACTTTCATTTTGTTTTTCAAACTTGAAATGTTATTTTTATAAGTATTGAATTTACATCTATATTTTTCTAGTTCTAGGTTCAATACTTCTATTAAACTTTGCTCATCATCATCTTCACTATCACTATTATTATCACTTCTATCATTATTGAATGAGTATGAGTAAAGTGATCCTACCTTATCCTGGACATGATCCTCTATAGCCATGAAGCATAAGTTGACCTCTTCATGTTCATTGTCATCTTTTTCACTTGAAGAGCTTTCGTCATCCCATGTGGCTTTGTGACCTTTCTTCCCATTGTCTTTTTGGTATTTGTTCTTGTGTTTCTTGAGCCTTGGACATTCTGGTTTGATATGTGCCTTCTTCCCATACTCATAACATTTTACCTCCTCTTTATTCCTTTGAGAGTCATTTGAGGAGTATTTGAGATTTCTTTGCTTGAAGTTTCAAGAGCTGCCCATTCTCTTTTCAATTATTCTTTTCTGTCTTCTCAAGAGCATCACAATGTCCTCATTTGCATCATCACTCTTTTCTTCATCATCTTTAACTTATTCTTGAGATTTTGAAGTAGAGGCTCTTAGTGCTAGAGGTTTTCTTTTTCTGGCTCGGCTTCAAGTTCTCTATCTTTCTTTACTATCATTTCATGTGTTAGAAGTTTGCCAATAAGCACATCGGTATTCATGACGCTCATGTCTTCATTGGCTTCTTCTATACTAGCAACTCTTGAACCATAATCTTTGAGAGGAAGGCTTCTCAGAATTTTATTGTTTACATTTTTCAAGCTCAAGTGTTTCCCAAGCTTTCTCATGCCAGCTTTCTCATGCAATTTATGATGGCTAGAAGACGGTTCGTCGTATCGGAGATTGACTCATTAGATTTCATCTTGAAGAGTTTGTACTCTGAAGTGAGAAGTTGAATCTTCTTGGATTTAACTTGCTTTTTTCCTTCATGATAATTTTCCAATGTTTTCCACATACTATACGCGGTTGGGCAGTATTGTATTCAGCCACATTCTTCAATGGATAGTGAGCTTGAGAGAATTGTTATTACCTTTTTGTTTTTAAAATTTGCTTTACTTTGAGGCTCTATCTAATCATCTCTTGAAAGAATTTCTTCTTCACCATCAACTCCTCTTCTAGTTATTGGTGTCCATTCTTTCCGAACACTATCCCAGACTTCGATTCCTTCACTATTGATATATGTCTCCATCCAGAACTTCCAATGAACGTAGTTTGCTCCATCAAAGTAAGGCTTGAGACTTTGGAATCCTTCATTGGCCATTTCTTATTCTTTGCTAGTGCTTTTTAGGCTTTGATGCTAGACTAAGCACTAATACCAATTGTTGCCCAAATAATGAACCAAGAAAGGGGGTTGAATTGGACATTAAAAAAATTATTAACTTTAAGTGCATAATAAAAATTAAATAGAGTAGGGATAGAGAGGTATCACACAAGAAATTTATTGAGGTTCGAGTATTAACAAATCCTACTCCTCTCTCTAATCTCAATTGGGAGTTTCACTAATACACTAAGTGTTACAATGGAGTTTTACAAGCTCACTCCCAACTATAGTGTTTCTATCAATGGCTCACACCTAACCCAGAAATTCCCTTGTGTTTTAATGACTCACATAATAAACCAATTTCTTGTGTTTTATGGCTCACACAAATAACCCTTACAAGTGTTTCACTCTTAACCCAATATACCCAAACTCACTTGAGTAATAGATTACAAAGAAAAACACTCACCAACCTATAATGCTCAAAATTTATGAGCAAATAGATTTTTACAGAGAATAAAAGTTTTGTTGAAAGTAATTAATGCACAATGGCTACAACAAGATTTGATTCGAAAGTAATTGTTATTCTCTTATTTAGGATTCATAAATGACTTGCATTTATACTTCCTTAGCGAATTATAGCCATTTGGATGCATTTAATGTGAAAATAGTCGTTGCACCAACTCTTAATTTCGCGCCTGACATGTTTTCTTTCCTCATTCACGGTTGTGAATATGTGTATCATGGTCGTGAATGTTCTTCCAAGCCGTGTATCAGGTGGTGACTCTGGTCGTGAAGCATTCTAGAAGAATTTGAAGTGTTTGATCACGGGCGTGACTTTATACTTTTATGGGCGTGAATATCCTTCCAGGCCGTGGTCCAAGTGGTGACTCAGGCCGTGAAGCTTTCTGGAAGAATTTGACATGTTATCTCACAGGCTGACTATCTTTCACGGGCGTGACTGATTTGATTATTAATGGTTGTTATGATCCTTCATGGCCGTGAACTTTAAATGTTGGAGAGTTGGTGGTAAGCAATATCACGGGTGTGACATAATCAGTCACGGGCATGAACATGCTATTTCTTCATATTTTGACTTTCAAAGGTAGTCTTCCATTCTTTCATCATATTCCATACCTTGTTCAACAAACTTAGAATATAAGTATTGTTAAATACATTATTGCTATTTTATTTGTTAATGTAATATCCGCTAATTTAGGTCCCGAGTCGCACGTGTTGCGAAGTTGACGCGTGTGACCGATCAGAGTCTAAATTCAGATTTTTATAAACAATTGATTAAGTAATGGCTAAATTAAATTATAAATGCCTAAATATGTGATATTTAAGTTTAAAGAAGTTGATTTACGGTAAAGGACTAAATTGCAAAATTTGATAAGTTTTGGGGTCAAATTGCAAATTACCAAAAATTGGAGGATTAATGAGATTAATTGCTAATCAACATATTAATTTTGGGCACATTTTGATAGTGTTGTCCGGCCATGATACTACAGGAAGTGAATTAATATTGATTAAGTGTAAAATTGGGAGAAAATGGTCAAATGGTGGGTCCCACATGAAGACTTTTTGGGTACCCTATTTAAGGCTTTCTTTTCTTCTTCTTCTTGTCTTCATTTTCTGCTCCTTCTCTCTTTTCTTTACCAGTCACGCAGCCACAACTTTTCCTCCATAGCTTACCTTGATTCTAGAGAAAGAAAGGAAGGGAAGAGAACGGAAAGAGCAAGACAAGGTGATTTTCATGTTCCATAACTCTTAAGGAAGTTGGAAAGAACAAGAAAGAGGAAGAGAAATCAAGTTTGGTTGAGAGAGAAAATCTCCAAAGTGGTGATTTAGTGAAGAAAAGTGTAAGGTAAGAAGCATATCTTCTTCTTCTTCATCATTTCTTAAAGGAAGTTCAAATTTTGAGCCCATCTAAGACTTATATGGAATGAGAGAGAAACTAGGGTTTTGAAAGAGAAAAAAAAAGGTTAGGGTCTTGAGAAAATCAGATGATGATCATAATAATTTATGATGTTGTAGGAGTTCCAAGTGACAAGGAACAAGCTCTAAGGAGCAAAGGAAAAGAGAAAGCTACCTAAAAGAGTGAAGGAGAAAGATTAAGGTTTATGCATAACTTAAGGCAATAGCCTATTTTTGTTTGAAATAATGCATGCTGAACATGATTGTAGATAAATGCAATTTCAAGAATGATGATGATTATGACATGAAACCATAGGATTAGACATGTATGAATGAGATCCTTGTGTGACATTGAATTAATGATGCATGCTAGAGAATCTTGTGTGATCAAAACATTTACATGTATTGAAAAGTAATAAGTTGAGTAAAGAGCCTTAGAAATGTATGAAATAGAATTTGGTATGAAAGTCACAAGTGTGACTATTGAGTCATGGGCGTGAACTTGAGGGTTCACAGTTGTGACTGATTGTGTCATGGTTGTGAATTTCTGGGTGGAAATGGTACTATTCATTCCAGAAGCGTTCACGGGTTAGAATCACGGAAGTGAACTTATTCACGGGCGTGAATGAGTAATCACGACCGTGAATGCTTTTGGGAGATTCATTCCAATAGCGTTCACGGCTTGGGATTACGGGCGTGAAAGTAGTAATCACGACCGCGAATGCTCTGTATTTGAAATTATGAATGTGGTTATTAAATGAGGAATTTAGGTAATTAAATGAAAGTTATTGTCTATTCAGCGAAATAAGAGTGATATGGATATGGATATATGTATATATATTGATGTGAGAATGTGATATGTTGTGATATAGAAAAATGAATTGATGTAGAAAAATGAATTGTCATGGATAATATATGAAATCTGATGCAGATGATAAACATGAGAATATTGATGAATCTAGTAAATGAATGAAAAGATGTATGAGTATGATTATATGCTTGTAAAACAAGAAAATTGAGATGTTGATAAATATGAGAATAATCATTGATATGAAAATATAAAGAAGCCCATTACTCTACTTACGGACTAGAATCAGGATAGATGACATGTCATTAAGAGGGCGAACGGTACCGTACTATACCTCAACTAATGTGGCTTAAGCTCGGAGAGCGTCATTGGTCTGGGATACTTGGTCAGTGTGGCTTAATCTCGGAGAGTGCTAATCCGATGAGCACATATAAATGAGGACAAGGTGGCATAAGCTTGCGTGAGCGCCCTTGATCCGGATATTCATCTATGATAAAATTATACTCAATCAATGTGGCTTAAGCTCGGAGAGCGCCATTGATTTGAGAAGCTCTTTTGAGCCAGATAGTGGACAAGGTGGCTTATGCTCGGAGAGCGCTCCTGATCCATAACTCGTATCCAGTCAGTCCAAAAATTTAGAGTGATATGGGCAAGATAATGAGGATATGTCGGAAAAATAAGAAAAAGAAAGAATAAGAAAATGATGATGATATGAGATTGAAATGTAATGACAAAGAGATTTACAAAATACCTTGCCATTAAAGATAAATGGAAATAACATTGTCTATATGAGCATGACATTTATACTTGTATGAAATAGGAATATGTTGATAGTCATGCATGCAAACATTTTAATGCACAAAATGATATTTGTTAATACTTGTTGCATGATATAGTATATTGTCTTATTTATATGCACCACTAAGCTTAGAGCTTAGGGTGGAGTTTAATTTTTACACAGATATAGAAAGGTAGCTGAAGACGCTAGATAAAGCAAGCGGTGATCCCATTCAAGTAAAGCAGCCGAATCTTGAGAAAGTGGGTTACAAGTTTTGAAACTTTTGTATTTGGTTTTTATATTAAAGAAATGTTTGAGTTTGTAAAATTTACTTTTAAAGTTTGTTAATAATTACTATGATGTTAAAAATAATATTTTATTTAAATAAATTGTACTCTGATTTTTGTTTATATCCATATATACATGAGTAAAAAAAAACTTAGTGCTTTCAAGAAGGAAGATGGACATTAGCGCTCCCTCATCCGGGCATGTATGGTTCGGGTGAGGAGGGTGTGGCAGTTAATATCAAAATGACAGAAATACCCTTCAAGGTTCAACAGTTTTTATCTAATTCTGGTTCTTGTTATATGATTAATTGGTATATGCAAGGTATATGTAGGTTACATGTTTGATATATTCATTTCATGGTATAATAAAGATTAGCATATATGTTTGAAATTCATGCATACTATATCATGGGATTATTTTGAATTTAACTGCACTTATCTTTAAGGCTTGATATTTTGTGGCATGCTTATTCTTTTTAAAATATTTGTTTTATAAGCACCTATTGAGGAGGAAAAAATTTTCTCCTTAGCCACAAACAATTATTTGTCACCATCAAAAAGAAGGAGATTGTTGGACCTTGAGGATTATTTGATTTAACCTTGAGGGTATTTCTATCATTTTGATGATAGCAAATAATTGAGCAATAAGAAATTTAACCATTTTTTGTGTTTTAAGCAATTATACAAGTTAAATTTATATTGGAACATCATAGCCAAAGAAATCAAGTCAAATGAAGTTCAAATGTGCAAAATATATGATATTCACTCTCATAAAGTCTTGTGTCGTGACCGTGAAGGTGTTGAAGCCCCAAATAATTCATTTTTGATTCAATAATGATCATAACATTATTCACACCAGTGTAATACTCTTCACTATTTACTTTTCATGCCCATGAAAAATACTATTCACACCCATGAAGGATTGTTCATGCCCGTGAAATATTGTTCATGCCAATGAATGTCGAATTGAACTTTGAAAATTCAAGAGCGAAGCAATTCATGCCCATGAAATAATTGTTCACACCCATGAAACCTAGAAATGATCATTGCAGCACACTCCTAAGGTGGTTAAACGACTATAATTCGAATAAAGCATCTCTAATGGCTAAATTTCAAATAAATTGTATAAATAGCTCATTTTTATGAACGAATAATGATTTCTTAAGGATTTCTCAAAGTAATTAAGCTTTTAATGCTCTAGATGAGAGTTTATGCTTTATTTTTTTGTTGCAATCTCTCTTGTTACATTTTTAATTATTATTCTGGTTGTGTAAAGCTCGAGTGATATTGAGTTTTTAGTTGTTTGAATGTTTTCTTTCTTGCAAACAATTGTTTGATAGTGAGATTGGGTGAATTGGGTTTGGGAATTAGACACTTATAAGAGTTTGAGTGTGAGCCTTGGAAAACACTTGTATGGGTTTAATCTACCCTTGGAAGTAGATTGTTAGTGGATTGAAACTCTCAATGGTGGTTGAGGAGAGGAGTAGGCTTAGAAGGCCGAACCTCTATAAATTTCGGTGTTATTTTTCTCTCTTACTTTTCATCTTGCTTAAATTTTTAATTTTCCAGTCCTTAAAAAAATCACCAATTCACCCCTCTCCTCTTGGTACTTGAGGCCTTTCAATTAGACAATCTAAATCATTAAAAACTTAACTAGCTAACCAATTACTCAAAAAATGCTTAAATTGAAGTATACATGAACTATGATTCTCAAGGAACCTAATCACGAATTTAATTTGAATTTAGCATGCAATTGATATCAAAATAATATCATGAATATCTCATAAACATATAATTAATATTTTATTCATGAAGTTATATCTCATTAAATCAAACAATACAAGACAGTATCATCACATGGTAACGCTTTTGCCCTAGTTATTAGTTTTATTTGTTTCATAATCAAAAATAATTTTTGCATCAATTAAGTAGTTGTACATAAGTTAAAACACATTCTAAATACGTCACAAACATGTTTTATAAATCATATTAGCAAACCAAATTCGAACAGTTTCAAAAAGAACTCAATTAGAAATACTAGGTTTCATAAACCTTAGTTTTTCAACAATTATGCATAATTTTGAATTTCATATTTAAATAAAATTTAAATAATTCTATTATCATAAAAAGCATATTATACCATCATATAAACATGTTATTGAATGAAAAATAAAATTTGAGGTCAAACATAATCAATTTCATTTTTTATGGAAAAAGGGAATCTGAGTTGTTCCTTTTTAATCAATTTCATTAACACTTGAATTAAATATAAAATTAATTTACATAGGGTGGCTTTGATACCACAGTCAGGTTTTTTAAATATGCATCACATACATGGCACAATAGAAATTTAAAATTAAGCTAAACCCAAACCCATGTAAAGCCTTATGTAATTTAAAATCGGAATGAACAATTCTATTGGAGAAGTTGATTACCTTTATTTGCAACTTTTGATCTTCTAAGTTGTGTATTTTTCCTTATTTATTGGGTTGTAGCAAACTACAATAATCCAAAAGCTGGATTTTCTATAAGAAAAATCCACACGAAGGAACAAAGATGAAAACTACAATGGAGATGGGATGACAATCAACCTAAGTGCTAGCTATTGTGAATTGTCTTGTGAGAAAAATAAAAGAGAGATTACTTTTATTTCACTAAATGGCAGCCTTCTTTCTGAACCTTTTTTAGGGTATTTATATGTCCTCTAATTATAATTAGAGTTGGACACTTAAAATTCTACATTTGGCTTCCTATTCAAAGTGAAATTCTGCATTATCCCAGATTGTCACATCTGCAAAAAGTTTGTCGCATGCACTACATTCCCACAACTGAAAGGGAAACCATGACGTGATAGTAAGGTTGTCAAGTGCATGATGATATGTAACACCCTACTTATATATTAGGAATAATCTCCTATATATAAATAGGATGCCATAAGATTTGCTAAATAATTTGTTTGAATTAAAACTTTTTCATTTTAAATAACTTTATCCATTTATTTATATTGGTTTAGGCAAGTCGTTCTAATTAACAATATATATTTATCATTATGTTGTCTATACATATGGCACCCAATTATATTACATAATTATTTACACATACAATATTAACATATGAGACATATCTACCACAATCCATATTCATGGTCAAACTAAAAAAAACATGACAAGTAACCAACCCTCTAACTATGTTTTTTGTGCCTCCGCTGATATAGGTTTGGATTTCTTCTTGACCAACTTCACCATTTACTATATACAGCTCCAATTCCTGCGTGAGAAGAACCCACACTATGGCATTCGGGATGCTTCGGGAGAGTGGCAGACAGATCCAGGAAAAGTTGAAGAACTTTTAGTGGATTACTTCAAAAATCTTTTCACCATAAGCAACCCAAGAGAAGGAGAGGCAGTTGTCGAGAGTGTCTTTAGACAGCTATTGGAGCAAGAAGAATTGATGTGGAGACAACGTTCAAGGGCATTTTGGTCTGGCTTAAGGCAGGTGATAGAAAGACTGGACTTATTGGAGGGTCCCATTGGCGTGCATCTAGTAGGAATTGAACCAGTGCCTTTCTCAGTTATCCGGCCACTCAAAAGGTAACTATCTATTTTGATCTTTTTGCTCGAATTTGTTGTGATACAAAAGTTTTGGTTGATTGAAAAGAAAATATCCATACTGGGAAGAATTGCAAGAAATCGTTCAATAACACTTCCCATCGGAATAGTACGAGTTGATGATCTCTAGCTTAGTGGTACATATAAGTATTAAAGTCTTCCTCAGGCAGTCACATAAATGCATGTCTCAAAAAAATCATGGCACATCAAATTTTATTACGTATTTGTCATATAAAATAAATAAATACATAACATAAAAGGATAACATAATAACCTTATTCAATAATTAAATTTGCACCACCTCATGTAAGCATTTTGTATTTTGTTACTTACATCAATTAATAAATTTTCATATTTCATTCTATGATTTATTAGCACAAAATCTCGTTCCCGGACTGTCCGGATACAAGGTGTGAAATAGGGGCGCTCGCAGAGTTTAAGCCATCCTACTCACTATAATCTCAAGTCAATGGCACTTGCGAAGCTTTAGCCACCCTGTCCTTGAATCATATCAATATCGATACCATAATTTCCCCTTAATGGTGCACCATCTGTCCTATGTCTGTCCTCAGGTAGAGAAATGGGAAATTAACACCATTAATTACTTGTTTCTATAACTAATACTCATTTCATATTAACATAATAATATACTCATAATTTATTTCAAAAGCTTGTAATAGCATAATATTTTATCAAATATTAGCATAATGTTAAGTTCATAGTTAATAACATTTCTATAATGTTAAAACATGCCATAATATATAATTTCACCATTTTGACATATAATTTATGTCATGCATACACAATCATGCATAAGGGCAAACCAGAATACATATATGTACAAACCTTGATAGCTTTTTTCTTTTCCAAATCTAAACTCATAGCTTGTTCACTTTTGTTTTTTTCCTCTTGTTGAGATCCTAATTCAAAAATATAAATAATTAATACATTGATAAAATACATATTCTTATTATAGTTTAAATAAATAACTACAATTTCTTTTAAACTGAAACAGGATCTCTTAGGACTATTGGATCTATAACTTTTTCTACACTTATCCAATCTATATGATTCTCATTTCTAATTAAATTTAACATGCAGTACTATAACATACCAAAATTTTTGAATTTTTGAACCACTACACAATTTTTAGTATAATTTTAAATGTTACTCTATTTTCTGCCCTTAGGTAGTTTTAGGGTACTATATTTAAAAATTTATATCTTTCACTATGTATATTCAATTATTATGAAAATTTTTATACAATTATATATGTTAATTTGGAACATTTTGTATGTTACCTCATGTCCAGATTTGGCATCTAAGATTCTCAAATACTATAGGATGTATAACTTATTTAGAATAAAATGATAACCTGACCAATTCACTTGTTAAGGTTATAACTCACAAAATAAATAACATTTTAAGGTAAAACTTTCATAGGAATTTAGATCAGATATAGAAATAAAACTTTTATGTTTTGAACTTTGGCTAATTCGATCTAAAAATAAGTCAAATATGAGGATGAATTTATTAGAGTTGTATAGGTATATGAAACCAACTCATTCAAGGAATATCTATAGTTAATTTCACTATAAATCAACTTACACAAGAGATAGTTATACGAAAGTTGGCAGAGACCTAGACCACAAATAGGGAAACAACTTTTATGTTTTAAGTCACCTTAGATTCAGCTCTTAAGATGATCAAATTAAGTAAACACCGTGGAGTATCCTGTTAATACTTTTCCAGGAACCAGTTTCACTCAAATGAGCATTTCTCTTCATATACAAAAAATAATTCAATAAATTTGGTAGACAAATACACAAGATATAAATTAAAAACTTTTATGTCTGATACTTCTCCAAATTCGGTTCATAAGGAAATTAAAAATAGAGTGAAATATACTGCAATGACATAACCCAAAAAGTTCTAATAACATAATAACAATAAGAAAGAGATTACTTACCAATAATAGATTTATTTGGAGTGAATTTCTTGCAATCATGAAGGACATGATGAATAATTGGGGCTGTTATATGGAGGAAGGAAAGGGATGATGATGCTAAGAAAAAGAATGTACAAGTTAGGATAAAATGGGGCAAAGAATTAATTGACTTTCCCCTTCCCTTCCCTTCTCTCATTTTATTCATCTTTTCCCTTTTTTTTCTGCTGTGCGCTTTTTTTTCTATGCACTTTTCCCTTTTTTTTACATATTTACTTATATCTAGTCCCTTTAATGTTTTTTACCAAAAGTACAATTTAATTATGTGGTCTAATTTACTCAATTTTATCATGTCAATCAATTAATTCATTTTAATTTCTAATTTAGTCATTTATTCCATCTATTTTAATCTCGATTGTCTATCATGTATTTCTTATGTATACCACATATTTATTCTAATTAAACTCTAATTAGTGGACATTACATGATATGTCATGTGTGTGACAACTTAGGCCTTAATTGTCACTTGCCTCTATCGCATGCAAAGTCATAGGTGTCACGCACGCGATGTGCAACACTTTGCACATAAATGTAAAATGCTTTGCACAAATATCTCTCTCATGTTTTAAATCCAATCCAAAATCCATTTCACAATTCATTAATTCTTTTTATGCATGTAATTTATTAGGTTCCTAGTTATATTGACAACTTAAATCAACACATGATGTTGAGTAGATCATGAACGGTATCTAGTGACACATCATGACCACCAAAATAACTAAAAAGTTAGTGGTCTAACTATAAACCTTTGCAAAGACAATTACCGTGCAATTTTTCCTTTTACCAAACTATACCTCATTTGGTTAAGAGCATGAATTGTGTTAACTCCCACTAGATTGACTATGTTACATCTAGGCCAAATGATATTAGTTATTGTTTATGAGACTGATTACTCTATTAGACATATTCTTGAAGACATTCTTCAAGTCTTGTCCACCTCGACTAAGGATTTTTTAGTAATGATCTCTATAAGAAGCCATAGATGTACTCTCCTTTGATCAAGAGTGGTGAATCTTTTATTGACTACTCAATTATCTTTGAATACTTCATGTTATACTCAATCATCATCTTATGAGCGACCTTTGAGAGGTAACAAGAAATGATGTCAAATTATAGGATTTAGTATCTAAGATAACCTTGAGCATCTCAAGTACAAGGATATTTACAACATTACTATGATAAGATCATCACTGATATTGAATAGATACCATGTGATTGTTTCACAGCAAGTCATCCAATGTACTTGGGTACTCTAGCAAACATCCATGTGTTAACTCTAAATATCTCATATTTTCAGCTTATGAGATCAGTTATTTGATCTAGTCAAAGAGTATAACATATGCTAATTTATCCGGATTAACAATGTCTCATCTTGTTAATCTTATGACTAGAGATAATTTAAGTATAAATATAATTACACATGATAAAAATCTTACCATCATAATCTCATCATAATTTCCTTCATGTTGTGTTACATATCAAGGACTTCATTAAATGCTCTAAGATCTAAATTATATTCATATATAATGAACACTAATATAATAAAAAATGTCTTTTAATGATAATAAATGAGTACATCATGATCTTCTTGATTAGGGTATTTTCTACCATATTTGCTTTACATGGTTTGTAGTTTTGCCCCAAAATTTTCCCAAAATTTTCTATCTCTTGCAATCAAATCCCTCATCATATTTCATCACTTTTTTTTCATGCATTAGGAACTTTTTAATCACTTCAATAATTTATTTATTATTATTTTACTTTTTTCGTCAAAATTCGAATTTAAACTACAATCGATTCGACACGTTGATTCCACAACATGCTTAACTCAAGACCCAAATTAGTGGATATGACAATCTGAGGGTACCAAAAGATAGCTTCAGGTAATGAGTACATCAAGATCTTCCTGGTATTTACTACCATATTTGCTTTACTTGGCTTGTAGTTTTGCCCCAAAATTTTCTCTCTCTTACAATCAAATCCCTCATCATATTTCATCACTTTTTTTTTCACTCATTAGGAACTTTTTAATCACTTCAAATAATTTATTTATTATTATTTTACTTTTTTCGTCAAAATTCGAATTTAAACTATACTCGGTTCGACACGTCAATTTCGCAACATGCTCAACTCAAGACCCAAATTAGTGTATATGACAATCTAAGGGTATCAAAAGATAGCTTCAGGTGTGAGGAGTCCAAATGTATAAGTTTCATGGCTTGGAAGAGACCAAAATCGTTTAGATCTATAAGATTTTGCCTCCATCGAAGGAATGTAACTTCGATCAGCCCTTAAACAGTGATAGTCGAGCTCAAACACTTTAATTCAAGGTTTTTGGGCCTCCTAAGTCCATTTTCTTCTTCGGATTTGGGAGAAGAAGTTAGGAAGTATGAGAATTAGGAGGGGCAACCTTGACCCCCAAATTTCTTCTCACCAATCCCAAAAACCCAATCAGTTTATGGAAAATTGAATGTCATCATAGTGATTAGGAGGTAGGGAACTACTTATTGTTCAAATTTTATGAAGATAAGAGTTATTTTGGGTGGTGAACGTAGGTATTGGTCGTGTAGGGAGAAGGAGAGAAAAAGAGAAGAATGTGACGATGTTTTACTCTTTTGATTTTCTCCATACCTCTTTATATATATATATATATACACACCCAATTACAATCGCATAAATTTTCATAAACTTTTAGGAGTGGCAATGGAGTAGAGTTCACCATTCCCGACTCTAAAATCTAATCTTGTCATTGATCACGCCACATTCCTCGGTAGAAAAAATGTATGGATCCCAATTATCGCACTACATGGGGACGGGGATCCCCGATCTGAACTTGAACTTTGATTTTATTAATTTTTTATTTTAATATTAAAAGTACTTTTTATTTTTATTATTTTAGGTAATCCATTAATTTTTTAAATAAAAAATATATTTTCATTTTTAAATAAGTACTATATTTTTATTTTATTATTTTAGAAATGAATTATACTAAAAATATTTTAAAAATTATATATATTTGGGGTGGGTTTGAGGCAGCATATATAAAACATGTCCTCAATCCATCCCCACTACAAGAAACTTTGGAGTCGGGTAGGGTCAAGGATGGAGCATGACAATAATAAAAAAAATTGCTCTGTTCGGGGTAGACGGATCTAATTATCATTCCTAATTGCTAGCCCTTAAATGATAATGGCTGAGCTCAAACACTCTAGTTCAAGAATTTTTGAACTCCTAATTCCATTTCTACTGTCAAATTTAAGAAAAGAAGTCAAAAAGTATGAGAATCATGAGGAGCAGCCCCTATTGCCCAAATTTCTTCTCATCAATCTCGAAAATCCAGTTAGTTTCCAGAAAGTTGAATATTTCCAAAATGATAAGGATGTGGAGAACTACTTGTGGTTTGAATTTCGTAAAGATTAGAGTTTATTTGGGTAGTGAACAGAGGTGGTGGTTGTGTAGGGAGAAGAAGAGAATAAAAAAAGTAAATCTTTTACCCTTTTAATTTTTTGCAGACCTTTCTATATATATATATATACCCAATGGCAATCCCATAAATGTCCATAAACTTTGAGTTCATAATGAAATTTTACCCAACAATTGTAGAATAATCAAAATTATATTATTAACTAAGCAAAAATAAAAGAAAAAAAATGGAAAATTACAAAATTGATTATGTTATTAAACCAAATACCCTATAACTAACTATTAGCATATTAGAGGTTATCAACCAATGTATTTTCTCTTATCCCTCAAAGACTAGAGATTGTCTCTATTTTTAGAGGAAGAATCTAACACTACAAGAAAACTTAAATTTACCAACAGATTTTACCAACGGACAGCATCCATTGGTATTTAACAACGGATTGCCAATGAATTAGCAAGGAAATATGTGTGGAGAAAATTCTAAAAGATTACCAATTAACATAATATAGCTAAAAAGTTTGGCGCCAAATTTACCAACAGATCGCTAAGGGAAAGTACCAAGGAATTAGAGTTTAATGGTATTCAGTTGTTATTTTTGTAATTACCAATAGAAAAATCTGTTGGTAATTGCCAACATAACTTTTCTATTAGTAAACACAAAAATACAAACAGACATGTTTTATTACTATTTACCAATGGATATTGTTCTATTGGTATTTACCAACGATCATGTGTCCGTTGGAAAATACCAACAGATAGTAATCCGTTGGTAAATTATTTGAAACAATTTTTATTTTTTGATAATAGAAACAATTTTTTTTTAAAAATGATTGAAAATTGGAATTGAATGACAAAGAATCCTTGAATTGAAATTGATTAATTAAAGTTAAACAAATAAAATTAGTGTTCAATTATTAATCAATTTAATAAATTGAACCATAATTTTAAACAATTTTATCAATCGAAACTCAATTTATTCAAATGATTCCCAATTTAATTAATATGAGTACAATTAAAGTTAGTTTATTTAAATTAAATAATTGAACAACATTTGAAGTCAATGTAATAAAATTAATTAATTGAATCCCAATTTATATAAATTTAATCAAATTATTCAATTGATTCTCAATTTAAGCATTAATTGAGGTTTTAATTAAACCCCATTTTAATTAATTAAGATTCAATTTCAGAGTGGTTTAATCATTTTAATTTTAATTGATCAATTGAACTTCAATTTAAGTATGACTTAGGTCCAACCATGGTTCGGAACCAACTGGTTTTAGTTTGGAACCGCTGGTTCCACGGTCCTACAAAAGGGGACCGAACTGGGTCTGAACTGGGGAGGGGCCGGTTCTAATCCATGAATCGACGGTTCAGCCAGTTATTTTTTTTAAATTATAATTAACATAATAAATAAATATGATTAAAATTATTAAACTTTGAAGTTTAAAAACTAAAATTAATTGTTGGATGAATTTGAAGCAAAATATATAATCTAACTTATCAATTTGTTTATAAATGAAGCAAAAAAATTAACTTATAAATAAGTGAAAATTTTGGGGAATAAATTAGTTAGAAAGAATAAGAATTTTGAGTAAAACATATTAACTTATGAAATATTAATTTGTGTGAATTATAAATTTATACAACTAATAAGTTATAAAAAATGAAAATGTTGAGAAAAAAATAACTTATTGAATATTAATTTGTGATTTTGTGTAATAAGTTAGATTTTTATAATAAAAATGAACAATTTAATTTAGAGAAATTATAAGTTGGAAATTAGAAATAATTATTTTTGTTTGATAAATTAATAAATTATAAAAATTATAACTGTGCTAAAAATCTAATTAATTTAATCATTTTATTTTAAAAAATAATTTAATTATAAAAGTTTGAATTTATATTATAAATTATAATATTAATAATTGGGCTTAAACTTAATTTTTTTATCATTAATTAAGTTGCCTACGTATTCTCTTAGGGTTTAGAGGAATCAAAACTCATATAGTTCTTTTATCTTTTAAATTTTAATTATTGACTCCTTTTACCTTCTTTTCTACTTGAAATCGTCGATGTCAGATGTGTCAGTCGTTTCTTCGGTGGTAAAATCATATTAGTTATCAAGTTGATCTTTCTCTATTTTTTGTTTTCTTAATGCCGTTTTGATCCAATCATCAATACACGCTTGAGTTTCCAGGGATTCGAAAGTTACGCTAGATCACGTTTCATTCAAAATATTACTTCCTACACTAAAAACTTGTTTAGCCACAATAGTTAATACTGGACTTGAAAAAATATTTTTTGTAATTTGGGAGAGTACCAGATAAGTATACTGATATCGATTCCACCAATTAAGGACTGAAAAATCTTTACCTGTCTTACTGTCACCGAACTCAAATATAATTGTTAGATAAATGTCAAGTTCGAGTGAACCAAATGATGATCTTGGTTTTATATTTTTGTATCATCAAATGATAACCTCCTCTAATTTTTATCGATTCATCTAAACTCTAACTAGCAATGCCACTAGTAGTAGTAGTAGTAGTAGTAGTAGTAGTAATAGTAGTAGGAATATTATAAATCAAACTAAATTTCATAAATAAATTACAAGTTAATTTTTTTACATTATTAATTATACATTCAACACTAATATCAGCTAAACATAATAATGAATAATAAATATTTATATAATCAAATAAACCTTCTATTTTTCATTTATGATTAAAAAAACACAACATACAAGATTAATCAAATGAATAAATTTAAAATAATTCAACCATTTATTTTTTATCATACAAATAGAATTATGCAATGAAATGCTTCAGGTTTCAGAAAAATCTCCCCATACTTTCTTATGGCTGTAAGTTGGGTGTCCACAATGAGTACCTTCCTCTGTTATTTATTCATTACTATGATTGAGAAGGGAGGATAGGCAGAGAAACTTGAACCATAGTATGAAGGAACATTTGAGCTTAAGCTTGCCATCATGAATATCAAGGGAATGATTTGTGTTTCTGTGATAAGACTCAATGGATTTGTAAGAGGTCTAGATAGGAAATTAGGAATGAGGTTCCTATCTCCTTTTATATGCTCGACATCAAAACTGTACTTTGAAAACCAGTCATTCCATCTCAATAATTGTGAATGTGGAACTTGCTTTCCTTTAAAATTTAAAATCTTTGAAAAGGACGAGCAATTCATCAAAACAATAAAGTTATGGCTGATTAAATGAAATTCAAATTTTTTAATTCCATACTTTACTGCTAATATCTCCTTGAATGTGGAATGATAATGGCATTTTGATTCCTTGAATCATCCACTAGCATAAGCACAAATTTATCTTTTTTCCATCTTTTTCTTCTAGTAGGATGGCCCCCCAATACTCATCACTGGCATCTGTTTTACAAATCTGCTTTATCTACTTTACAGCTGTCATCTGCGCATCAGACCACGGTGGTGCGTCTTTTTTTAATAATTACGGTAGTGGTTGAACAACTTTTGTAAAGTAGGAAACAAAGTCTCTAACATAATTAGCAATTCCAAGAAATTATTGTATCTGCTTTTTTGTTAATTCAATGTCAGGAAACTTTAATAATTCAGTTCCAATGTGAGGACAAGGCTGATATGTCCCATCTTTGAATTTCATCCCTAAAAATTCTATCTCTTCTTTTACTAGTTGTATTTTCTTTTCTGAAATCATCACTCCATGTTGTGTTATCAAGTCCGCAAAACACTTTAATAATTCTTTGTGGTTATCTTCATATTTAGAAAAAAGCAAGATGTCATCGATGTAGACTAATGCTGAAGATAAGATCGGACCATAGATTCTTGTCATTGCTTTTTGAAAGAGTGATGGTGCGACTTTAAGACTGAAAGGCATCACCATCCATTAATAGTGATGATTTGGAATGCAGAAGGCTGTCTTATATCTGTCATCAGGATGTATCCCCAATTGCCAAAATCCTGATTTGAAATCAAATTTTGAAAATATCTTCACATCCTTCAAGAATGAATATAGTGACGAAATCTTTAGAAGAGGAAATTTATCATCCTTTAAAAAATAATTTAAAGGTTTGTAATCAATCACCAATCTCTTCTTTCCTCAAATTTGTTATGAGCGTTTATTCACGTAGAAAAGTTGACATGCCCAATCTGACTTAGTTGATTCAATAAGACCTTGTTGAAGTAACAGGGAACACTGTTGAACTGCCATCATTTGATCTTCTAGATTCATACCAGGGTGAGTGGCTTTGGTAGGATTAATGTCTTCATTCTGTTTGAATGGAAGAGAAATGTAGAATTCCTTTCTAGTCTAAAGAGGACTTTGACATTTTTGAAGGAATTCTGTATGATTATCTACACAACTCTGTTTTATGATTTATCCCAAAATGGACTGGATATGGAAGCCATGAATAAGTTTGGAATGGA
Source organism: Triadica sebifera (assembly GCA_023653625.1). NCBI lineage: Eukaryota > Viridiplantae > Streptophyta > Magnoliopsida > Malpighiales > Euphorbiaceae > Triadica > Triadica sebifera. The sequence goes on along the minus strand of CM042901.1, from coordinate 21,088,921 downwards.
TGTATAAGGAAGAAACCATTTTTTTTGCTTTCAAACCCTGAGCAGTAATGAATATATTTGGTAATTGACTGAAAACGTCAAAACCAATCAAAATATCTTTTTTGGGAAGATATGAACCTAAGACTTTGGTCCATATGGAACAGTTTGGAAGAAATTGGATTTTTATAGGCTTAGATGTAATCTAATCTGTTGAAAATAGTTCACCATCAGCAGCTTTGAAAAATTCTTTATGGGCTTTCCAGAAATGGTCTGGAAAGAGTTTTGGGTTTGTTATGGTTCTATGGGCTCCCGTATCAATAAAAGCTATAGCCTTAATGGGCTTTTCATACTTTTTCAGTAAAGAATTGGATTGGACAGTATGGAACTACCAGTGTCTGAGTAATCACCATTGTTTGTGTTGAGTCTGTGCTAATCTGGACTGGATCTGTGATAACTTCTGGGCTCTCAACAGTATAACATTCTTCTTCCTCTGAATCTGAAGAAAGACTCAGAGCTTCAATTCCCATCAAGGAATCCTGGCTTGGATCTTCATCAACTGAAAATAATGGCTCAATGTCTGCATCATCAAGATTGATGTCAAATTGTTGCTCTAGATGCTGAATCAGCTAAATCGCTTGTTTAGGCCAATTTGGACATTTTTTTGCAAAGTGTCCTTCCTTTCCATAGAGATAACAACGATCAGATTTTTTAAACCTTCGATTCCTCCTCCTGAAATATTTGAATTTTTTGTATTTCCTTTTGAAAGGACTACTCCTGTATTTATGTTTTTTGTAATATTTCCCCATCTTAGAATGCTTGCAATCACAATTCTATCTATATAAGCATTTGATTGTTAAATCTGTTCTCAAACAAATAGGTTCCATGCTTCTGTGTTTTGTCATCTTTAGAGCTTCTTTTATCTGCTTTCTACTAGAACATATCTCATCAAACACGATCACCATCTTTTGATAGATTTGTGCCAATGAACAATCTTTGAGAATGATTCCATGCTTTCTGAAATACTGAGGGTAGCTTCACTTAATTCCTTTGGAACAAAATAAACAAATTGTTGTTTTAAGTTGACATCACCAAAACCAATTTGGTAATATCTTTCAGCTATTCGCATATAATATTTTTCAAGATCTTTTCTCCTTAGAGAACAGCATTTTAGTTGAAAAAATTCACTTCTAGTTGTTTCTAGAGAATCCTGAGGAGTTCCTATGAACTCAATTTCAATATATGCCAGAGCTGCAACTATGTTAGTAAGTTTCATGAAAGTAAGTTTTTCATACTCAGTTTTTCATACTCACTTACTCTGATCCACCAATCTCGTAGATTAACAGTAAATCTGGTAGTAAATTCTTGTAATAATTCTGGTAGTGAAACTCCAGACTGGATTCGTGTTTCCATCCATGCATACATCTCAAGAAGTTTTGTTCTCCTTTGACTTGGAATAACATTATCCATAGAAAACCAAGGACCATTTGAAACTTTTGGATGTTGCTGTTGTGAATGGAATTCAGATTCTCCCATTGCTTCTTCTTCTTGTGGTTCTTCCACAATAGGTGCTGATGGTGGTGCAGCATGTGTCTGTCCTGATCTGGCTGAAGATTTTGTTGGACTAGCCATCTTAATTGATGGAAAGGATTCTTCAGTATTGATAGACTCATTTTCTGATAATGTTTCAGAAGAGTCAGATTGTTCCTGCTCTATAACTTGATGTGATTGATCTTGATCAATACAAGTCTGAAGGAATGAGGTAATCTCATTTTCCTATGTTTGAACCATGTATTGATAAGGATCCTATGAATCTTGAAAAGGATCTAGAGCTGGTTGTTTATCTGGTCTTTGTAGAATTGGAGTAGTATCTGAGGATGGAGAAACATTGGATGTAGCTACAGGTTTAGCTTATTTCTTTTTTGGTGGTTTTCTTTAGGCCAAAGTTTTTGCTCTCATCATGTTTTGAAATTTTTCATGTTCATGTAGGACCGGATCAGCATATGGTTGAACAAGAGTATTTTGAATAACAGGTTCTGGTAAAGGATGGGTACTTGCAAAAGCAAATGGATTAAATGGTGTTTGTACCTGCAGATTCTTTTCAACTTGAGCAAGCTGAGCTTTCAACTTCAAAATTTCCTATTGTTTCTAAATGAATTGAGGTCCACTTGTGTGAGTTTGTATCATCTGCATGATCTCTTGGTGGAGTGTCATTATTTGTTTCTGGAGCCACAGCATAAACTCATGTTGCCAACTTAGTTGTCTGTTGACATCAAAACCAAGCTGGTTAACTTGGTGTGAGACTTGATCTACCTTTTTGTCAATTTTCTCCAGAACTTTGTTCTATGCCAAAGCATTATCTGTTTGCCAATTAAGAACAGATTCACCAACTGTGATGTCTCTAGGTCTTCCTTGAGCATCTGGTCCTAGAGATCTGACCCATGGGATTTTCTTAATATGGATATTAGGATCAACAGTTTCTTGTAATGGTGGAAACTCATGTTCCTTTGGATGAAACATGCATACTGTTGGGGTCGTCTGTGGTTTAGCTTTTCCTATCTGAAAAGCTTGGCTTTAACATGACTTTGGAAACCACTGTGGCTCATTTTTCTAAAGCCAGTCCAACCCTTCATTGTATATTGGAAGTGGAGTTGCTGAAGGTGGCTTTTTCTTTGGAGGTTTTATATCAGGCTCATTCCATTGAGGAATTAATGGAGTTGGCATCTTTGTTTTAAATGATGGTGGTTCTGAATAGCTAACTATATAGTCATACTTTCCAAAAGGTTGACCAAGAAGTCCAACTGATGAATCCTGGTCATCAAATTTCTTTTTATAACTTCTTTCTGAGGATGAGGATGTTTTCTTTTTCCTCCTTCTTCGAGATGATGATTCTTCATCACAATAATCATAATAAGCTTAAAGTCTGCAATCTTCACAGTCACAATCTATATCTAGTACCTTATGTTTTCCATAGCACATAAAATAGATCGGTTTTTCTTGTGCAGTGAAACCTGTAATTGCAAGATTCTCTTCTGCTTCATATGGTTGAATCATAAACTGCATAGTGAATATTGATCTATTTGGATTTGATTCTGCAGATCTGAGGAATTTAATTTCCCCAGTTCCATCAGACCTTTTAAGAAATTTTGATTCCTGAGATTGGACAAGTTGAGAGTTGTTTTGAATTTTCTCATAATTTGTCACCCAAGATTCTAGTAACAACTTTATGAGTTCATTCCTTGGAATCTGTCTCAGGACATGCACACATGTGGGAACATTCTGTGCATCTGCTACAACGAATAAAACATCATTTCAGACTGGCAGAGCTAGATCAAGAGCATGGTTTTGAACCCTGTAAACTAGCTGATAATGAAGTGTTGCTGCCGTATCAGTCATGACTTGAGGAGCACTAGTAATTTGAACTTGTACCTTCAAGGCTAAAAGTACATGAGGATCATCAAGCGCCATATTAAAATTTGGAAATAGAATGAACAACACAGTGCCTGCATTTAATGAATTTTCTACAGTACCAATAACTGCATGTTGGTATTGTAGATATCTTATATCTAACAGAGCAATCCGTGCTACAATTGGAAGGCCTTTTCTTCCATGATATGATAGAGCCAATCTGATAGCTCCAAAATGAAGATGAGAATATCCTTCTCATCTCCAAAGAGTTAAAAATTCTGAAGAAATTTCAAGAGAAACAAACTGTTCTTCTCCATTAGCTTTAATAGTACAATGATCAAAAGATAAGGACTGTAGCACCACATCTTATACATTTGAGTTCAACCTATCCCTATATCAAATAATCACACATAACATACTAGAAAGGCAAAATACCCTGTTAACAATGGTAGTAAATTTTTTTCATATCCTGTAATATCATTCAATGACTTTGCAAGTCAACTTTAAAGTTTTCACCATAATATGATATATCACATATATTAAAACATAAATTTTGAACATAAGTATTTACAAGTTGCTTTCATTTATACATTTTTAAAACCCATTCCAAAAATGACTATACACATTCAAACACGTAAATACGAAATATAGATGACATATTTTCATGCTTGTGTGGAATGCAAGGAGAGAGTGATGAGGCTCGACCAGTGGCCTGTGCTCCATGTCTTCTATACACTACTCAAAATGAGCTATCACTTTTCTTTACCTAAAAAATGATGCAAATTGATGAGTTGCGGCTCAGTGAGAATAACTATCAAATGAGCTTTAAAGTACCAAATAATTCATAGTAATAAATCATAAATCCAATACATACCATGTATTTCATTCCATTCATCAGTATCATGTAAGTATCAATAAAGTTGAAACATATAATCATTACTCTTTACGTATGCAAATGCTTTGCTTATTTTATTTTGTTGTGACCAAGTTAAACATACATTGCCCCGGGTTTCCATGTGAATATTTGCATTTGCTAGCTAGCTTGATCATTTGTACATTTGTTAGTCACAACGCCTTTTAAGTCCATATGCATATACACTTGTACTTAAGCATTCCTCAACCATTGCATCTTATCACATATAACATACATAAATCACATATATACTTGATATGTCATGCATATACCTTGCATATACTATACATATACCATATATATATATATATATCACATATGTCAAACATATACCTCAAACATACCATAAGTATTCCACTTATATATACCGCAAACTTCACAAATTATCCATCATCATATTATCAAGGAAATATCATGACAATCATATGAATCACATAGCAAACAACATTTATATGCACTAAAGAATTCAATTGATAATTAGACTCACCTTACTCTTTTTATTCCGACCCCTAACTTATTATCTATCCGCTCCTTGTGGGTCTCCAATATGTTGCGAGCCTAATATGAAAATATAATCAATTAACTCATGATTAGGGAGACTAATGTGGCTTAAACCGATTAATATGCATTGTTCATATCAATAGCTAAGATTCTTCCTATGAGGCAGTGATTTTATGGGATAGTTTAGCCTATAAATTTCTCTATACTTAACCAATTAATCTTATTCTTGTTCCAAATTCAAATTAGCATATAATTATGTAACATATTAAAATTTCAGACCAATTGGATCATTGTACAATTTTTGGTGAAATTTCTAAATGTGTTCTGTTTTCTGCCCTGTTTTCTGCCCTTAGGCAGTTTCAGGGTACCGACTTTGGTTCATCAAAACTTATAATATATAAGTTATATTTCAATGAAACTTTACAGAAACTTATATGGGTTCAAATGGAACATTTTTCATGTTACAAATTTTATCAATTATGTCTCTAAGGTCTTCATGATGCGAGCCAAGACAACATAAATGATTTTACATGCCATGGAGGAGATGGATTACTGATGCCACCTGGTCCAATCATAAGATCAAGTAGAAACAAGCTCAAGGCAGCCTTGCAAATGTATATTCAAAGCTTGGTGATAAGAGATATCAAGGAAGAGGCTTGGGTCAGGCTTGAAGAGATGGAATCGGTTGGCGATCCAAAGCTTGTGACACTCATTGAGGCATGTGATGTTGAAGACAACTAGCCTAATGGGCTAAAGAAGAAGTCTATATTACAAGATTCAAGTCATGTGCAATATGCTATGTTAAGGTGGACTTATGTTATGTCATGGTTGGGCCTAAGATTCCATTACTTCATTATTAATGATGAAGTCTATATATTAGAAGTCTATTTTACTTTTAATGATGAACATTTTTCATGTTACAATCTATTAAAGTCATAAATTCCATTACTTTTACATTATTAATCACTTAATAATTTATTCTTTCATAACAATTTTATCACTACTAAATGTTTTCACATTTTTCATTCTAATATATCAATATTTCATTATGGATAATCAACTAAGTTATAAACTCACTAAAATACATTTTATTCATTATTTTTCATTTCATACACAATATCATCAATAAATAGAAAAATATTCAATATTTAATTTAAAAATTTTCAATAAATTTCTACCTACATAAAATCATATTTTCTTGCATTTCATGACTAAATGTTCATTTAATTAGCAAAGAAAATATTAATTTATCCTCTTTCCTTTTTCGGCATATATTTAATTTTCATCATTAAAATTTTTTCTTCACTTTCTAATTATTCATTTCACTAATTAATACATTCATTATTCTATATATATCATAATATTACATTAAAATGTATTTATTCCTTATTATTCATTTTTCACATAATAAGGTCACATTTTACAATTTCCACTAATTAATTTTTTTAATTCAAATTAATCATTCTAATTCACTTTTCATAATCCATTAATCATTTTTTAAACATTAATTAGTTATTACATGCAAAACACATAATTTTCTAAATTTTCATAACCCTAAATCATACTTAATTAATAGAAATAATTAGATTATGGAATCACTACCCTTAACTTCTTGTTTAGGCCTTCCTAATCTTCCTTTTCCTTTTCCTTTCCTTTGGAAGCACCTTTATCTTCCTTTGAACCTACCATGGACAAAATTTTTCCTTCAGTAATCCACCATTATTTTACTTCCTAAGCTCATATAAACTTCATATTTATTATTTACATATCTTAAACTACCTATTTGAACCATTAAATTAATTTAAAACTATAAATTTTGCTTACCTCAAATTAATATCCTAAACTTTCTCGTTTGATTTCCTTCCACTTTAGCCTCCCAAATGAAGATTAAAAACTTCGATTAGCTATTAGAGAGGCTAAAATTATTTTTGGGTGGTTGATTTTGGTGTGAGAATTGAAGGAAAATGAAGAAAATTTGAAGAAAAGCAAGGAAGGAATGGCTCGACTAAGAAAGGGGGAAGAGGAAGGAGATGAAGTAGAATTATCTAGAGAAATCTGATAATTTGGGTCCATTTTATAGTGGTCTTAAATGGGTGGGCTTAGGTCAAACAAAGCCTAATCTATTTAGGTCCAATTATGCACTATAAATTATTTTTCTCACTTTTCAAGCTCAATTTCACCCAAATTTGATTCCATAATTCATAAAATATTTTTATATGTCTAAACAAAAAATTTCAACTCAATCGGAGTTCATTTTCTATCCAGCTCACTTAAATCATATTGATAATTCAATTTTCGGTGTTACCGTAAAATTCTTTTTTCATTGTCAAATAATCATAAATATTATTTAGATTCTATCCATGTTTTAAAATTTTTAGATGTCATTTGCTATTTTTCATAGCCCGGTCAAAGTATGGTTAACCAACTATTTAATTAAACTGGGTCCCTTTTTTTCTAAATTTTGACTTTTGATGACATATTTGACCTCATTTTCACTCCAAAATTTACCCTGAGACTAGTCATAACCTATATTTTCCGATGATCAAACAAAATATTTTTCACCCATGGGTGTATTTTTGACCCGTGTATACTGATCAATCTTGGAAACTACAGTTTATGACTAACCCGGTATTTTGGCCATTATAGTATATATGCATATTAATTCCCCTATGTTGCATATGGATGTGTTTGAAGTTATAAAATGTGTTGCATGATATGAATGAGCTTCTGATATGTATTAGCATGAGGATTATGTGATATATTTATTAAAAATACCATGGAAAAGAGTTAGGGAGATTAAGATACTCAAGAGGCATGTTGGCATGAAATGTGTTATGAATGTTCTTTTTTTTATGTTAAAGACATGTTGCTAGCTTTATGGGTGGTTGAATGTTAACAGGAGTGGTTGACATTGGTCAATCTTATAGACCCTTGCATGTGGCTTTGTATGCTCTGTTTTTTAGTTTGGAAAACCCAAAAATTCACTCCCGTGATAAGGTTATCATGCCTGTAACAAAGGAAGTCACGCCCATGAAATATGAACCCAAAAAATTCCTAGAACAGATAAAAGCTTCCACGCCTTGCATCACGGCTAAGGAAGTCGTGAATGCATGGGTTTATGCCCATGAACATATAGTCACGACTGTGAATTCAGTGTACTTTTGGGATAGAAGCTTTCATGTGAATGGTCACAATTTGGTTGATGGGGAAGGAAGTACCCGTGACTACCTTCAATGCCTATGAACATATAGTTCATGCCCGTGAATCCTGGTAGTTTTAATATATTCATTTTTGGGTTTTGATGTTATGTGATAGTTGAATAAATCACATGTTATTATTTGTATGCCAATATGAGTAAATCGTATGTAAGTGATGATGATGAGGTAATATACTAGTATTGATGCTATAAACATAGTTATATGTGATGATGGTATTAAAAAGGAAATGAAAGATAAAGGTTAAGACTTTAAAATCCTTTTTCTTTAATCTAGGACTCGCCCTAGGATAGGAGGAATTCCATTAAGGGAGTTACGGTACCGTAAAATATTCTTTAGAAGAGGCATTGGTAGCTGAAGCTCATGTTAGAGTGCCTTTGGTCTTCAGTTTCATGTGATTTTAAGGACAAGATGGCTAAAGCTCAGTTTATAGCACATTTGATCCAGTTTATACTCAATCAAAGTGGATGAAGATTTAGGAGCGCCTTTGACTTGAGGAGCTCAAGTGAGCTTTTATAGTTAGTGGACAAAATGGATGAAGCTCTAGGAGTGTCTCTATTCCACAACCCTCATCTAGATAGTTCAGCTTCTAATTTTGGGCAAAAATATATTAAAAATAGAATTATGGTAAGTTTTAAGTAAAAACAAAACATTAATAATAAGAAAATAAAAATTGGCAAAGTGATAAGCCATTAGTAAAATAAGATGAAGCAACAAAAAAGGTAAGGTTACTATGATCCAGTTGTGTGAGAAAACTTATTAGGTTTAATGAGGTTGATTGATATGGTGATTGTACTGCCATGCATTAGGATGGTGTTTATGGCATGATAGTATACATGAACATGCATAATATGCAATGATATGAATTGTATGGTTGCATGCTTGAATTTTTATGCCTATATGTACCACTAAACTTTAAATAACTTAGCGTGTGGGTTTTCTGCATATAGGTCGGAGCCTAAGTGATAGCAGGAGTTGACTCAAGAGAAGAAGTGCCCATTTTGAAAAGTCAGTGCACATATCATTTTTGTTGCTTTTTGTACATAACATGGTTTTGGATTTTAATGCTTTGTATACATTTTGTATATTAAAGGATATGTATTGAATTTGAAAGTTGTATTTTTGTAAACAGTGGGCCAGTTAAGGCCAAGTGGGCATTTTATGAAAGGGATCATTAGGGATCAAGGTTTCACAGGTTTTATAAGATAGTAACCAATAGCATCCACTTAATTAATCGGGAGAAATCCTTATTAGTTGGGTGGGTGTCACATTTTCCTTCTTTTCTTCTTTTAGTCATCAACTAGAAGTCCATATTCTTTCATTCATCTCTTATAATTCTCCTCTACTTTACCTTTTTTCCTTATGCTAAGTATACTGTGGTGTTGTTGTGCTTATTGTTGTCTTTGTTAAAGAAATGTCAAATGGAGGCCTAGAAAGATCACAGCTTCAAAAAAATTCATTTAAAGATAAAAATTTATCTTTCTCTTCTCTTGTGGCCGATACTTTCAAATTGACTTTTCTTTTGGTTTTCTTCTTTCTTTTTTCTCTCTCTTCTCTTTTCCATGTTATACCTTCATTATACTTATCTTGGAAACTATATCTAAGTAAAGTATTATATTTGTTGTGTTGTTGTGTTAGGAATTGAAGAGTTTGAAGCAAGGATGTAGTGCTCCCATACCCTACTAGTCATTAATAGGATATGGAAGTACTACTAAGCTCATCTATCTTAAAACCAATATTCAAATTATTGATTTTTTTTTTCGAGTTTATTATTAACGAAATATTTATTGTTATATTTTTTTCTTTCCATTTAAATAAAACTAGTGATGGAAATTTTTTTGATTTAAAAGAACACATTCAATTAAACCATAATATTTAGACATATATTTATAAATAATACTAAATATATAAAATTACAACATTCATTCCTTATAAATCCTACATGCCACAAATTTACATCAAAAGAAATTCTTAAAATTTAATTTTTTTCAATATAATTTCCAAAACATACAAAAAGAACTAACCTGCTACAATCTGATCTTGACATTCCCTCTTATTCGGTCGCCCTATTAGAATAGCTAGTTCTATTTATCTGTGCGTGAAACACACGCGCTAAGCTTTAGCTTAGTGGTATGTTTGGCAACTATCCAATTATTACATAAATAATTCGAAAATAAAATTTTAGAAACTACAATTAATTCATTAAGCATGCCAAATAATCAATTAATAATAAAACCATTTTCTTTATGCAAAAATATTTAATTCATCAATTATGACATTTCATTCAATAAGCATGCTTGAAATTGCTTAACAATTCAAGATATAAAATTTACAATATCAATTTCATAATTTTATATATATATATATATATATATATATATATATATATATATATATATATATATATTCCTATTATTTATTTAATAGCCAACGACATCTTAGACCAAAACTAAACACTGGATACAGGGTTTCTGCTCTCTGGCAGTATACTCAGAGCATATATAATTATTTCAATAACAACTCAACACCTTTTTGGTGCCTACGTAAATTCGAACTCAGCACTATTTCTTAGTGCCTATGTAATTTCAACTCAGCACTATTTCTTAGTGTCTACTTAAATTAAATGTCAGCACTATTATTTTTAGTGCCTACTTTTCTACCCTTTTATTGGCATACAAATTTATCCTAATTTATAGTTTTCGACTAGATATTATAGGGCTTAATTATATTTGTTACCTTTTTTATTATTTACATAAATTATATAGGTAACATTAATATAAATTCCATATAAATACAATAATTCCCATTAAACATTTTACAATCTCATACTTGCTCATTTAATCATTATAACTACAAAAAAATCAAATAATATATTTTTCTATCACAAAATTCCACAATCAACACATATGTTCAAACTGCCTATTCTGGATAGCTTTTCTTCATTATGTTTCCCTGTATTTTCCGTCTATTTTTAGATGGAATTTGGATAAGTGATCAATAACAAAATGTAACTTATCTTTAATTTTCAACTAGAATCACATTACAATGAATTGTTTAGCAAAAGTTATGAATTTGCTTCTAAGCTACGTTCATTGCAATTTGCCCAATATTTTACTTGACAGATTTCTGCCTTATATTTCTATGTCTTTTTCATCTATTTTTAGATGGAATTTGGACAAGTGATCAACTAACAAAATGTAGGTACATGTCTTATCTTTAGTTTTCAACTAGAATCATATTAAAATGAATTTCTTAGCAAATGTTATAAATTTTCGTCTAACCTATGATCACTGCAATCTGCCCAGTATTGTTTTTTCTGGACAGATTTCTAGTTTAAACTTTGAGTCCATTTTTCACCTAATTACAGGCCTATTCAGGTCTAATGATCTGAATAAGAGTTAAATTTCTATGTCTTAACTTCTCAACTCAATAAGAATCACTCAAAAGCATTTCCAAAACTCAAGTTATGACTAGAAAACTAGACATTGTTCATAAGACGAATTTCCAGCACATCAATTAATTTGTACAATTTCCATTTTCATGCAACCTCATATTCTAGTTTTTATTTTCACATTCATAGCATCATTTAATCACTAATTCATTACTCAATCAAATATCCAGAATTTCATACACATCACAAGATCAAAATCAATATTTTTCTATATTGAATTTTTGCCAAATGTACATACCTCAAAAATTTCACTTCTATTCACTTTTGTCTTTTTCCTAGCTAGCTTTCTCTTTGCCCTTACTTCCTCTTTGGTTTTGGTTCAAATTTTATTCCCTTCCTTGTCCTAACAACAAATTTTACACTAATTAAGCATTAATCACACTAATCTACCCTTAATCACCATTAACATAATAATAACCCTAAATTACTAGTTTTAATAGCAATTAACCCCAAACTCAAAGAAAAGAGAAGAAGAAAAGTGAAAAGATAGAAAATCTAAACTCACCTTTGATGATCTTCAAAATGACCAAAGTCTTCTTTCTCTTTTTCTCTTCCTTTCTTCCTTCCTCTTCCTTGGTTTAGCTCACTTTTCTTCACTTCTTTGATGATCTTGCCTTAATCCTATTTTTTTCATATAATCTTAGCTTGATTTGAAGAAAGAAAAAGAAGAATAAGTGGGGGAGGAGGAGCTCATGGAAAAAGAGAGAAAAATGGAGAAAAATGGGTTTGATTAAGGTGAGGAAGAAGAAGAATGACCAAAAGGTGAAAGTTTGACTTTTTATAGTTGGATTAGGTGGGTGGTTAGGATTAATTACTAATCTTGCTTCCCATTGGTCTATTAATTTAAATCACTCTTACTTTATTTTAATCAAAAAGAATATTCCTTTCCTTAGATAAAGAATATTCCATTTTTATGCCTTCTTAAAATATTTGTGCCAAAAATACTGCAATTTCCAATTTAGTTTAGCGAAATTTTTTTTTTCAATTTTACTTCCGAACTTCAAAATTATAAATTAATAATATCCAAAATATTTTTCTCACATCTTATTATTATTTTAATTCATTGTTTTATGTCTGAATTTAGACTCCGATCGGTTCGGTGCGCCAGATTTCGGTCAACCGCGACCGTGGCCTAAATGATCGGGCATTACAATTTTTCCCTCCTAAAAAATAAATTTCGTCCTTGAAATTTACCTTTTTAAATGGAGTGGAATAATTGTGGATATTGAGCTTTCATCACCTCTTTATTTTCCCAAGTCACCTCTTCTGAATTATGATTTTTCCATATAACCTTTACTAATGGTACCTTCTTATTCCGTAGCTCTTTCATTCCTCGAGCTAGAATTTCCATCGGCTCCTCTTCGTAAGTTAGATCTGGTCGTATCTCTATAGGTTCTACTGATATGATATGAGATGGATCCGATCGATATCTTCTCAACATGGACACATGGAATACGTTATGAATCTTGTCTAACTCTTGTGGTAGAGCTAATTTGTAGGCCATGGGACCTATGCATTGAAATACCTCGTATGGTCCTATGAATCTGGGACTCAACTTTCCTTTCTTTCCAAATCGGAAAATCCTTTTCCAAGGTGAGATTTTTAAGAATACTTTGTCGCCAACTGTATACTCAATATCCCTCCTTTTTAAATCTGCATATGATTTCTGTCTATCAGTAGCAGCTTTCAGCCTATCTCTTATTACTCTCACTTTTTTCTCTGTTTCCTGCACTAGATCTGGACCCACTACTTTCTTTTTACTAAGCTCGGTCCAACATAGAGGCGTTCTACATTTCCTCCCGAACAAGGTTTCATATGGTGCCATATCGATTCTGGCTTGGTGATTGTTATTGTAGGCAAATTCTATCAATGAAAGATGTTTATCCCAACTGCCTTTTGCACAACTCCTCAACATATCCTCCAATATATGTATGACCCTCTCTGATTGTCCATCTATTTGTGGGTGAAAAGCTGTGCTGAAATTGAGTCGAGTACTCATGGCTTGATGCAAACTTTTCGAGAATTTTGAAGTGAACCTCGGGTCTTGATCTGAAATGATTGAAACTGGCATACCATGTAAACGGATTATCTTATTAACATAGATCTCTGCCAAATAGTTAAGTGGATAATCCATCTTGATCGGTAGAAAATGAGCTGATTTGGTGAGCTGGTCCACCACTACCCATACTGAATCATGCCTCTTTTGTGTCAAAGGCAAACTAGAAACAAAATTCACTGTAACTCTTTCCCATTTTCACTCCGGAATTGAAATTGACTACAATAATCCACTTAGTACTTGATGCTCAGCCTTCACGCTGACAAGTTAAACATCTGGTAGTATACTCGGTGATATCTCTTTTCATTCCTAGCCACCAGTAATATGCCTTCAAGCCATGATACATTTTGTTGCTTCCTGGGTGCATTGCATAAATAACATTGTGAGCTTCCTTCAAAATATCTTATTTCAATTCTAGTATGTCTGGCACACATAACCTGCCCTTTTGCCTTAAAATCCCATCTAATTCAATAGTAAATTCTGGTTTTTCACCCTTTTTCACCATTTCAAATATTTCCTTTAATTTCGTGTCCTGCTTCTGATTGTCCTTTACTTATTGGATCAATGTGGGTTGAATCCGTTATTCTGCCCAAATAATATATAAAGAAATTATTATTTCATTTTTTTAATCTTGTTCACTTAATAAATTTAAGTTTTCACGTTTACCTACCAGAGTTTTTCTACTCAGAGTGTCAGCTACCACATTGGTCATACCCGGCTGATAATCAATGATACAATTATAGTCTTTGATTAATTCTAGCCATCGCCTCTCTCTCAAATTGAGTTCCTTTTGTGAAGGCAAATATTCCAGACTTTTATGGTCTGTATAGATATAACATTGCTCACCATACAAGTAGTGTTGCCATATTTTCAATGCAAACACAATGGTTGCTAGTTCCAGATCATGTGTCGGATAATTTCTCTCATGAGGCTTCAATTGTCTGGAAGCATAAGTGATCACTTTGCCTTCTTGCATTAATACACAGCCCAAACCATTAAGGAAAGCATCACTATACACCACATAATTTTTTCTCACAGTAGGTTGTGTCAACACTGGTGCCTCTATCAACATTTTCGTCAACTTATCAAAACTAGTCTGGCACCGGTCTGTCCACTTAAATCTGGTCTCCTTTATAAGCAATTTTGTTAGTGGTGAGGCTATCATTGAAAATCCTTTCACAAATCTCCGATAATAACCAGCCAAATCAAGACAAACGTCTCACCTCTGTCACATTCCGAAGCGGTTTCCAGTTAAGGATTGCCTCTACCTTACTGGTGTCGAATCTGATCCCATCGGCTGAGACAATATGCCCTAGAAAGGCCACTTCATCTAACTAGAATGCACATTTCGACAACTTCGCATATAATTGGTTCTCTCTCAAGGTATTGAAGACAATACGAAGATGTTGATTATGCTCTTCTCTGCTTCTGGAGTACACCAAGATATCATCTATGAACACCACCACGAAATGGTCCAAATAAGGCCTAAAGATTCTATTCATTAGATCCATAAATGCTGCTGGGGCATTTTTCAGGTCAAAAGGCATTACTAAGAACTTGTAATGACCATACCGAGTCCTAAATGTTGTTTTTGAAATGTCTGATTCTTTAATTCTCAATTGGTGATAACCTGATCTGAGGTCAATTTTAGAAAATACCCCTGCTCCTTTCAACTGATCAAACAAGTCATCTATTCTCGGCAAGGGATATATGTTCTTAATTGTCATCTTGTTCAATTGACGATAATCAATGCATAAATGAAAGGTGTCATCCTTCTTTTTCACAAATAGAACCAGAGCACCCCAAGGTGAGACACTAGGCCTGATAAACCCTTTCTCTAACAACTCTTGCAATTGCACTTTTAATTTCTTTAGCTCAACAGGTGCCATTCTGTAGGGAGTGATCGATATCAGGGCTGTGCCTGGCAAAACATCAATGGCAAACTCTATCTCTCTGAGAGGTGGTAACCCTAGCAAGTCCTCAGGGAAGATATCTGGATATTCACATACTGTAGGAATCTCCTTGAGATCTAGATTCCCTTTCTTAGTATCTACAATATGTGCCAAAAACACTTCACATCCCTTTCTGATAAGCTTACTTTCCTTCATCACAGAAATGACATTAGTCAAGTATGGTCTGTTCTCACCCAGGACAATCACATCATCCTACCCTGAATTCTTGAAAGTCACTCTCCTATATTGACAATCCACCACTGCCTTATGCTGAGTTAACCAATCCATCCCCAAAATTGCATCAAACTCATGTAATGGCAACTCTATCAAGTCAGCTGGGAATTCTGCATTATGAGCCTTGACTGGACTATTTTTATAGACTCGACTAACTTTCACACCATGACCCAACGGATTTGTCACTAATATATCACAATCTAATTCCTTTGCTACCATATTACCATGACTAGATGGTGACATGCATAAATATGAATGTGTAGAACCTAGATCTATCAGTGCAAATAAATCAGTATCATAAAGAGAAAATTTACCGATTATCACATCTGAGGCATCCTGCTCCTCACGAGCTCTCATGGCATATGCTCGAGCTAGGGCTCGGCTACCTTCTGCCCTATTTACTGATTCTAATACACTCTGCCCAATCCTGCCGCTTTTAGACTATCCGTGACCCCTACCTCTGCCTCGAGTGACATTTTGAACCTGCATTGATACTACACCACCTGTACCTCTTCCTCTGGGGCAGTCTTTTTGTTTGTTCTCAGTAGATCCACATCATAGGCATGCTCCAGTAATCCACCAGCAATCACCTGCATGTGATCTTCCACAATGCTGACATGTGACAGATATGAATCTCCTATTACCCGAAGCTGGTGCACTAGCTGTAGACCCCTCTGGCCTCGACTGTTGGCTTTGCCTAGTTGAAAAGGTTGGTCCAGAACCCCGTGAAAGGAAAAACCTAGGCATTGTCTGCCCCCTTTTACTTGATGTCTAGGCCATGCTAATTGTCGATCTCTGTGGTGGCTCTTCTATCCTCTTTCTCTTTGACCTATTTTCCACACTGATGGCTAAAGATACTAGTGTAGCAAAATCCTCAAGCTGAAAGGCGGTAACCATATTCCCAATATCATCATTAAGCTCATCCTCAAATATACAACATATTTCTGCCTCATCAACAATGATTCCAGCTACATATTTACTCAGTCTAGTGAATTCCATCTCATATTCAGCCACTGACATGCTTCCTTGCTTCAAGTCTTGAAATTCCCTTTTCTTTTCATTCATATAAACTATAGGCACATATTTCTTGCTAAATTCTGCCTTGAAGAAGTTCTATGAAGGTGGTTTCGGCATCTAAGACTTTTATAAGATTGATTTCCACCAGTCATATGCATGATCTTTTAGAAGGGACACTGCATATTTGACCTTCTGTTCCTCTGGACACTCAAGTTCCTTAAACACCCTTTCTGTGGACTCCATCCAAAACTCTAAAGCTGCTGGGTCATCCTCCCTCCTTCCCATAAAATCTGTGGCCCCATATTTTCTCAACTTATCAATCCAGGGTTTTGGCTGAGGTGGAGCTGGTTATGGAACTGCTTGTACTATCCGTTGCAACAAGTTTGCTATCTATTCCATAAGAGGTTCCTGTCCTAAATTAGTTTGTCCCTCTGCTCTCGGTGGAGCTTCTACACTCAGCCCGAAATCTCTCATTGATGGAGGTTGTCTGAGATTGGCTGAGTTTGAAAGACTGTTACTCAGTTCGTCTTCCGATAAATCTTTTTCTGATCCCAAATCCATATCTACCTATAAACCCAAAAAAGGGACCTAAGTCAGATAATTGCAGCATTTTATGCATATGCATGAGACACATATTCTATTTTACACCCACTAATTAAGAATCAATTAGTCTGAGCTCTAACACCACTAAATGTAGCGCTCCCTTACCCTACTAGTCGTTAATAGGATATGGAAGTGCTACCAAGCTCATCTGTCTTAAAACCAATGTTCAAATTATTGAATTTTTTTTCGAGTTTATTATTAGCTAAATATTTATTGCTATATTGTTTTTCTTTCCATTTAAATATATAACTAGTGATGGAAATTTTTTTGATTTAAAAGAACTCATTCAATTAAACCATAATATTTATACATATATTTACAAATAATACTAGATATATAAAATTACAACATTCATTCCTTATAAATCCTACATGCCACAAATTTACATCAAAAGAAATTCTTAAAATTTAATTTTTTTCAACATAATTTTCAAAACATACAAAAAGAACTAGACTGCTGCAATCTGATCTTGGGGTTCCCCCGTCTTTGGTCGCCCTATCAGAACAGCTACTTCTATTTATTTGCGCGTGAAACACACGCGCTAAGCTTCTAGCTTAGTGGTACATTTGGTAACTATCCAATACTTACATAAAAAATTCTAAAATAAAATTTTAGAAACTACAATTAATTCATTAAGCATGTCAAATATTCAATTAATAATAAAACTATTTTCTTTATGCAAAAATATTTAATTCATCAATTATGACATTTCATTCATTAAGCATGCTTGAAATTGCTTAACAATTCAAGATATAAAATTTACAATATCAATTTCATAATTTATATATATATATATATATATATACATATATATTCCTATCATTTATTTACTAGCCCATGACATCTTAGACCGGAACTAAATACTGGATACAGGGTTTATGCTCTCTGGCAGTATACCCGGTGCCTACATAATTATTTTATAACTCGGAGTTTAACGCATACATTTTCAATAACAACTCAGCACTATTTCTTAGTGCCCACTTAAATTAAATTTCAGCACTATTATTTTTAGTGCCTACTTTTCTACCCTTTTATTGGCATGCCAACTTATCCTAATTTCTAGTTCTCGACTAGATGTTATAGGGCTTAATTATATTTGTTACCTTTATTATTATTTACATAAATTATATAGGTAACATTAATATAAATTCCATATAAATACAATAATTCCCATTAAACATTTTACAATCTCATACTTGCTCATTTAATCATTATAACTACAAGAAAATCAAATAATATATTTTTCTATCACAAAATTCCACAATCAACACATATGTTCAAAGTGCCCTATTCTAGATAGCTTTTCTTCATTATGTTTCCTTGTATTTGTCTTCCATTTTTAGATGGAATTTGGAACAAGTGATAAACTAAGAAAATGTAGATATATCTGTTATATTTAATTTCCAACTAGAATCACATTAAAATGAATTTGGTAGCAAAAGTTATGAATTTTTTTCTAAGCTATGTTCACTGCAATCTGCCCACTATTTTACTTGAGAGATTTCTACCTTATATTTCTCTGTCTTTTTCATCCATGTTTATATGGAATTTGGATAAGTGATCAACTAACAAAACATAGGTACATGGCTTACCTTTAATTGTCAATCAGAATCACATTAAAACGAATTTTTTAGCAAACTTTATGAATTTTCTTCTAAGCTATGATCATTGTAATTGGCCTAGTATTTTTTTTCTGGACAGATTTCTAGTTCAAATATTTGATTCCATTTGTCACCTAATGTTAAGCCGATTCAGGTCTAATAGTCTGAATGAAAGTTAAAGCCCTATGTCTTAAATTTCCAACCCAATAAGAATCACTCAAAAATTATTTCCAAAACTAAAGTTATGACTAGAAAACTAGACACTGTTCATAAGATGAATTTCCAGAACATCAATTAATTCTTACAATTTTCATTTTCATGCATCAACCTCATATTCTAGTTTTTATTTTCACATTCATAGTATACTTTAATCACTTCATTACTCAATCAAAATCCATAATTTCATACACATCATAAAATCAAAATCAATATTTTTCTATATTGAATTTTTGGCAAATGTACATAACTCAAAAATTTCACTTCTCTTCACTTTTATCTTCTTCCTAGCTAGCTTTCTCTTTGCCCTTACTTCCTCTTTGATTTTGGTTCAAAGTTTGTTCCCTTCCTTGTCCTAACAATAAATTTTACACTAATCAAGCACTAATCACACTAATCCACCCTTAATCACCATTAACATAATAATAACCCTAAATTGCTAGCTTTAATGGCAACTAACCCCAAACTCAAAGAAAAGAGAAGAAGAAAAGTGAGAAGATAGAAAATCTAAAATCACCTTTGATGATCTTCAAAATGACCAAAGTCTTCTTTCTCTTTTTCTCTTCCTTTCTTCCTTCCTTTTCCTTGGTTTAGCTCACTTTTCTTCACCTCTTTGATGATCTTGCTTAATCCCATTTTTTTCATATAATCTTAGCTTGATTTTAAGAAAGAAAAAGAATAATAAGTGGGGGAGGAGGAGCTTATGGCAAAAGAGAGAAAAAAGGAGAGAAATGAGTGTGATTAAGGTGAGGACGAAAAAGAATGGCCAAAAAGTGAAAGTTTGACTTTTTATAGTTGGATTAGGTGGGTGGTTAGGATTAATTACTAATCTTGCTTTCCATTGGTCTATTAATTTAAATCACTCTTACTTTATTTTAATCAAAAGAATATTTTTTTCCTTAGATAAAGAATATTTCATTTTTATGCCTTCTTAAAATATATGTGCCAAAAATATTGCAATTTCCAATTTTGTTCAGCGAAGAATTATTTTTTTTAATTTTACTTCCGAACTTCAAAATTCTAAATTAATAATATCCAAAATATTTTTCTCACATCTTATTATTATTTTAATTTATTTTTTTCATGTCCGAATTTAGACTCCGATCGGTTCGGCGTGCCGGATTTCGATCAACCGCGACCGTGGCCTAAATTATCGGGTATTACAAAGGAGGAAGATAAACTCTTTGTCCCTTAGCAAGGCCATGACATACATGGAATTGAGAACAAGATTTGGACCCAATTGAAAACCTTAGATAGATTTTGGTCTAAAAAGTAAGTTAGAAATAAGAAAGGACTTAATAGAATATAACAAAATTGTTAATTGAAAAAAAAAAGAAATTGACATAGGTGTGGAATGAAGTTTGGCCAAGAGAATGGATGAAGTAAAATGGACATTTGACATAAATTTTGGATGTAATTGAAGAACAACTAAATTTTAGGATCTAATGGAAATTTAACTAATCATTTTGAAGTAAGAAAGAAATTGATTTTGGGTTGAGGTAACTATGGCTGGGAGTTTTAAAAATGAAAAGGAATATTAGTGCTAAATAATAATATTGAGACAATAAAACTTTGTTGTAGAGGGATATTTTCATCATTTTGATGCTAACAAATAAAATAGCAATAATGTATTTAACATACTTGTTTTCTAAGTCTATTGAATAGGGTATGGAATATGATAGCAAGAATGGAGAATGGAAGATTAATCTTAAAAAGATAAAATTAAAGAAATAGTATGTTCACGCCCGTGACCTTATATGTCACGCCCGTGATGAAGCTTAGCGCCAACAATCCAATATTTAAAGTTCATGGCCATGAAGAATGATAGCAACTGTGAATGAACATTTCAGTCACGCCCGTGAATTAAAGTCACGCCCGTGAGAGCTTCACGACTAGTGTCACCACTTGGACCACGGCTTGGAATGATATCACACCCGTGAAGATAAAATGTCACGCCCGTGATCAAACACTTCAAAACCTTCCAGAATGTTTCACGACCAAGGTCACCACTCAAGTCACAACTTGGAAGAATAGTCAGACCGTGACACACATATTCACGACCGTGAAAGATGAAAGAGAAACATGTCAGGCACGACAATAAGGGTTGGTGCAACGGCTAGTTCCATATTAAATGCATTCTAACGGCTATAATTTTCTATGGAAGTATAAATGCAAGTCATTTATGCATTCAGAACAAGAGAATAAGAGGAGAACAAAAGAACAAGAGAATAGCTAATATTTTGAATCAAAATCTTGTTGTAAGACATTTGTGCATTTGATATTTTCAAAAACAACATTTATTCTCTACGAAAATCTTTTTGCTCATCATTCAGTGAGAAATATAGATTTGTAAATGTTTCTCTCTATAATCATCTACTCAAGTGAGTTTTGGGTATTTCGGGGTTAAGAGTAGAACACTTGTAAGGGTTATTTGTGTGAGCCTCTAAAACACAAAGAAAAGTTATTTGTGTGAGCCTTTAAAACACAAGGTAAAGGTTATTTGTGTGAGTCTTTAAAACATAAGGAATTGGTTATTGTGTGAGCCATCAAAACACAAGGGATTTTTGGGTTAGGTGTGATCCATTGTTAGAAACACCATAGTTGGGAGTGAGCTTGTAAAACTCCATTGTAACACTTAGTGTGTTAGTGAAACTCCCAATTGAGATTGGGGAGAGGAGTAGGATTTTTTAACACCCGAACCTCTATAAAAATCTTTGTGTCATATTTTTTCTATCCCTACTAAACTTAACTTTTCTTTCTGCACTTAAAAGTTAAATTTTTAATATCCAATTTAACCCCCCTTCTTGGTTCAATATCTGGACAACAAATTTTTAACACATTAATCGGGACTACAGTCATTAGATAGAATATATCTCATAATGCGTGCTTTCAAACTATGCCTCAAAATGTGTGAAGGACATATGAACTTCAAATTAAAGTAAGACATGAAACTATGAAATTACATGAAAGGCGCTTAAACTTTAACTAAACTAAAATACGTAAATGTAAATTGACATGAGAGACATCAAATTTACCTAAAAGGAGCAGTCTTTTAACTACTAAAAGAATTATTATTTCTAGAATGACTAATATTCATTTAAATACATTTTTTCAAATGCACCAATCCTAGAGGAGCCCATGCCGGATAAGGATAAAGGACCGACAGATCAAAGAAAATGTTAATTCAGATTTGTGCAAGCTTTATGACAATAATAATACACACATTTATTTAATTATATAATTAAATAACAATAATGTTATTAAATGTATATTGTGCTATAAATTAAAATGCCTTATAAATGACTTATTGATTCGAGGTGGTGATAATTATTTTATATGTGTCATGCACTGTGCAAATCATAGTACATGTAAATTACATTAGTAAAATGTGATATAAATTTAGATTGTTGGACATATGACATATATGAAAAGCTCAATCTAAATGTAATGAATTGTGTGAATGCCATGGTTGAAGCCCATACATTATCCTAGATCAGAACTATGTGGATATGTTGGCATGCCAATAGAGATATTTGGCTTCGGCCAGGAGATCTCACTTTGGTCATGTGATTTGACTTTGACCATTTGATTTGACTTTGGTCAAGATATTGACTTCAACAATGTGATGGCTATAGCCAAGGTAGGTGGCTTCGGCCGGTTAAGTGTGCTATAACCTAAATGCCTTTATTATACAGATACTTCTTGTGTTCTCTAAGGATCTAGTCTAAGTGACTTAATTTTAAGGGCACAATGGTTAAAATAAATAAGTGTATGTTTGATTTTAGATGTTGTTTTTACTGTAATGTTATATGGGATATAATGACTCCATAACAACACATGGTATGTACATTTCATTATATTTCTTACAATAAAAATATAATAAAGTGTTGTTTGAGATTTTAAATTGAGTTATATTTGATTAATACAATAAAACTTCCACCACCGGGCTAAAATTCAGTACGATAGTTGTTTTTCTCTTGCATAGGTATCTTGATGAGAGCCGAAAGTGACAAGTTGATTGAGAGAGCCCCCAAATCACTAGGCTCAATATATGGAGCTAACCAGTTGTAATAGCCAACCAAACAAGATTGGTTGCTTTTTGTATATGTACATAAATAGTTTGTAAAAAGCATATATTTTGCATGGACCAATGTAGATATGTGTCTCATACTAAATTTTTATATAAAATGTTGCAAAAATATAAATGTAAAAGTTTAACCAATGTACACATGCAATGTACATATTATATTATATAGGGACATGATCAGATATGATTGCATACTTTATAACACCACACAATTTTGATATAACAGGTAGACAATGACATCAACTTATCTTACTATTATATAAAAGGATAAAAGAGTGTTACATTTAGTGGCATTAGAGTGAGGTGTAGGCAGTTCTAGGTTAGAAAATGGTAGAATTAGAATTGTATGTATATGCATTTGCATTTGCATTTACATAGACATTATTTTTATTTGTAAGTTGTTGCTCTCTAATATGGACAACTAATATTGAATTTTTAGGTAGCTATTGTCATATCCGCTAATTTAGACTAAAGTCACGCGAGTTGTTAAATCGACTCGTCAGTTTGACCGAAATCTAAATTTGGACTTTTATCGAAAAATAATGAAAATAATGGTAATTAAGTATGGAAAATATCTAATAAAGTGTTCAAAATATTTAAAGATGTTAAATTTTGATAAAGGACTAAATTGCAAATTTTGAAAAGTTTAGGGGTCAGTTTGCAATTTATCGGAAATTGAAGGATTAAATGGGATAATCATATATTAAATGCATGAATTGGGACATAAAATGAATATGGAGGCTAGCCACACCAAGTGGCAACCCTTAATTGGCCATATAACATGCATGAATGAGACATTTAATGTATATAAGCTTAGGTGTCCCATAATTGATTAAGTTTGTCATTTTCTCTTAATTGCCTCTCTTCTTCTTTATCACTTAAACATCTAGAAGACTTTTATCATTTTCTCAAATCAGCCCACGATTCTTGAAGCATAACACACCAAATGGCATACAACAATTAGCCAATTGATGTGCATGAATGAGGCATTGATTAAAGCTTTTAGATGAAGGTTACGTGTCCCCCCATTTTAATGACTTTTGTCACTTTGTTCTTGATTGCTTATTTTTCTTCCTTATCCATTTTCATTGAGGAAAATTCTGTTCTCTCAAACCAGCCACGTTTTCCCTTCTTCCTCCATAGCTAAACCTTGATTCAAGTAAAAGAAAGTGAGAAAAAGAGAGAAAAAGCATGGAAAATTCCATTTTCATGCTCAAGGTAGCTTAGGGAGTAAGGAAAAAGAGAAAGATTAAGGTTTATGGAGTCTTAATAATCTGATTATAAATTTTAGGAACTCAAAGTGGCAAAGAGTTAGATCAAAGGGACAAAGGAAAGGAGAAAGAGAAGTAAAGAGAAAGAAAAGGAGAGAAAAAACAGGTTTGTGCATAACCTAAGGCAATAGCCTATTTTATTTTTTTTATTTGCATGATTTAATTATTTGGCATGTTGATGATTCTGAATTGATATTATTTTATGATGAAAATCTTGGGGATGCATGTTTGCTAGACTTAGGATTTAATTTGGTAAAAATTGAATATGATTATCTTGTATGTTCCTTGCTGGAAATTGATGAGCATTATTCACTTAAACTATTATAACTTAATATCTGAAACTCGGTTTTATATGTTCTTTGTTGGGTTGGAAAGATAAGACATAGTAATATAACTTTCATTCAGACCATAAAATCTGAATATGTCTGTAATTATCCAAAAAAATTCATAAAGCTCAGACATAGAATCTGTCCAGAAATTCTAGACAGAATTATTAATAATGAGCAGTAAGTACTTAAACTGTCATAACTTGAGTTCTGGAGCTTGGATTTATGTGTTCTTTATTCTGTATGAAAGCTAAGACATAGGGATATAATTTTAATTTAGACCATAATATTTGAATATGTCTGTAAGTTTTCAGAAAAATTCATAAAGTTTAGACTTAGAATCTGTCCAGAAAATTCTGGGCAGAATTATCAGTGACCAGTTAGTGTTAATATTATCATATCTTTTAATACAGAACTCATAATTATGTGATTCAAGTTTCATATTAAAGCTAAGATCCATATCTAAAATTTGTATGAAGATCAGGTAACTAAATTTGGAACGGAACAGGACCAATATTAAAGTATAAAACAGAGAACAGAATCTGTCAGTGACAGGGCAGCATGTGAATTGAGAAATGAAATGAGTAAATTGATGAGAAATTTGTTATATTATGTAAATATTATTTTATTTGAGTACTTATGTGATTATTTTGAGATATTACATGCATGAAAATATTAAATTAATTGTTATGAAATTTAAAGAAATTGTATAATCCCTAGAATCAACTTAGGATAGTTTGGCATGCCAAAAAGGGGGGAGTATGATGAAAATGATTAAATCCATTAATGATATGATTATCTACGCTGGGTTTGGCAATGTTATCTATGTCAGGTTTGGCACCGTTATTTATGCCGGGTATGGTATTATTATCTACGCCGAGTTTGGCACGGTTATCTACGCCGAGTTTGGCACGGTTATCTATGCCGAGTTTGACACTTATATGCGCACATCATATTGCCCGGGTGGCACTCCTAAGTGCCTGGATGGAAACTCCGTTATCCTATTCAGTGGTTCATAGGTGTCCTGGGCATAAATGAAAACATAAATAAAGAAGTTATGGGACATAAAAGAATTATTGAAAGTAAAACGGGAATTATTATTTGTGACATGGATAATAAAAATGGTATTATGAATTGTGACATGGATAAAAAAGAAGGTTTAGTGTTATACAATAAGGTGATAATAAAATAAATAAGTATGAGATAATATAATATAATTTGATGTCTATACATGCTAGAATACCATGATTTGCATGAGAATGATGATTTGATTATGTTAAACAAAATGAGATACAATAAATTGATGTTATGCATACTAGAATATTATGAAATGTATGTTTGCATGATTTGATCATAAATTTTTATATGACAATGCATGTGACATTAAAAATAGTTTATTGTCAAGAGATTAGCATGGGAGTTTTCTCACGCAGATTTAGTAAAGAATAAAAAAAAATAGTAGACAAAGCCAGCGGTGACCTAATCCAGTAAAGCAGTCTGTTGCACACGTCGTGGGTTACACAACTTTTGTGTATTATTTTGTAAATTTTATTTTGTAGTATTTGTAAAATAAATAGTATGTTTTCTAAAGAACATATTACTATATAAAAAGGTAGTTTAACTTTTATGTTATATTTCTTTTATAAATGCAAAGTAAATAAATAGTGAATATTGGAAATGAAAAAAAAATGTACGAGTGATTTTGCTTTATATATAACTTATATAATGATATTTTAATTGATGAAGTCAATGTAGCACACCCTCATTCGGGCACGAGCTACTGGGGTGAAAGGGTGTTACAGTTTTTGGTATCAGAGCACCAGGTTGGTGTTTCTGGATTCTGGTATTATAGTCGATTTGGGAACTTTTGGGATTTTAAAATGATTTTCAAAAATATAATTTTGATATGTGTGTACCCACAATTAAGTATTAAAGTTGCTGCTTACTGATTGGGGTCGTTAATTTACAAGATAGGTAGAGTATGGCTTCAGGGTCACAACATATTGTGGCCGAAGGAAGCAAAAGTAATTAAGTATGGAAAATATCTAATAAAGTGTTCAAAATATTTAAAGATATTAAATTTCGATAAAGGACTAAATTGCAAATTTTGAAAAGTTTAAGGGCCAGTTTGCAATTTATCGGAAATTGAAGGATTAAATGGGATAATCATATATTAAATGCATGAATTGGGACATAAAATGAATATGGAGGCCAGCCACACCAAGTGGCAACCCTTAATTGGCCATATAACATGCATGAATGAGACATTTAATGTATATAAGCTTAGGTGTCCCATAATTGATTAAGTTTGTCATTTTCTCTTAATTGCCTCTCTTCTTCTTTATCACTTAAACATCTAGAAGACTTTTATCTTTTTCTCAAATCAGCCCACGTTTCTTGAAGCATAACACACCAAATGGAATACAACAATTAGCCAAGTGATGTGCATGAATGAGGCATTAATTAAAGCTTTTAGATGAAGGTTACGTGTCCCCCCATTTTAATGACTTTTGTCACTTTGTTCTTGATTGCTTATTTTTCTTCCTTATCCATTTCCATTGAGGAAAATTCTGTTCTCTCAAACCAGCCACGTTTTCCCTTCTTCCTCCATAGCTAAACCTTGATTCAAGTAAAAGAAAGTGAGAAAAAGAGAGAAAAAGCATGGAAAATTCCATTTTCATGCTCAAGGTAGCTTAGGGAGTAAGGAAAAAGAGAAAGATTAAGGTTTATGGAGTCTTAATAATCTGATTATAAATTTTAGGAACTCAAAGTGGCAAAGAGTTAGATCAAAGGGACAAAGGAAAGGAGAAAGAGAAGTAAAGAGAAAGAAAAGGAGAGAAAAAACAGGTTTGTGCATAACCTAAGGCAATAGCCTATTTTATTTTTTTTTATTTGCATGATTTAATTATTTGGCATGTTGATGATTCTGAATTGATATTATTTTATGATGAAAATCTTGGGGATGCATGTTTGCTAGACTTAGGATTTAATTTGGTAAAAATTGAATATGATTATCTTGTATGTTCCTTGCTGGAAATTGATGAGCATTATTCACTTAAACTATTATAACTTAATATCTGAAACTCGGTTTTATATGTTCTTTGTTGGGTTGGAAAGATAATACATAGTAATATAACTTTCATTCAGACCATAAAATCTGAATATGTCTGTAATTATCCAAAAAAATTCATAAAGCTCAGACATAGAATCTGTCCAGAAATTCTAGACAGAATTATTAATAATGAGCAGTAAGTACTTAAACTGTCATAACTTGAGTTCTGGAGCTTGGATTTATGTGTTCTTTATTCTGTATGAAAGCTAAGACATAGGGATATAATTTTAATTTAGACCATAATATTTGAATATGTCTGTAAGTTTTCAGAAAAATTCATAAAGTTTAGACTTAGAATCTGTCCAGAAAATTCTGGGCAGAATTATCAGTGACCAGTTAGTGTTAATATTATCATATCTTTTAATACAGAACTCATAATTACGTGATTCAAGTTTCATATTAAAGCTAAGATCCATATCTAAAATTTGTATGAAGATCAGGTAACTAAATTTAGAACGGAACAGGACCAATATTAAAGTATAAAACAGAGAACAGAATCTGTCAGTGACAGGGCAGCATGTGAATTGAGAAATGAAATGAGTAAATTGATGAGAAATTTGTTATATTATGTAAATATTATTTTATTTGAGTACTTATGTGATTATTTTGAGATATTACATGCATGAAAATATTAAATTAATTGTTATGAAATTTAAAGAAATTGTATAAGCCCTAGAACACCTAACTTGAACCAACTTAGGATAGTTTGGCATGCCAAATAGGGGGGGAGTATGATGAAAATGATTAAATCCATTAATGGTATGATTATCTACGCCGGGTTTGGAAATGTTATCTATGTCAGGTTTGGCACTGTTATTTATGCCGTGTATGGCATTATTATCTACGCCGAGTTTGGCACGGTTATCTATGCCGAGTTTGGCACGGTTATCTATGCCGGGTTTGGCATTTATATGCGCACATCATATTGCCCGGGTGGCACTCCTAAGTGCCTGGATGGAAACTCTGTTATCCTATTCTGTGGTTCATAGGTGTCATGGGCATAAATGAAAACATAAATGAAGAAGTTATGGGACATAAAAGAATTATTGAAAGTAAAACGGGAATTATGATTTGTGACATGGATAATAAAAATGGAATTATGAATTGTGGCATGGATAAAAAAGAAGGTTTAGTGTTATATAATAAGGTGGTAATAAAATAAATAAGTATGAGATAATATAATATAATTTGATGTCTATACATGCTAGAATACCATGATTTGCATGAGAATGATGATTTGATTATGTTAAACAAAATGAGATACAATAAATTGATGTTATGCATACTATAATATTATGAAATGTATGTTTGCATAATTTGATCATAAATTTTTATATGACAATGCATGTGACATTAAAAATAGTTTATTGCCTTATCTATATGCACCACTAAGCCAAGAGCTTAGCGTGGGAGTTTTCTCACACAGATTTAGTAAAAAATAAAAAGAAAATAGTAGACAAAGCCAGCGGTGACCTAATCCAGTAAATTTTGTGTATTATTTTGTAAATTTTATTTTGTAGTATTTGTAAAATAAACAGTATGTTTTGTAAAGAACATATTACTATATAAAAAGGTAGTTTAACTTTTATGTTTTATTTCTTTTATAAATGCAAAGTAAATAAATAGTGAATATTGGAAATGAAAAAAAAATGTATGAGTGATTTTGCTTTATATATAACTTATATAATGATATTTTAATTGATGAAGTCAGTGTAGCACACCCTCATTCGGGCACGAGCTACTGGGGTGAGGGGGTGTTACAGCTATGGATTTGAGCTCACGGTGGACCCTTGTAAAGGGCACTGAAGGCAACAAGCCCTCTTATACATAAGTGCCTTTCCTTCCATGGTAGCAACATTGAGCTATTAGAGCTAGTGTGTCTACCTTCACCTAGGGATAGGCCCAAGTACAAGCATTGATCAGAGGAATCTACTACAAAATATGGTGTAGTTGATTCAGCGTCCAACCAGGCTAGCTGCTCCAAATCTACTATTTGACAATCTCTGAAAATATAGGGCTATAGCTTCTATACTATAAGAAAGATGATGTCGCAATAGAAAAAATTTGGCTAGAGCAAAATGAGAGTGTTCCAACAATTGCAATGTACTATTGACTAGAAATATGATTACACAGTATCCCTTCTATAAAATAATGCATATGATTGGTGGAGAAAGATCTTACAACACTGTCAAACTCTAGATCTTCCCATATGGGATTTCTTCTTAGCTAGATTTAGGGCTCGACATGTGCTCAGGATATATAGAGATGATAAGAAAAGATAGTTTCTAGATTTAAAGTAGGGTAATCTGACAGTGACTGAATATGAGAGGGAGTTTACATGCCTTAACAACTACATGGGGACATCATTCCAAATGATACAAATAGGTGTAGAAGGTTTAAGGATGACTTTATTGATCATATCAAAGACAAAGTACCTGTATTACAGTTAGAGAAGCTTGCTTAGTTGGTGTCTATGGCTCAAAGTGTTAAGCGAGCATTGGCAAATCTATAACATCCTTGACCTTCCCCACATGCATTTTATCGAACATAAGCATCTTGCATACAATTCAATTGAACACGTGCATTTCATACGTATTTTTGTAGGAACAAGTTCATGGCATGCACTAGCTACGTGTCCTAGTATTTGGCAATTATATCGAGTCACACGTGTATCCTTATAACCTAAATAAGGATAACAAAGTATTAGAAATGAATTGAATAAGGTGACTAAATTAAAGTAAGAAAAATGATTAGATTAAGATTAATGAACATTTACATTGCTAATTTAGTTAAATCGGGTCAAATGATTAAGTTGTATCATTGTGTGAATTAGTGGAATTATAAATCTATGTAAATAATAATAATAATAATATAGACAAAATAAAATGAAAATGAAATAAAATATAAATAGAAGAGAAGAGAAGAGAAAGGAGAGAATAGATGAGAAAAAGATAAAAAGACAAAAACCAAAAGTTGGCTTTATCTTCATCTTTCTTCCCCATTTCTGCCTCCTCACTTCAGCCCCATTTTCTTCTTCATCTTTCTCCATTCCAAAACTCAATTCTTCCTTATTTCACCTAGTATTTGCACCAAATTGATCCCTTGCAAGTTCGTTCTTGGTAAGTAATCAATTCTTATTGCTATAGGTTTGATTTGAGTTGCTTAGGTTCAATATTAGGCACTGAATTGTACCCCGATTTTGATGTTAATATAAATTGATTCTGGAAATGTGTAAAACACAAAAGTTGTTCCCTTATATATTATATTTATTTATATGTAAACATTTTTACAAGATATTATGTATAGGGATAGATATGCTCTTTGTACTAAAATTGGTCAGGGTGTAAACCCTAACCAAGTTAGCTACTGTGTGGTTTGATTTTGAATATGTTAAAGCCCTTATTTGAAGTCTCTCAAAACATAAAAGTTGTAGCTATATGTGTTTTGTATCTTTTTACAAAATTTCAGGTTCATAGACCTTGTAAAATGTGAGTTATAGTGAATGGAACCATGAGTGTTCCATGGTTTGAACTGCATACTGAGTGCCCTGGGAAGATACAGTAAATTGTTTGGCTAATTTGAGCTTGCTAGAACTAGATTCTGTAAATGATAAAAACATGAGAGTTATAGGTATATGTCTTAGATAAAATTTGGTACTAATGGAAACTTCATTGGTTATGTATAAACTAAGTTATGGCCTTTGTAAGCCATACTGGTCCGGAAGTCAATTCTATTCTGGACCAGTAAAATGTTTGGTATAATTAGAAGACCTTAGAGACATAATTGATAAAAGTTGTAAACATGAAACATGTTCCATATGAACCCTTATAAGTTTCTGTAAAGTTTAATTAAAATAGGACATATAGATTATAAGTTATGATGAACCAAAATGAGTACCCTGAAACTGCCTAAAGGCAGAAAACAAGGCAGAAAACTGAACACTTTTAGAAATTCCACCAAATATTTTACAATGATCAAATTGGTCTGAAATTTGAATATGTTATATAATTATATGTTATTTTTAATTAGGAACAAGAATCAGATTAATTGGTCAATTATAGAAAAAGTTATAGTCTAAACAGTCCTATAAGGTCACATTGTCTTCTAGGAAAAATCTTAACTATTGACATGAACAATGCATATTAATTTGTTTAAGCCACATTAAGTCTCCCTAATCATGAGTTAATCGATTATGTTTTCATATTAGGCTCGCGACATATTGGAGACCCACAAGGAGCAGATAGACAATAAGTTAGGGGTCAGAATCAAAGGAGAACGGTGAGTCTAATTATCGATTGAATTCTTTAGTGCAAATGAATGTTGCTTGCTATGTGATTCATGTGATTGTCATGATTGGTCCTTGATAATGTAATGATGGATAATTTGTGACATTGTGGTATATATAAATGGTATACTTGTGTTATATTTGAGGTATATGTTTGACAAATGTGATATATATACATGGTATATGTATAGTATATGCAAGGTATATGCTTGACATATGAGGTATATATGGAATATATGTATGTTGTATATGATAAAGATGCAATGGTTGATGAATGCTTAAATACAACTGCATATGCATATGGGCTAAAAAGGCGTTGTGACTAGTTAATCGATATTGTAAAGCAAAAGAAGAGGCCTATGGCCCAACAAATGTGCAAATGAAACAAATGAGCAAGCTAGCTAGCAAATGCAAATGCAAATGCAAATGTTCACATGGCAAATGTTCACATGGAAACCCGGGGCAATGTCTGTTTAACTTGGTCACAACAAAATGAAATAAGCAAAGCATTTGCATACATAAATAGTAATGATTATATGTTTCAACTTTATTGATACTTATATGATACTGATGAATGGAATGGAATACATGGTATATATTGGAATTGTGATTTATTACTATGAGTTGTTTGGTACTTTAGAGCTCATTGGATGGTTATTCTCACTGAGCCGCAACTCATCAATTTGCATCATTTTTCAGGTAAAGAAAAGTGATAGCTCATTTTGAGTAGCATATAAAAGACATGGAGCACAGGTCACTGGTCGAGCCTCATCACTCTCTCTCCTTGCATTCCACACAAGCATAAAAATATGTCATATGTGTTTTGTATTTATGTGCTTTAATATGTATAGTAATTTTGGAATGAGTCTAAAAATGTATAAATGAAATCAATTCGAAAATACTTATGAGTAAAGTTTATGTTTTGATATATGTGATATATTATATTGTGGTGAAAACCTCAGTGTTAACTTTGCAAAGTCATTGAATAATATTACAGGATATGAGACTTACAAGTCATTGAATGAAATTATAGAATATGAGACTTGCAAAGTCATTGAATTATATTACAGGATATGAAAAAAAATCTACTACTATTGTTAACAGGGTATTCTACCTTTCCAGTATGTTATGTATGATTACTTGGTACAGGGATTGGTTATACACAAATGCATAAGGTGTGGCGCTACAAAATCAGTGTAAGTCAGTGGTGTAGAAAAGGATTAGGAGACTTATGCTTTAGTCTAATAGGAGGGCTAGGTCAGGAAGAGGCCATTATCAACCGAGTTCTGAGATTTAGACTTCATTTGTCAAGCAGGGTCAGCGCGCAAGACTAGCACCATCCTCTACTAGTGCCCCATTCCATCTGCTGGGAAATTAGTTTATGTCAACAATATGGCATGTATCACCTAGGTGAGTGATGGTTGTTGACGAGAGAATATGTGGTTATGGACTACAAGCCATATGTAAATGGACTATCCATTATTGAGTCAGGGTATGAACACTATTAATGGAAGAGGCAGGATGCCCCGAATGTCAAAGTAGGTAAATTTTCTTCAAAGATAATTAATCTACTTGAGAGTAACAGAGCAACGCCAGTTAGGGTGTATGCTATGAGAGCTAGAAAGGAGCAGGATGCCCCAAATGTCAAAGTAGGTAAATTTTCTCTCGTTGGCACAAATATATATATATATATATGCTTTAATTGATTCTAAGTCTACATATTCATATATTTGCACAACATCACTGATGAGGAGAATATAGAGATAGAGACACTGGGGTATGACATTATGGTAACAAATCCTCTAGGCCATAGTGCGAGGGTCGAGTGTACAGAATGTTACCTCAAGTAATTCAGGATGAACAATTCTCGACAGATCCTATAGAACTTCCTTTCTATGAACATGATATTATTTTGGGTATGGATTAGTTGGCCCAACATAGTGCGGTAGTTAATTGTTAGGGTAGAAAGGTAGAGTTATGATTATAGTTTTGGCCCTTTATGCAAAATCCATTGTTCATGACATTGTGCTTGCACCATATCCAACTGTGTAAAACTTATATCCATTAACAAAAAGCCATTGTATATTGTAATAGTTCACAAAGGACCTTTTGCGTTATCTTTGAAAAAACATTGTGAATGCTAGAGTTTGGATTTTATGCCTAAAACAATATGATATAGTGTTTTACAGATGTTAAGAGTATAAATTTTAATTAACAAGTTAAGAAAAGGAAGGCTCACATAGGCTTTGAACCATATAGAAAAGTCTACCTTTAGTTTAACATCCATTTCTACGTTAGTAATGTTCAGATTTAGGTGTTGCAACATATCAATGTAAAACCTACCATTTGATGGAGTTTTGGACATGTTAATCAATATTTAATTTAGCTATAAACAGTATCATATAGTGGAGATATATGACTCATAAGAATACTAACCTGACATATGGTTCACATCTTCATAGTTAAGCAAAATGTAGGAATGAACATCCTTGTATTTTTTGTCACGTCCGTGATTTAGACCATCACAGTATACGTGCATTGTAGTACAATGACGTACTAATTAGAATCTAAGTATGAACATATAAGAAGAATTTAATTTAAAATGATATTATGATGTCTAATATGAATATTAAGTTAGTTTGATGATCTATTGTGATTTTATGTATGGCATGAATCGAGGCAACATACTAGGTTGGAAATACAAGATTTTTTTCGGCGATAAAAATTCAAGTTAAGCACACCAAAATATAGAAAATATGATTTTAAGGTCATAGATGGAATTATAAGGCAACATTTTAAGAATAATGATTTCAAATTGTAAAATATATGAGATGCGAAATTACGTCCGATTATCTGATCGGGAGTTAGAGATATGCATTTACAATTGCAACAATGTTGATGAGATCACAATTGGATTTTAAGATTTTTAAAATTGATAATTTAGAAATCGGACGACGGAGGAATTTTTTCGGGCCAAATTAAAAAAATTATTAAACCATAAAAATGTGATTTTTGCACTAGAGCTCATTTTGCAAAATCAAAGAGATTATTTGGAAGAGAAAATTATTTTATAATTTTGATATATTTCTTTTGACATAATTAAGTTGTTTCGATGTCGAATTTTGGAGAATTAAATTGAATCATGAATTAATTTGGAAAAAAAAACTGTGATTGGTAGAAATTTAATTAAGTCAAAATGTAGTTAAGAGATTATTGGACCACTAGTTAAGATTAGTACTTAATTATTTTTTCTAATGGCCAATAGAGTTTGAGATTAAGAGTTAATTAGGGTTAATTAATTTTTAATTAAACTATATAAGGGGAAAATATCTATTTTTCTAGAATTGTCTACCAAAAAAAATCAAGAAAAGAAATTTATCTTCTTCTAGCTCATATGGCTGGCCACCATAGATGAGCTTTTGAAGCTCTCTTTTCATTTTATCTCACAAGAAATCCATCACTCAAGTTGTGGGAGGCAAAGATAATTAATTGGGAGGAAAAGTAAATAAATTTGGAAGAAAATCCTTACAAGCCAAAAATAATAAATTTAGAGGTAAAATTTTCTTCATTTTTGTTTCAAACTTCTATGGATTTAAGTTGAGTTTGATGATTATTTGAAGTAGAATTTAGATTTGTGTTGTGATTGGAATTAATTTGATAAAAAAGATGAGTTAGGGTTTGTAGAAAAATTATTAAAAAATTAGATAAAAATAGAAAATAAGTAAAATGAGACTTGAGGGTAATGGATAAGATGAAAAATTGATGAAAATAAATTTTAAAAATTTGTGGAATTTTTGGAGAAATTTCCTAATTATGGCCAAAATTTTGAGGAATTATTTTGGAGGATGTATTTATTGAATTGATGAGAATGGAGTTAATTAGAGTGTTTAGAAGTGGAAAATAATTATTGGAGTGGAAGAAATATTTAGTAGAATGTTTGGTAAATTTTGGAATTATTGGATGAATTATTGAAAACTTTATTGAAAATTATTTTGATATAATTGGTAATAGAAAATTGGTTAAAATAATTATAGAAATTTATTTGAAAATTTTTGGAGTATTTATTGAATTAATGAGAATTTTGGAGTTGCAAATGGATATTAGAGGAAAAATAGAAATAAATTGGAAAAATAATAATTGAGAAGGAAAATATGAAAATAAAATAAGACAAAATAAAATATTATTGATAGCATTAAAAGATGTGTCAGACGACTAGAAAAGTAAATTACACGTTAAACGTGTATAGTGTGATTTAATACCGAAAGAAATGTCGGTAAATGTTAAAGTTGAGAAATTTATGGATAGAGTAATTTACATTATAAGTAATTATTATTTTTTGCTCAGAATTTATTAGAATTTGTTTATTAATAGACGTGACGTCGGAACAGACACCGAGACTGGATAAGAGGGAATGAAGCGGTGGATTCTGGTAATGTTGAAAATAAAACAGGTTTGTGCAAAATCCTTACAAACTTTCAACTCAATTGGATTCTATTTTCTGTCTGGCTCACTCAAACTGGACTGATTAATAAATTTCGGTATTAACGTAAAATTCTTTTTTCATTGTCAAATAATCCTAAATATTATTTAGAATATATCCATGTCTTAAAATAAATTTTTAGAGGTCATTTGCTATCTTTCATAGCTCAGTCAAAGTACGGTCAAATAATTTATTAATTAAACTGGGTCTTGTTTTTTCTTAGTTTTGACTTTTAAGAACTTATTTAACCTCATTTTTCCTCCAAATTTTACCCCCAAACTAATCATAACTTATATTCGATAATCAAATAAAATATTTTTTACCCACAAGTGTATTTTTGGCCTAGGCTATAGGGCAAGCCTAGGCCACTTGCGGGCTTCGGTTGTCAGCTAAAAAGGCTTGCCTCCCTTCGATTGTCTCCTTGTTTGTCCTATCGGTTGTCGGATACTTCCCGACCTTGGTGGGCCATCAGGCCATGGCTGCAACCTTGGTCGTCGCAGTTGGTTGGCAACGAATTGCCTCAATTTGGCTGAATATTCGACTCATTTGAGGATGTAATATCAACTGCTGGGTGTATTTCTATGCATTGCCTCACCGCATTTAGGGAGGCATCTATGTGCAAGGCTCATGTGAGTTTCATAGCACAACTAACCCAGTATTTGGACCATTACAATTCTCCCTACCAATAAAAATTTTATCCTCAAAATTTTACCAGTATTGAACAGTCGTGGATATTGTTGTCTCATTGCTGCTTTCAGTTCCCACGTGGTTTCTTCCACATTGTGGTGACTCCATAACACCTTTACTAGTGAAATTTGCTTGTTCCTTAGTTGTCTAAGCTCTCTAGCTAGGATCTTTAGTGATTTCTCTTCATAAGTCATATCAGCCTATATCTGAATTTCTTCTGGCTTGATCATGTGGCTAGGGTCTGACCTACACCTCTGTAACATTGACACATGGAACACATCATGAGGTTTTTCCAACTCTTGAGGCAACTTCAATCGATAGGCTACAGGTCCTACTTGCTGTATAATATCATAAGGGCCTAAAAATTTGGACTTAATTTGCCCTTCTTGCCAAACCTTATAACCTTCTTCCAAGGTGATACCTTCAGAAACACTTGATCTCTGACTTGGAACTCTATGTCTTTTCTTCTTAAATTTGCATATGATTTATGTCAGTCCATGGCTTCTTTTAGTCTATCCTTGATCACCCATACCTTCTCTTTAGTTTCTCGAACCAAATCAACCCCCATTAGCTTCTTCTCACTTAATTCTATCCAACATAAGAGAGTCCTACATTTCCTTCCATAAAGTGCTTTATATGGAGCCATTTTGATGTTGGACTGATAGCTATTGTTGTAAGCAAACTCAGCCAATGGAAAATATCTTTCCCAACTGCTATTAAACTCAAGGACATAACTTCTCAACATATCTTCAAGTATTTGAATCACACATTCTGACTGCCCATCAGTTTAGGGATGAAAAGTCGTACTAAAACAAAGTTTTATTCCTAATGCTTCCTGCAACTTCTTCCAAAACTGAGAAGTAAATCTTGGATCCCTATCTAAAATAATGGAGGATGGTACTCCATGGAGCCTCACTATCTCGTTAATGTAGATTTCTGCCAACCTGGTCAATGGATAGTCCATCCATACTAGTATGAAATTGGCTGATTTAGTGAGTCTATCAATGACTACCTAGATAGCATCATGCTTCCTTCCAGTCAAAGGTAGCCCCATCACAAAATCCATGATTACTCGATCCCGTTTCCACTCTGGTATCACGATAGGCTGAAGTAAACCCAATGAAACTTGGTGTTAATCTTTCACCTGCTAGCATATCAAGCATTTGCACATGAATTCTGCCACATTACATTTCATTCCTGACCACCAATAATGTACTTTCAAGTCCTGATACATCTTGTTACCACCAGGATGCATCGCATAGTTGCTATGATGTGCTTCTGTGAGAATGTTCTTTATCAATTTATCTTGATTTGGTACACATAATGTCCGATTGAAATAAAGGTTGTCATCTGTACCCAAAGAATAATCACCCTCATTGCCCTCTTTTACTTTGTTCACTATGGCAATCAAGAGATCATCTAGCTTTTGTGTCACTTTCACTTGCTGATGAAAGTCTGGTTTTACTTGCATTTCTGCTATTATCACTCCATCTTGTGCCATATCTAATATGACATTCAACACCCGAAGGGCTGCCATAATACTAAGTGCATCAGTTACTACATTCGTCTTTTCTAAATGATAGTCGATTAAGCAATCATAGTCTTTTATCAATTCAAGTCAATGCCTCTGTCTCAAATTAAGTTCCTTATGTGAGAGCAAATATTTCAAACTTTTATGATATATGTAAACGTAGCATTTCTCACTATAGAGGTAATGTCTCCAAATCTTCAAGGCGAGTACAATTGCTGCAAGCTCAAGATTATGAGTAGGATAGTTCTTCTCATGAGTCTTGAGTTGTCGGGAAGCATATGCAATCACTTTACCTGCCTGCATCAATACCCACCATAACCCATTCCTAGAGGTATCACTGTAAATCACAAAATCCTTGCTAGATTCTAGTTAAGTTAATATTGGGGCTTCTGTCAACATGTTTTTAAGCTTATCAAAGCTTCCTTGACATTTATTCGTCAACTCAAACTTAATATGCTTTTATAATAATTGAGTCAATGACACTACTATTGTGGAAAAATCTTTTACAAATCTCCTATAATACCCTGCCAAACCTAATAAACTTCTAACTTCTGTAACAATCTTAGGTATTCTCCACTATAAGATTGCTTCAATCTTCTTTGGGTCCACTTTAATCCCTTCAGCTAAAACTACGTGACCCAAGAATGATACTTCATTCAACCAAAAGTCACACTTGTTGAATGTTGCCTAGATAATGAACCAAGAAGGAGGGTTGAATTGGATATTAAAAATTCTTAAATTTTAAGTGCAGAAAGAAAAGTTAAGTGGAGTAGGGATAGGAACATATCACACAAGAAATTTATAGAGGTTCGGGTGTTAACAAACCCTACTCCTCTCTCCAATCTCAATTGGGAGTTTCACTAACACACTAAATGTTACAATGGAGTTTTACAAGCTCATTCCCAACTATGGTGTTTCTATTAATGAATCACACCTAACCCAGAAATCCCTTGTGTTTTAATGGCTCACACAATAAACCAATTCCTTGTGTTTTAATGGCTCACACAAATAACCCATACAAGTGTTCTACTCTTAACCCAATATACCCAAACTCACTTGAGTAGTAGATTACAAAGTGAAACACTCACAAATCTATAATGCTCACAAATTATGAGCAAAAAGATTTTTATAGAGAATTAATATTTGTTTGAAAGAAATTAATGCACAAATGGCTACAACAAGATTTTAATTTGAAGTAATTGTAATTCTCTTGTTGTGGATTCATAAATGACTTGTATTTATACTTTCATGGTGAATTATAGCTGTTTGGATGCATTTAATGTGAAAATAGTTGTTGTACCAACTCTTAATTTCGCTCCTGACATGTTTCTCTTTTCTTTTTCACGGTCGTGAATATGTGTGTCACGGTCGTAAATGTTCTTCCAAGCGTGACTCTAACCGTGAAGCATTCTTGAAGGAATTGAAGTGTTTGATCACGGGTGTGACATTATTCTTTCACCGGCATGAATATCCTTCCAAGTCGTGGTCCAAGTAGTGACTCTGGCCGTGAAGCTCTCTGGAGGAATTTGACATGTTTTCTCACGGGCGTGACTATATTTCACGGGCATGACTGATATGATCATTCATGGTTGCTATGATCCTTCATAGTCATGAACTTTAAATGTTGGGTAGTTGACGCTAAGCTACATCACGGGCGTGACATAAATAGTCACAGGCGTGAGCATGCTATTTCTTCAATTTTTGACTTTTAAAGTTAGTCATCAATTCTTGCATCATATTCCATACCCTGTTCAATAAACTTAGAGAACAAGTATGTTAAATACATTATTGCTATTTTATTTGTTAGCATCAAAATGAAGAAAATACTCCTCAAGGTTCAACAATCTCCCCCTTTTTGACGGTGACAAATAATCTAGCAATATGTGCTTTTGAGAAGTCCCCCCCTCAAAAGATGCTTAAGATAAAAAATAATAAAGTGCAAGAATTTTTAAGAATGATGAAGTGTAGCATGGATGCTTGTTTCCTAGTTTAGGTATATGCAAGGTATATGCAAAGTATATCCAATGTATACCAAATTTTTGCTTATAATTAGTTAAGTATATGCAAAGTATATTGAAGGTATATTCAAAGTATCAACACATTTGTATTCATGTAACTTTCATATATAATTCAAATATATTGCTAAACCAAATTTTTGCTTATAATTAGTTAAGTATATGCAAAGTATATTGAAGGTATATTCAAAGTATCAACACATTAGCATTCATGTAACTTGCATATATAATTCAAATATATTGCTAGATTCTCCCCCTTTTGTCATCAATAAAAAGAACATAAAAGATAAATCATAAGGGAAAACTAATTCAATTATATTTATACTAAATGGAAAAATACAAAGGTTTGAAAAGTAAATGAAAGTCCTACATTTTCAATACTAGAAATTAATAAGAAAAATGAAATAAAAAAAACAAAACAAAAAACAAAGAAAAGAAACTAAAGCTCTAGCTAGATTTGTAGCTGGACATCCCATCTCTAAGGCGAGCTACTTCCACCTCGAGGCTCTCCATGCGAGACTCCATGAAATCTTTGAGGTTCTCCAACCTCTCATCCATCGAAGCCTGCAATTGGTCAAAATGAGGTGCCAAAAGGTCAGCCACCTACTGAGCCACGTTCGGTGTGGAGGCTGAGGATTGTCCAAATTCCTGCTCAACCTCTGGGGTCACCGTCTCGACTTGAACTCTTTTTCTTTGCTGGATTCCTCGGAGGCCAGCTTTAAAGTCGTTTGAATCGTTGTCTTCCCAAATAATCTCACCAGTTGTATTGGTGAAGTGGTAGTAGATGTTATTCTCATAAACTATGCGAACCACCGCTCCCATCTTGGTAAAAGACTCGACATCTAGCCAGTCTCTAGGATGTGCTGGTATGAGGTTGAAGTTGTGCTCTTCTAGCTTCAGATAACCAAGCTTTATAGCAAGGTGAGTCACGTACCCACCGATCAGAATATCTCTTGAGGGCTTCGTGGCAATTGATAGTAGATGGTTTGCAAAACATCGAGATAGAGACACTGTTAGGCCTCTTCAGGCCATCTCTAGGAGAAAGAGCTCAGATTTCTGAATTGAACCGTCGCTTCCCCTCTGGCAAAGATGCTATAGGTCAGAAACCTATGCAAATACTTGTGCAATGGTGATCGAAGTTGGGTGCTCTTCTTCTTTTTGACATTCCAGCTGCAGTCGAGTCCGAAATTAGTCCATGCCTGAGTGGCATAAGACTCCACCTCACTTTCATTGAGTATACATTAGAGGGAAGGTTGAACATGTCACCAATCTCCATTGCAGTGAGGGTGTTCGGATGTTTGCAAAGTTGAAATTTTACGGTGCAGGTGAGAGAGACTTACAGGGTGCTAAGGAACTCGAGGGTAGGTTCCCTTTGCATCGGTTGATAGATATCAATAAAATCTTTTAGATGACAAGCCTGGAGTTGTTCCATCATATTTGTCTCGAGACCAAAGGTCCTGAGAGTGTGCCATTCAAATGATCGAGAGGAAAGGAGTGGTCTTTTCTTGAGAATCGAGTACCTCGGATGACAGTGCTCCGGAATGATATTGAGAAGGTAGTCCATGTACCTTGTTGGAGCATGAGACTTCTTTTTGGTGCCTTTGGAGGAGCTGAGTTTCATTTTTGCTTTTGAAATTGATTCTTGAAGAGAAAAAAATATGATAGTATGTTTGAAGAGTACCTAGTGATTTTTTATTTTTGATGATTGAAATAGTTTTTGAAGGTATTTATAAATGGAGAATGTTACTAAGGGGCCAGAATCTATGAAATGGTATTGAATGGTGATAAATAAGAGAAGTTGGAGAGTTAGAAATGAGAGAAATAACAGCAGAAAACATTTTATAGCCGACATCTTCACGGGCGTGAAAGCTAAGTTATGGGCGTGAAATGTCATGTTCACGATTTGCTGAAGAGGCCCTCTACCCATGATGAAGAATATGAAATGATTCATGGTCGTCACATTTAATGGTCACGGGCGTGAATGATGAAATTTCATGATGGTGACAAATGAGTCACGGTCGTGAAGTACAATCCTCACTGCTTGTGACTGTGAGACAAAGCATGACACAAAGCGTCAACGCTTCTGTAAGTATTTGGTAGAAATGTTCACGGTTGTGAATAAGT
Source organism: Triadica sebifera (assembly GCA_023653625.1). Taxonomy (NCBI): domain Eukaryota; kingdom Viridiplantae; phylum Streptophyta; class Magnoliopsida; order Malpighiales; family Euphorbiaceae; genus Triadica; species Triadica sebifera. The sequence continues at coordinate 21,045,860 of CM042901.1, read as the reverse complement.
GTCACGGTCGTGAACAAAAAGTTTCATGGGAGTGACAGAAAAGGTTATGGGCATGAAACATAGTTTTCACTACCTTTAACCGTGAAGCATGTCGTGAAGCAAGACATGAAAGCTACTAGAGCTTTTGGCAATTATTTTCACAGCCATGAATATATGTCAAGGGCGTGAACTGTCTAAAATCCTCATTAAATAAAACTAAGTCCAAAACAAGACTAAAGGATTTCTAAGGTGCTTCTATCCCCTATAACATATATTTCTATCAAGTTAGCCACTTCATACCTTAAAAGATGAGACAAAAACATAAGATTAACAATCAAGGTTCGACAAATTTGGCAATCATAAAGTTAATCCATCAATCATACCAAGCTCTCTTCTTAGAAGTTAAATCTTTCTTCATTTAGAGACTTAGTAAAGACATCTGCCAATTGATTATTTGTGTTTATAAATTCCAATACAAAATCTCCATATTGAACATGATCTCTAAGAAAATGATGTCTTATGTCAATATACTTACTACTAGAGTGTTGAATGGAATTCTTATATAGGTTTATAGCACTTGTATTGTCACATCTGATAGGTATATGGTCCATACTATGACCATAATCCTCAAGTTGTTGTTTCATCCAAAGGATTTATGTACAACAACATCCTACAGCCACATATTTCGCTTCAGTGGTAGAAAGAGCAACTAAAACTTGTTTCTTGTTAAACCAAGACACTAAGCATTCACCAATAAAGTGACAAGTGCCTGAAGTACTCTTTCTATCCAAGAGACTTCCAGCATAATCAGTATCTGAATATCCTATAATGTGAAAGGATGAATTTCTAGGATACCACAAACCTAGATGCAATGAGCCATGTATATATTTTAAAATTCTTTTCACATCATTAGAAATGAGATTCTTTAGGACATGATTGAAAGCGAGCACATAAGCATACACTATACATTATATTGGGTCTAGAAGCAGTAAGATATAAGAGTGATCTGATCATACCTCTATAAAGCTTTTCATTAATGCTCTTACCCTTTTTATCCTTGTCCAATTTTGTTGATGTGGTCATTGGAGTCTTGGCATTTTTGCATCCTTCCATTCCAAAGTTCTTAATTAAGTCTTTGGCATATTTGGATTGGTTGATGAATATGCCCTCATTGCCTTGTTTATTTGTAGACCGAGGAAGAACTTGAGCTCACCCATCATCCTCATTTCGAATTCCCTAGTCATACATTTAGTAAATTCTTGGCAAAGCAATTCATTAGTAGACCCAAATATGACGTCATCAATATAAATTTGAACAATTAGAATATCATGTTTATACTTTATAATAAATAAAGTAGTGTCAACATTCCCCTTTGTAAAATTATTTTCTAAAAGAAAAGAACTTTAAGGTCTTTCATTCCAAGCTTTTGGGGCTTGTTTCAAACCATATAAAGCTTTTGAAAGTTTAAATATATGGTTAGGAAAATTATGGCTTTCAAAACCTGATGGTTGTTCTACATAAACTTCTTCTTCTATAAAACCATTTAAAAAAGCACTTTTGACATCCATTTGAAAGAGTTTGAAATTCATATGGCATGCATATGTTAAAAGTATTCTTATGGCTTCTAATCTAGCTACAGGAGCATAGGTCTCATCATAATCTATTCCTTCTTCCTGATTATATCCTTTTGCAACTAACCTAGCCTTATTCTTAGTTATTGAACCTTGTTCATCTAGTTTATTTCTAAATACTCATTTACTTCCAATGATTTGATGCTCCTTGGGTCTAGGAACTAAGGTCCATACCGTACTTCTTTCAAATTGGTTGAGTTCCTTTTGCATAGCAATCACCTAATTTTCATCATTAAGAGCCTCATCAATATTTTTAGGCTCAATTTGAGAGACAAAGGCAAGATTAGAATCTAAAGGTTTGAGATGAGATCTAGTACTTACTCCCTTTGTAGGAAGGAGCAATCTTTTGTCAATCTTCATTCCTTTGGGAGCTCTTGCTTGTTTTTCTCTTGAGCTGGAGGTAGAGAGTCATCTTCATGTGAATTTTCTTGATTATTTTCTTCTCTTTCATTTTCAAGATCAAGTCTTTCCATTGTATCTACAACATCATCAAGAACATTACTTTTCACAAGATGAAGCTTACTAGATTCATCAAAAACAACATGCATAGATTATTCAACAGCTAATGACTTTTTATTAAAGTCTCTATAAGCTTTGCTTGTGGTGGAGTATCCTAAAAATATACTCTCATTAGATTTAGAGGCAAATTTTCCAAGGTTGTCCTTGGTATTCAATATGAAACACTTGCATCCAAATACTCTAAAATATGATATCATAGGCTTTCTTCCATTCCATAACTCAATTTAAGTTTTGTTTAAGAGAGGTCTTTTGAAAACTCGATTTGAAATATAACATGCAGTATTTGTGGCTTCAGCCCAAAAGTAAGTTGGTAAACCATACTCATTGAGCATTGTTCGAGCCATTTCAATTAAAGTTCGATTTTTCCTTTTGACCACCCCATTTTGTTGAGGTGTCCTAGGAGATGAAAAATTCTGTGAAATTCCATGTTCTAGACAAAAAATTTCAAAGTTTTCATTTTCAAATTCTTTGTCATGATCACTTCTTATTTTTGAAATACAATATCCTTTTTTATTTTGAACTCTCTTACAAAGTTTTTGAAAGTTTCAAAAGTATCACTCTTTTGAGCTAAGAAAATTACCCGAGTGAACCTAGAGTAGTCATCAACGATGACAAAGGCATAGTGTTTACCTCCTAAGCTTGCAATCCTAGTAGGTCCAAAAAGATCTAGATGCAGAATTGTAGAGGTTTTGAGGTACTTGCAATGTTTTTGGATTTGAAGGATGACTTGTGTAACATTCAGCAATTTAGGCCCCGATTGCGCGTGACCGTAGTGGGATCCACTGGTTCAATCGGAGTCTAAATTTGAACCTATAAAAAAATGACTAATAATAAGGGAAAATAATTAAGGGTATTATTATTTGGGAATTAAAAAGATTAGGGGTAGAATTAGAAAAAAATAAAATTTCCTATGGACAAAATCGGTATTATGGAGATTGTTTGGGGAAAAAGTGTGAATATGGAGGAAGATGTGGTAAAAATGGAATTTTTCAAAGTTTAAATGTTAATCAAGATTAATTAACTTAATGAACCAATAAGAATTAAGATTAATTTTAATTAGTGGGACCCACACATTAATCAAGGTAAAAAGTAATAAATGGGAGGAATTTTTCATTTTTCCACCAAAATATCTAAGTCCTCTTCTTCTTCCTTTTCCCATCCTTGTTGCCGTCCACCTCCACTCTCTTAAACCTCCATTTTTCTTTCAATTTCCAGCAAGCTAATAATGAAAAGAAATTAGTTTTGAGAGAGGAAAAATAAGAATTAAGGAGTTCTTACCATAAAAGGTACCAAAGGAGCAAGAAGGAAGGAAGGAAGAAGAAGAAAAAGGTAGAAGAGTAGGGGAATTTCGGCCCACCTTGGAGAACTCTTAAGGTGAGTTTATTCTTCTTAAATTTAACCTTTTTCCTTCTATTTGAGACCCATGATGATGATAGATGTAATTAGGTTTGATAGATTTAGGATTAGTTGCAAGATAGAACTTAGAAAATTAAGTTTGTGTTTAGTTGATGAAGCTGTAATTGGACTTTGAATTGATGATATTTAATGTTAGATAATTGTTTTATTGCTTAAAAACTAAAGAAAATATGATGTTAATGGATGAATAAGGGGCTTCCATAATTAAAGAAATTAGGGAAAATTGAAATTAATATGGAAACACAACAATTGGTGATAATGAAAATATGATTTGAGTGTTGAATTGAAGAAAATGAATTGGTAACTAGGATATGATTTTTGGGCAGCCATGACATATGAAGAAAGAAGTTTAACCTTAGTACATTTTAGCTCAATTAAGGTGTAAATCATATTAGGAGCATTAGAATATTATGTAGACATGAAAAGCATTGAAATTGGATGTTGGAATTGAGATGTGGTAAAATTGTGTAGGAAAAATAAGTGAACAAGTGAGAGGCCTTCAAGAGGGTGACAAAGGCAAGGAGAAAGCTAGCTAATAAGGGAAGGAAAAGAAGGTTTAAAGGAAGAACCAAGGCTGATTAGGTATGTGCTTCATTGATAAAAAATTTGCATGTTGTTAATAAGTATGAAATTATATATTAAGGTTTGTTATGTTTGTGTTTTTGAGATGTTATGTGATTTGTTGTGACTTTTGATATTATATATGGCAATGGGACCAAATGGTGTGAAATAATTGAGACATATGAATGTAGTTGTAATTCTGGAAATTTTAGTATCAAAATGAATGCAAATGATGAATGTGGTTGAAATGTGAATTGATGTCAATTGATGGCTCGGGTACAGAATTCCAGGAACAACTCTGTCTATTTTGATGATAACTTGAGTTGTGAAACTCCTTTTTGTATTTTCTTTGTTGGAAATGAAAGCTAAGACACAGGGCTTTAATTTTTATTTAGACTATAACATTTAATTATGTCTAGATTTTCCCAGAAAAATGCATGAAGTTTAATCTTAGAATCTGTCCAGAAAATTCTATGATGATGCAGTAGTGAATTGATCATAACTTTTGATAGAAAACTTTGATTTAAGTGAGTTTTGATGAATCTGAAAGCTAAGCCAATAAGCTAAAAATTGTTAGAATACCATAACTCCAAATTCTAATTATAAATGGGCTAAAAATGAAGTCCAAAAACAGGTCCAAATTCTGCCATAGGTATAAAACGTGAAGTGTTGGACTTATGCATGTGGTATGTTAATTATATGTAATAATTAATGCAAATATTTACTTGGATGGTAATTATAAATGTTTAGCAGATTATTTATATATGAGATTTTATTGTAATAATAATGGGAATATAGAACAAAAATAAACAAGCATACTTATGATAGTTGAAAATATTGCGAATTAATATAAAAATAGTTAAGCCCAAAAATATCTAGTCTAGAACTAGAATAGGGAATAGTTTGGCATGTCAATCAGGAGAATTTAGGCACTCGGTGCCAGATATGAAAGCCGGTAATGGCAATTGATAAATGCGCTCGGCGCAAAATTATTAAGCCGGTAATGGCAATATAACAAAAGCCAGTAATGGCATTATTATAAAAGTGCTCGGCGCAACATTATGAAAGCCCGGAATGGCAACCCCGTTATTCCTATTAGATAGTTCAGTTATAGGTGTTATGGGCACAAGAAAATAATAATAATACTAATATTGAAGTATGTGATTTTGATAAGTGTTACATGAATTAAATTTGTTACTATTACATATTGAATGAAATTTATTTGATTTTATAGAAATTTTTATTTTATGCATTATTTATTAAATGATTAATTAATATGTGAGAAAATATATATGTATATAAAATTTTTATCATTGAAGCACCACTAAGCTAGTAGCTTAGCGTGGGTGGTTTCCTCTCGCGCAGGTTTAGAAGGGTAGCCATAGAAAATAGTCTGTCAGAAGAAGAAGGGTATCCGAAGGGAAGCAGCAAAAAGCTCTGAGTTTTTTTTTTTGGTATATTTTATTAAAAAACTTTGTAAATTAAAGTATTGTTTTTATTTCATATAATGTGTATTAAATATGTGAGTTACTATGTAAAAGAACATAGTTTGAATGTAAATTAATATATTTTATAAATAAATAAGATTTTGAGTATTATGCTTGTAATAATTTTATTTCAATGTCTACAAAATTTTGAAAAAAAAAATTTACTTCACTTCATTAATTTTATGAAACAGTAAGACGGGTAATACTCACTTTCCTTGCTGAACTATAGTAGGGTAAGGGGGTGTGACAATTTTTGGTATCAGAGCCATAGGTTTAGATGGTTCTTACTTAGTGGGTATGGGAAGATAAATGCATGTTTTTAGCATTTAAGCTGTTATATTCTAATAAGGGACCCTTCTTCTGACAATATAGGTTTTAATGGATTCGGAATCAAGACAAAATCGTGAAGAACAGGAGGGTGATAGTATAGCTGACTCGGCTGGTCATAGACAGTCAGCATCAATTAGAGCCTCAGAGCCTAGCATTATAGCTCCACAACATGCTGAAGAACAGGTTAACGCGGGTCAAGTACCCCTTATGCAACAAATGACTACTTTGTTACAGCAGATAGCACAAGTTGTGCCGCCACCAGCTCCACCACCTCCCTCACCTCAACCGAAACCCCAGATTGATAAATTAAGAAAATACGAGGCTACAGATTTTATGGGTAAGAAAGAGGATGACCCAGCAGCAGCAGAATTTTGGTTGGAAAAGACAGAAAGGGTTTTTGAAGAGCTGCAATGTCCAGAGGAGTACAAGGTTAGATATGCAGTATCTCTCCTTCAGGAGCATGCCTATGACTGGTGGAAATTGTTATTAGCAAAACTTCAGACTCCGACCCCTCAGACATGGGATTTCTTTGTGATAGAGTTTAAAAAGAAATACGTGCCAAGAATCTATGTTGATGAGAAAAATCGAGAATTCCTGAATTTGAGGCAGAGGGGTATGACAGTAGCTGAGTATGAGATGGAGTTCACCTGGTTGAACAAGTATGCTACTGGGATTATTGGAGATGAAGCTGATAAATGTCGTAGATTTGAAGATGGTCTCAATGAGGAGATTGGGTATTTAGTGGCTTCCCACCAGCATACAGATTTTTCTACGCTAGTGTCCTCTGCTATTAGTGTTGAAAGAAGGAAAAAGCTGAAGACAGAAGAGCATTATAAGAAGTCAACAGCTAGTGTGGCCCAGACATCGGGTAGGAAAGGACGAATAGTACCCAGACCATTTCAGTTAAGGGTGGCTAGACAGACATTTTCTGATAGGCGGGGTCAGCAATTTAGACATGTGGCATCATCTGCTAGTTCACCAGCATCATTTCCCAAGAGACCAGCTCCGACTTTGTGTCAGCATTGTGGTAAAGCTCATACAGGAGAGTATTGGTGGTTAACTGGGGCATGTATGAGATGTGGAGCTACTGACCATATGAAGAAAGATTGTCCCAGACTCGGTACAGGTAGTATGGCACCAGCACAGACTATGACACCGGTACAGAGCCGTGGTAGAGGTCAAAGCCAGTTTAGAGGTGGTCGTACCGGACAGAGTCAGGGGGTATCAGAGACAGTTGACAGACCCGGAGGTAGTAGGACCCCAACTCGGGCATATGTGATGAGGGCTCGTGAAGACCAGGATGCACCAGATGTCATAGTTGGTAAATTATCTTTATTTGATTTTGATTTACATGCTTTGATAGATCCTGGTTCCACGCATTCATACATAAGTACAGTGGCACTTAGACAAGGGAACATGATACCTGAGACCTTAGAATATGAGATAATTGTGACCAATCCACTGGGACATAGTGTGAAAGTGAATAAGATTTATAGAAACAGTTCAATAATTATTCAGGGTAGAGAATTTCCAGCAAACTTAATAGAACTACCTTTTCATGAATTTGATGCTATTCTGGGTATGGATTGGTTGACAAAGCATGGAGCTATAGTCGACTGCCGATCTAGAAAAGTTGTACTTAAAATTCTCGGGCAAGATGACACCATCATTCAAGCTGTAGGCCAAACATGTTTGACCAGTGTTATTTCAGCATTAAAAGCTCGAAAATATATTAGGAAGGGATGTGAGGCATATTTGGCCCATATGATAGATACCAGGAAGGGGAGCCTAGAACTCAAGGACATCCCTATAGTGTGTGAGTTCTCAGATGTATTTCCTGAAGATTTTTCGGGGTTACCACCAGATAGGGAGATAGAATTTGCTATTGATGTGATTCCTGGTACAGCCCCGATATCAATTACTCCTTATAGAATGGCACCTGCAGAATTGAGAGAGTTAAAGGTTCAATTGCAGGAATTGCTAGACAAAGGGTTCATAAGGCCCAGTGTGTCACCATGGAGTGCTCCGGTGTTGTTTGTGAAAAAGAAGGATGACACCCTTCGGTTATGTATTGATTACCGACAATTGAACAAGGTGACAATTAAAAATAAATACCCACTACCTAGAATTGATGATTTGTTTGATCAATTGAAGGGAGCAGGAGTATTCTCTAAGATTGATCTCAGATCCGGGTACCACCAACTGAAAATCAAAGAATCAGATGTATCTAAAACAGCCTTTAGAACTCGATATGGCCACTATGAGTTTCTAGTTATGCCATTTGGCTTAACGAATGCACCAGCTGCCTTTATGGATATGATGAACAGAATTTTTAGGCCTTATCTTGATCAGTTTGTGTAGTTTTTATAGATGATATTTTGGTGTATTCGAGGGACAAGGGAGAACATGATAGGCATCTCAGAATAGTACTGCAGACTTTGAGGGAAAATCAATTGTATGCAAAGCTGTCAAAATGTGAGTTCTGGTTGGAAGAAGTGGGATTCTTAGGGCATATTATTTCAGTTGAAGGAATCCAGGTTGATCCTAACAAAATAGAAGCCATTCTAAGTTGAAAGCCACCTCGCAATGTAACAGAAGTCTGAAGTTTCCTTGGATTAGCTGGCTACTATAGAAGGTTTGTGAAGGGATTTTCAAGCATAGCTGCACCAATTACTAAATTGCTCAGAAAAGAAACTAAGTTTGAGTGGACAGATCGGTGCCAGGCAAGCTTTGAGAAACTAAAAGTCATATTAACCGAAGCACCTGTTTTGACCCAACCTACACTAGGGAAAGATTTTGTGATATACAGTGATGTCTCTCATAATGGGCTAGGTTGTGTATTAATGCAAGAGGGTAAAGTAGTTGCTTATGCATCTAGGCAATTGAAGCCTCATGAGCTAAATTACCCTACTCATGATTTGGAGTTGGCAGCAATAGTGTTTGCTTTGAAAATTTGGCGACATTATTTGTATGGTGAGCGGTGCTACATATATACAGATCATAAGAGCCTCAAATATCTGCCTACACAAAAGGAGTTGAACTTAAGGCAAAGACGCTGGTTAGAGTTAATCAAGGATTATAATTGTATTATTAACTATCAGCCAGGCAAAGCCAATGTAGTAGCGGATGCCTTAAGTAGAAAAATACTGGCAGGTATAGTTTAAATTTTCCTCAATTATAAAATAATATATAGAAAGTAATAATAAAATTGAAAAAAAATTAGACTCATAATTTATTTTGGCAGAGTTACGGGTCCAACCTACTTTAAGGCAACAAGTGAGAAAAGCTCAGAAGCAAGATCAAAAATTGATGATAATTGTTGAGGCAGTTAAAAAGGGGGAGAGACTTGACTTTAAGGTTGAAGATGATGGAAGCATAAGTTACAAAGGAAGATTGTGCGTGCCAAATGATAGCAGATTAAAGCAAATAATTCTAAAAGAGGCACATAATACAACTTATTCCATGCATCCAGGAAGCAATAAAATGTATCAAGACCTGAAGACTCATTATTGGTGGCCAGGAATGAAGAAAGATATCGTGGAATACACTACAAGATGCTTGACATGCCAACAAGTGAAAGTAGAGCACCAGGTACCTTCTGGATTGTTGCAACCTATTGCTATCCCAGAATGGAAGTGGGAAAGGATTACAATGGATTTTGTATCTGGTTTACCTTTGACCCAAAAGAAGCATGATGCGGTATGGGTCATTGTTGACAGACTCACCAAATCGGCTCACTTTCTGCCAGTTCGGATGGATTATTCATTGAGTCGGTTAGCAGAAATATATGTTAATGAGATAATTCGACTACATGGGGTGCCAGTATCTATTATTTCTGATCGAGACCCACGGTTCACATCAAAATTTTGGAAAAGTCTACAACGAGCATTGGGGACCCGACTTGCTTTTAGTACAGCATTTCACCCACAAACAGATGGGCAGTCTGAACGAGTTATTCAATTGTTGGAAGATATGCTGAGAATTTGTGTAATTGATTTTGAGGGTAGCTGGGATAAACATTTACCATTGATGGAATTTGCATACAACAACAACTATCAAACTAGTCTCGCCATGGCACCATATGAAGTTTTATATGGAATGAGATGTAGAACACCGCTATGTTGGACAGAACTTGGTGAAAAGAAATTAATGGGGCCAGAATTAGTGCCGCAGACAGAGGAGAAGGTGAAATTAATTCAAGATCGGTTAAAAGCTGCAACTGATCGACAAAAATCCTATGCCGATTTGAAGAGAAAGGACATTGAGTATGCTGTCGGAGACAAGGTATTTTTGAAAGTCTCACCTTGGAAGAAAGTACTTCGTTTTGGTAAAAAGGGGAAACTGAGTCCTAGATTTATTGGACCATACGAAATACTTGAACGTGTGGGTCCAGTGGCTTACAGATTGGCCTTACCACCAGAATTAGATAAGATCCACAATGTGTTTCATGTTTCAATATTAAGGAGATACAGATCGGATCCGGCACATGTAATACCTATAGAATCAATAGAGGTACAACCAGACTTGACATATGCAAAAGAGCCAGTGGAAATCATAGCTCTAGAAGTCAAGGAACTACGGAACAAGAAGGTACCATTGGTAAAGGTCCTATGGCACAATCATACAGTAAAAGAAGCCACCTGAGAGAGTGAAGAAATGATGAGAACTCAGTATCCTCAGCTATTTGGCTCCAGCTAATCAGGTAAATTTCGAGGACGAAATTTTCTTAAGGGGAAGAGAATTGTAACATTCAGCAATTTAGGCCCCGATTGCGCGTGACCGTAGTGGGGTCCACTGGTTCAATCGGAGTCTAAATTTGAACCTATAAAAAAATGACTAATAATAAGGGAAAATAATTAAGGGTATTATTATTTGGGAATTAAAAAGATTAGGGGTAGAATTAGAAAAAAATAAAATTTTCTATGGACAAAATCGGTATTATGGAGATTGTTTGGGGAAAAAGTGTGAATATGGAGGAAGATGTGGTAAAAATGGAATTTTTCAAAGTTTCAATGTTAATCAAAATTAATTAACTTAATGAACCAATAAGAATTAAGATTAATTTTAATTAGTGGGACCCACACATTAATTAAGGTATAAAAGTCAAAAATGGGAGGAATTTTTCATTTTTCCACCAAAATATCTAAGTCCTCTTCTTCTTCCTTTTCCCATCCTTGTTGTCGTCCACCTCCACTCTCTTAAACCTCCATTTTTCTTTCAATTTCCAGCAAGCTAATAATGAAAAGAAATTAGTTTTGAGAGAGGAAAAATAAGAATTAAGGAGTTCTTACCATAAAAGGTACCAAAGGAGCAAGAAGGAAGGAAGGAAGAAGAAGAAAAAGGTAGAAGAGTAGGGGAATTTCGGCCCACCTTGGAGAACTCTTAAGGTGAGTTTATTCTTCTTAAATTTAACCTTTTTCCTTCTATTTGAGACCCATGATGATGATAGATGTAATTAGGTTTGATAGATTTAGGATTAGTTGCAAGATAGAACTTAGAAAATTAAGTTTGTGTTTAGTTGATGAAGCTGTAATTGGACTTTGAATTGATGATATTTGATGTTAGATAATTGTTTTATTGCTTAAAAACTAAAGAAAATATGATGTTAATGGATGAATAAGGGGCTTCCATAATTAAAGAAATTAGGGAAAATTGAAATTAATATGGAAACACAACAATTGGTGATAATGAAAATATGATTTGAGTGTTGAATTGAAGAAAATGAATTGGTAACTAGGATATGATTTTTGGGCAGCCATGACATATGAAGAAAGAAGTTTAACCTTAGTACATTTTAGCTCAATTAAGGTGTAAATCATATTAGGAGCATTAGAATATTATGTAGACATGAAAAGCATTGAAATTGGATGTTGGAATTGAGATGTGGTAAAATTGTGTAGGAAAAATAAGTGAACAAGTGAGAGGCCTTCAAGAGGGTGACAAAGGCAAGGAGAAAGCTAGCTAATAAGGGAAGGAAAAGAAGGTTTAAAGGAAGAACCAAGGCTGATTAGGTATGTGCTTCATTGATAAAAAATTTGCATGTTGTTAATAAGTATGAAATTATATATTAAGGTTTGTTATGTTTGTGTTTTTGAGATGTTATGTGATTTGTTGTGACTTTTGATATTATATATGGCAATGGGACCAAATGGTGTGAAATAATTGAGACATATGAATGTAGTTGTAATTCTGGAAATTTTAGTATCAAAATGAATGCAAATGATGAATGTGGTTGAAATGTGAATTAATGTCAATTGATGGCTCGGGTACAGAATTCCAGGAACAACTCTGTCTATTTTGATGATAACTTGAGTTGTGAAACTCCTTTTTGTATTTTCTTTGTTGGAAATGAAAGCTAAGACACAGGGCTTTAATTTTTATTTAGACTATAACATTTAATTATGTCTAGATTTGCCCAGAAAAATGCATGAAGTTTAATCTTAGAATCTGTCCAGAAAATTCTGGACAGAAAATTCTATGATGATGCAGTAGTGAATTGATCATAACTTTTGATAGAAAACTTTGATTTAAGTGAGTTTTGATGAATCTGAAAGCTAAGCCAATAAGATAAAAATTGTTAGAATACCATAACTCCAAATTCTAATTATAAATGGGCTAAAAATGAAGCCCAAAAACAGGTCCAAATTCTGCCATAGGTATAAAACGTGAAGTGTTGGACTTATGCATGTGGTATGTTAATTATATGTAATAATTAATGCAAATATTTACTTGGATGGTAATTATAAATGTTTAGCAGATTATTTATATATGAGATTTTATTGTAATAATAATGGGAATATAGAACAAAAATAAACAAGCATACTTATGATAGTTGAAAATATTGCGAATTAATATAAAAATAGTTAAGCCCAAAAATATCTAGTCTAGAACTAGAATAGGGAATAGTTTGGCATGCCAATCAGGAGAATTTAGGCACTCGGTGCCAGATATGAAAGCCGGTAATGGCAATTGATAAATGCGCTCGGCGCAAAATTATTAAGCCGGTAATGGCAATATAACAAAAGCCAGTAATGGCATTATTATAAAAGTGTTCGGCGCTACATTATGAAAGCCCGGAATGGCAACCCCGTTATTCCTATTAGATAGTTCAGTTATAGGTGTTATGGGCACAAGAAAATAATAATAATACTAATATTGAAGTATGTGATTTTGATAAGTGTTACATGAATTAAATTTGTTACTATTACATATTGAATGAAATTTATTTGATTTTATAGAAATTTTTATTTTATGCATTATTTATTAAATGATTAATTAATATGTGAGAAAATATATATGTATATAAAATTTTTATCATTGAAGCACCACTAAGCTAGTAGCTTAGCGTAGGTGGTTTCCTCTCGCGCAGGTTTAGAAGGGTAGCCGTAGAAAATAGTCTGTCAGAAGAAGAAGGGTATCCGGAGGGAAACAGCAAAAAACTCTGAGTTTTCTTTTTTGGTATATTTTGTTAAAAAACTTTGTAAATTAAAGTATTGTTTTTATTTCATATAATGTGTATTAAATATGTGAGTTACTATGTAAAAGAACATAGTTTGAATGTAAATTAATATATTTTATAAATAAATAAGATTTTGAGTATTATGCTTATAATAATTTTATTTCAATGTCTACAAAATTTTGAAAAAAAAAAATTTACTTCACTTCATTAATTTTATAAAACAGTAAGACGGGTAATACTCACTTACTTTGCTGAACTATAGTAGGGTAAAGTGGTGTGACAACTTGTGTTGTTTTCCTCTTTGGCAAGGTTCACATGTCTTGTCTTTTTCAAAATTGAATTTTGGTAGTCCCTTTACCAGCTCTCCTTTACTGAGGCTTTGAATTAAATCCATGCTTGCATGACCAAGCCTTCTATGCCACAACCAAGATTCATCACTAGTAGTCACAAGACACTTAGATGAAAGATTAGATATTTTGTGTAAGTCTATTATGTAGGTATTGACATCTCTACTTCCTTTAAATATCTCTTGGCCATTAATAGAGGTTACAAGACATTCGTTGGAAATAAAGATTACTTGGTTTCCCTTATCACATAATTGACTTACACTTAGAAGGTTATGTTTCAAACCATCAATAAGTAAGACATCTTTAATGAAGTAGTACCATTAATACCAATAGAGTCAATGCCAATTACCTTATCCTTAGAAATCCTTTTTAATTTGTTGTTCCCCAGCTTCTTTTATAAACCGTTCAGCTCTAATTGCAGTAGCTCTGAGTCTAGCATAACTATCAAGATCAGTAATTGTGATTCTATTTTTTATCTTATATTTGAAACCCTCCTCAAACTTCCTACATTTGTCTCTTTCAGTAGAGACCATGAAGGTGGCATGGTGGGAAAGTTTGTTGAACTGCACCTCATACTCAGCAACGGACATGTTCCCCTGTTTCATATTCAGGAATTCCTTTCTCTTCTCATTTTATATGCCTCAGGCATTTAATTGTTCTGAAATTCCCGAAGAAAATCATTTCATGTCAGAACCGGTGGTTGTGCATCACTGTCGGTGGTTGTGCATATGCATGTTCCCATGGAACCTATCCCTACTCTGATACCAAAAATGTAACACCACATCTTATATGTTTGAGTTCAACCTATCCCTGTATCAAATAATCACACATAGCATACTGGAAAGGCAAAATACCCTGTTAACAATGGTAGTAATTTTTTTTCATATCCTGTAATATCATTCAATGACTTTGCAAGTCAACTTTGAGGCTTTCACCACAATATGATATATTATCATTTATACATTTTTAAAACCCATTCCAAAATGACAATACATATTCAAACACGTAAATATAAAATGCAGATGACATATTTTCATACTCGTGTGGAATGCAATGAGAGAGAGTGATGAGGCTCGACCAGTGACCTGTGCTCCATGTCTTTTATACGCTACTCAAAATGAGCTATCAATTTTCTTTACCTGAAAAATGATGCAAATTGATGAGTTGCAGCTCAGTGAGAATAATCATCCAATGAGCTCTAAAGTACCAAATAACTCATAGTAATAAATCACAAATCTAACACATACCATGTATTCCATTCCATTCATCAGTATCATATAAATATCAATAAAGTTGAAACATATAATCATTACTCTTTACGTATGCAAATGCTTTGCTTATTTGATTTTGTTGTGACCAAGTTAAATAGACATTGCCCCGGGTTTCCATGTGAACATTTGCATTTGCTAGCTAGCTTGATTATTTGTTTCATTTGCATATTTGTTGGGCCATAGGCCTCTTCTTTTGCTTTACAATATCGATTAACTAGTCACAACGCCTTTTAAGTACATATGCATATGCACTTGTACTTCAGCATTTATCAACCATTGCATTTTATCACATATAACATACATATACTGCATATATGCCTCATATGTCACGCATATACCTCGCATATACTATACATATACCATGTATATATATCACATATGTCAAATATATACCTCAAATATATCACAAGTATACCACTTATGTGTACCAAAAATGTCACAAATTATCCATCATCATATTATCATGGACAAATCATGACAATCATATGAATCACATAGTAAGCAACATTCATATGCACTAAAGAATTCAATTGATAATTAGACTCAACTTTCTCCTTTGATTCTAACCCCTAACTTATTGTCTATCCATTCCTTGTGGGTTTCCAATATGTTGTGAGCCTAATATGATAACATAATCGATTCACTCATGATTAGGGAGACTTAATGTGGCTTAAACAAATTAATATGCATTGTTCATATCAATAGCTAAGATTTTTCCTATGAGGCAGTGTGACCTTATAGGACTGTTTAGCCTATAAATTTCTCTATACTTTTCCAATTAATATAATTCTTGTTCCTAATTCAAATTAACAATAATTATGTAACATATTAAAATTTCATATCAATTGGATCATTGTACAATTTTTGGTGGAATTTCTAAATGTATTATGTTTTCTGCCCTATTTTTTGCCCTTAGGTAGTTTCAGTGTACCAACTTTGGTTCATCATAACTTATAATATATAATTTATATTTCAAATAAACTTTACATAACATTATGTGGGTTCAAATGGAAAATTTTTCATGTTTACAACTTTTATAATTATGTCTCTAAGATTTTCAAATTATAAGAAACATTTCACTGGTCTAGAGCAGAGTTGGCTTTCGGACCAATATGAATTACAAAGGCCATAACTTAGTCTATACATAACATATTAAGCTGAAATTAGTACCAACATTTATATCAGACATATATCTATAAGTTTCATGTTTTTATAATTTACAGGATCGATCTCTAAGGAGCTCAAATTATCCAAACAAATTGCTAGATCTGCCCAGGGCACTAAGCAGGCAGTTTAAACCATGGAACAGTCATGGTTCTATTCACCATAACTAAACATTTAGAAGACATATGAACCTAAAATGTGGTTTGAAGATAAACAACACATATATCTATAACTTTTAAGTTTTGATATACTTTAAATAATGGCTTTATCATATTCAAAACTAACAAACACAGTGGCTAACTCACTTAGGGTTCACATCCGGATCAGTTTCAGTAGAGAGAGAATATCTCATTATATACACCACATATTACAAAAAGGTTTACATATACATAAATATAAGACATAAAGGAACAACTTTTGTGTTTTAAGGTTTTCCATAATCAATTTCTAGTGATGTCAAAATTGGGGTGCAAGTTAGTACCTATTAATGAACCTTAGCAACTCAAATCAACCTTATAGCAATAAGAATTGATTACTTACCAAGAACGAACTTACAAGGGGTCAACTTGCTGAAAAAAATAAGTGAAACAAGGAAGAATTGAAGTATGGAATGGAGGAAGATGAAGAAGAAAATGGGGCTGAAGTGAGGAGGCAGAAATGGGAGGAAGAAGATAAAGCCAATTTTTCTTTTTGTCCTTCTCCTTTTTGTTTCTTTTTCTCTTCTCTTTTCTCTTCTCTTATCTCTTCTCTTTTCTCTTTTTTTTTCTCTTTTCTCTTTTTTTTTTCTCTTTTCTCTTCTCTTTTATTTTATTTTTCTTTTTTTTCATTTTCATTTTATTTTATCTATATTATTATTATTATTATTTACACATATATATAATTCCACTAATCCACACAATAATACAACTTAATCATTTGGTCCAGTTTAACTAAATTAACAATGTAAAATGTTTACTAATCTCAATCTAGTCATTTTGCTTACTTTAATTTAGTCACTTTATTCAATTTATTTCTAATACTTTGTTGCCTTCATTTAGGTTATAAGTACATACGTGCGACTCGATACAATTGCCAAATACTAGGACACGTAGCTAGTGCGTGTCATAAACTTGTTCCTATGAAAACACGTATGAAATGCACATGTTCAATTGAATTATATGCAAGATGCATATGTTCAAATGAAATGCATGTGTATATGCATGTGGGGAAGTCAAGGATATTACATAATATGTCCTTTCTTTCCACATTCATAGCATTTTACTTCCTCTTTACTCCTTTGAGAGTCATTTGAGGCCTGTTTGATATTTCTTTGCTTGAATTTTCTAGAGTTTCCCATTCTCTTCTCAATTATTCTTTTCAGCCTTCTTGAGGGCATAGCAATGTCCTCATTTTCATCATCACTCTTTTCTTCATCATCTTTAACTTCTTCTTGAGATTTTGAAGTAGAGGCTTTTAGTGCTAGAGGCTTTCTTTTTTCTGGCTAGGCTTCAAGCTCTCTATCTCTTTTCACTGCCATTTCATGTGTTAGAAGTTTGCCAATAAGTACATCGGTATTCATGATTTAGCCTCTTCTATACCAGCAACTCTTGAACTGTAATCTTTGAGAGGAAGAATTCTCAGAATTTTGTTATTTACATCTTCCAAGCTCAGGTGTTTCCCAAGCTTTCTCATGCCATTTATGATGGCTAGAAGACGATTCGTCATATCAGTGATTGACTCATTGGATTTCATCTTGAAGAGTTCATACTCTGAAGTAAGAAGTTAAATCTTCTTGGATTTAACTTGCTTTGTTCCTTCATGGCAGTTTTCCAATATTTTCCACATGCTGTATGCAGTTGGGCAGTGTTGTATTCTACCACATTCTTCTATGGATAATGAGCTTGAAAGAATTGTCATTGTCTTCTTGTTTTTGAAATTTGCTCATCTTTGAGGCTCTATCCAATCATCTCTTGACAGGATTTCTTCTTCACCATCAACTCCTCTTCTAGTTGGTGGTGTCCATTCTTTCCGAACATTATCCTAGACTTCAATTCCTTCACTATCCAGATATGTCTCCATCCAAAACTTTCAATGAGCATAATTTGCTCCATCAAAGTAAGGCTTGAGACTTTGGAATCCTTCATTGGCCATTTCTTGATCTTTGCTAGCACTATTTAGGCTTCAATGTTAGACTAAGCTCTGATACCAATTGTTGCCCAGATAATGAACCAAGAAGGGGGGTTGAATTAGATATTAAAAATTCTTAACTTTTAAGTACAAAAAGAAAAGTTAAGTAGAGTAGGGATAGGAAGATATCACACAAGAAATTTATAGAGGTTCGAGTGTTAACAAACCCTACTCCTCTCCCCAATCTCAATTGGGAGTTTTACTAATACACTAAGTGTTACAATGGAGTTTTACAAGCTCACTCCCAACTATGGTGTTTCTATCAATAGATCACACTTAACCTAGAAATCCCTTGTGTTTTAATGACTCACACAATAAACCAATTTCTTATGTTTTAATGGCTCATATAAATAACCCTTACAAGTGTTCTACTCTTAACCCAATATATCCAAACTCACTTGAGTAGTAGATTACAAAGAGAAACACTCATAAATCTATAATGCTCAAAAATTATGATCAAAAAGATTTTTACAGAGAATTAATATTTGTTTGAAAGAAATTAATGCACAAATGGCTACAACAAGATTTTGATTTGAAGTAATTGCAATTCTCTTGTTTTGGATTCATAAATGACTTGCATTTGTATTTCCATGGAGTATAGTCGTTTGGATGCATTTAATTCGAAAATAGTCATTGCACCAACTCTTAATTTTGCGTCTGACATGTTTCTCTTTCCTCTTTCACGGTGGTGAATGTTCTTCCAAGCCGTGACTTAAGTGGTGACTCTGACCGTGAAGCATTCTGGAAGGAATTGAAGTGTTTGATCACGAGCGTGACATTATTCTTTCACGAGCGTGAATATCCTTCCAAGTCGTGGTCCAAGTGGTGACTCTGGCCGTGAAGCTCTCTAGAGGAATTTAACATGTTTTCTTATGGGCATGACTATATTTCACGGGCGTGACTGATATGATCATTCACGGTTGCTATGATCCTTCATGGCCGTAAACTTTAAATGTTGGGTAGTTGGTGCTAAGCTACATCACGGGCGTGACATAAATAGTCATGAGCATGAACATGTTATTTCTTCAATTTTTGACTTTTAAAGTTAGTCTTCCATTCTTGCATCATATTTCATACCCTGTTCAATAAACTTAGAGAACAAGTATGTTAAATATATTATTGCTATTTTATTTGTTAGCATCAAAATGACGGAAATACCCCTCAAGGTTCAACACTGAACTTTGCATACAGCTGCTTCTCTCTCAATATCTGCAAGACAATTCATAGGGACTTGTCATATTCTTCTAGCATCTTCGAATGCACTAGAATATCATCAATAAATACTACCATGAACTGGTCTAGATAAGGATGAAAAATCCTATTCATTAGATCCATGAAAGCTAATGGGGCATTTGTAAGCCTAAATGGCATGACTTAAAACTCATAGTGGCCATATCTTGTGCGAAAAACAGTCTTGGTCACATCTGCTCCCTTTACTTTCAACTGATGGTAGCCCGATCTTAGATCAATCTTTGAAAACACACATGCTCCCTTCAATTGATCAAATAAGTCTTCAATACGCGGAAGAGGATACTTGGTCTTGATTGTCACCTTATTCAGCTATCTATAGTCAATGCATAATCTAAAAGACTCATCTTTCTTCTTTACAAAGAGTACTAGTGTTTTCCATGGTGAAATATTGGGTCTAATAAAGCCTTTATCAAGCAATTCTTGTGGCTGAATCTTCAATTCTTTGAGTTCTGTGGGCGCCATCCTATAGGGTGCAATAGAAATAGGTGTCGTGCCTAGAGCTACATCAATAGTGAATTTGACTTTTCTGTCAGGTGGCAAGCTTGGTAGTTTATCAGGAAAGACATCTGGAAAATCTCTCACTGTAGGCACATCTGAAATCTTAAGATCTTCCTTTCTTATGAGTCTTTTGGCAGTTGTAGCCGAAATCACACCAGATAAAAAGTTTGTCCTTTCATCCATAATAGTAATTTCCCAGTCATCAGAGAGTTTAAGTGTCACTATCTTCCATTTATAATCTACTGCCGCTTGGTGGGTGGATAACCAATCCATCCCCAATATCACATCAAACTCGTGTAATGAGAGTTCAATTAGGTTAGCTAAAAATTCATTACCTTGCGCACTAATGGAACAATTCCTATACACCTTGTTCACCATAACACTATTTCCTAAAGGATTGCTCACTAGCATTTCCGGGTCTAATTGTGAATCTCTTAACCCTTTCTTACATGCAGCATAAGTATTTATGTAGAAGTATGTGGAACCATGATCAACAAGTGCATAAACAGAATCAGTCATAAGCATAAATTTACCTACTATCACATCTGGAGCATACTCCTTTTCTCTAGCTCTCACTGTATAAGTACAGCCTGTAGCTTGTCCCTGACCTTGGGGTGGTTGTGCATAAGGTCTAGATGCTGACGGATTAAGGGCTGCTCTCCTATCTCGGCCTCTGGATGGTAAAGATCCAATACCATATGCTGGTAATAAGCTTGAGCCACTAGACAATCCTAGACCTGATGATCCTTCGAGCCACACTTGAAATAGGCACTAGTCAAATATCTACACTATATTGGGTGAGATCTACCATAATGGGCACAAGTCTGAACTGCACCTCCCTATCTGCCTCTAGGTGTATTTCCTATAGAAGTAACTGAGGCATTGCCACGGAATGTATTTAATTGTCCACGCCCTGGTGCAACTGATGTACGACTCTGTGATGGAGCTGGTCCTCCAGACTTCTTACATTGAGTACCTAAACCACTAAATTGTCCCAACTTTCTCTTCTGCAAAAATCGAGTTTGTCTGTTAGCCTCATCTGTCTGGATACTTTCCACCTTAATAGCCACTTCTACCAAAGCACGCAATTTTGGATGTTGTTGTGCACCCACTACCTGTCTGATCTTGTTATGGAGACACCTCTAAAATCTCTGACATAACTTCTCCTTTGTCAACTAATAATCATCAAGATAGGCATTAAGGTGCTCAAACTTGCACTCATGTTCTGCTACCGTCTTATTTCCCTGTCTGAGTCTCCAGAAAGCATCTTGCATCTCTATTTTATACTCCAACCCTATGTATTTCTTTTCAAATTTGGCCATGAATAAATTTCAATTCAATTGTTCACTTAGGGTATGCTTGCAGACTGAGTCCCACCAAATGAATGCAGGACCCTAGAGTAATGCCACAGTACCTTCAAATTTCTCTTTAGGCGGGCTATGAGTGATTTCAAATAATCTCTTAATCCTGAATAACCATTCTTCAACTTGTGCAGGTGTGAAAGGATCATGACCATAGAAATCTTCAGCTCCCAATTTCTTCAACTGCTCTAAAATTGCCTTCTTTTTAGGTGGAGCAGGAGGTTGTACCTGTGCTGCTGGCTGTGGCTGTTGAGCTTGTTCAGCCTGCATTCTATGTTGAATGTAATCAGCCATAAGATTGAGAAAATTCGGTTGTGGCGGTGGAGGTGGTGCAACTAGTGGAGTGACATTTTATTGCAGGGTCTCAGCTTGCCCAACACTAACTAACGCTTCACTCTTACTGTCCCCAACACCTTGACCTTGTTGAGATGCCATCTTTCACTATAAAACAAGGAAAGTAGCAAACATACGTTAGACTTATAGCATATTTCATCCAACAATTGACATATATATACATATAATCCATTCACTTAATCTCCACTCCGATTTTAGAACTGTCTAAACCACGTTCTGATACCACTAAAACTGTGACACCCTTATAACAATTCTTATATATGCACGTTACGTAGTCTGATACTATTATCAAGACTTTTGGTATTTTCTAAATTTGTTTATAGCTGATGTGTGTAAATATTTTTTCTTAACTTAATAACCATAAAATCATTAGCATTTTATTAATTATTTTTATTTTCTAAAAATTTTGGCAGTATAACGGATATAAATTTA
This sequence comes from Triadica sebifera, assembly GCA_023653625.1. NCBI lineage: Eukaryota > Viridiplantae > Streptophyta > Magnoliopsida > Malpighiales > Euphorbiaceae > Triadica > Triadica sebifera. Next base: position 21,023,634 of record CM042901.1, on the reverse strand, counting down.
AGTACCTCACCTGTACTCCAAACAATATACAACCCATATTTGGCACAACAATTCAAATATAATATAAAATATTTTTCATTCAACAATACTTAATATGTCATTATTTATACATATAATAATTCATGAATATTTTTTATCAAAATATATATCAATAATTTCACTCCAGTATACATATCCATACATATATATACATGTCATTTATAATATTATCCTATTTTTATTTTATCCTTTCAGCTGTCCCCAAAAGTGGTTTGCTTGCTCCTGTGTCTTTTCAGCTTTTACCTGCATGCAATCAAATGACTACATGTTGATCATTAAAATACCCTGTGGTAATTACAAATATAAGGATTTCCATTGATTTACATTTTCATACATTCATTCAATATCATATTCACTACACTATTCAAATTTTTATTTTTATTATATTAATTATGTTTTTTTCTCAATCTTTTATTATTATTTACTATTCATTCACTATTTAATATCTTCATTAAATTAATAATTTACTTAACTAATTTTATAGTTTTTTTCAATTTGCTCCTGAATTTTCATTTTCTTTCAATTTAGTCATTTTTTCATTTTACTTTGTTAATGAACTCTTTTTTTCTTTCCTTTTTTTTTTCCATTTCAATTCTCTATTTAATTTTTCTTTAGCTACAAATTTCATTTTGGTTTCTAACTTTTCATTTATTTACGATCATGTCATTACTTTATATTTATTTACACTTTTACCACCCACTAACTAACTAACTAACTAACTAACTAACTATATATATATATATATATATATATATATATATATATATATATATATATATTCTTTTTAACTACATAATTTAACATTTTTCTTTCACTTATATTTCATTTTACAATTTTACTATTTTTGTCATATTTATCACTTTTATCATATTTTCACTTTTATCCACATTTTCCTCTAGTTTCAATACGATAGAAAATCTTTGGACTAGATACATGGAACGTGAACCCCACAAGTCTACTGTACTGAAAAGTGATCCCGAAATACCACTCAAGTACTGTACTGTATACTGATCCTTGAATCACTAACACTGATCACTGAATCACTAACATTGATCACTGAATCACTATCACTGAAGTCGACCATCATTGGCCTACGTAAACGAGTCACCATAACCTGCACCGCGGTAATGATGTCACTATGGCTAGCTAATTATAACATGGACTAGATTTAATCATCAGAAAATAACTAAGGGCAATACCTTATTCATTTGATTCAATTTCCATTAAATTGATAAATTTTATTTATTTTACATTATTAATTACCTAACATTTTATTCATCCATAACCAATTATTCTCCACCATAATCTTTTTTCACACTTTCCATTCTAATATATCAATATTTTATTTCATGTATAAAATAATCACTAATTAAAAAATTATTCAATATATATTTTAAAAATTTTCCATAAATTTCTATACACTAAATGTCATATCTTCTTGCATTTTATGACTTATTTTTCATTTAGTTAACAAGAAAAATATTAAATTCTTTTTCTTTATATTTCGACCTACATCCATTTTTTATCATTAAAATTTTTTTTTTCACCTTCTAATATTTCATTTCACTAATATATACATTCATTACTACATATGTACCATAATATTACACTAAAACATAATTATGCTTTAATATGCATTTTTACACATAATATGTCATTTTTTTCAAAGTTTCACTAAATAATTTTTTTAATTGAATTTAACTATTCTAATTCATTTTTTATATTCTGTTAATCATGTTTTATACGCACAATATTTAAATATATTTAATGTTAATCGAGTCGAGTTAACTCAAGTCAATTTCAAGTTGAATCGAGTCGAATACACTATTTATTAATTCTTTTAATTGATTCGAATTTTATCGAATCGAATTTAATAATTTGAATATTTTTTCAATTAAATTTTAAATAATTAAAAAATTTCAATTAAATTTGAGTTAACTTCGAATTTTTAATTTTTAATTAAATCGAATTTGAGTCTAATAAATCGGACACGATTACTCTATGTTGAGACCCTCCAAATTTGCATTTGCAGTTAATTGAATATTGATTTCGTTTCTTGTTTACTATCGAAACGGAACATAGCAGCAATGGAAAATTCCCAATCTTTTACTCTCTCTCTTCATCTTCTTTCTTTCCCTCCAAAAACCGTCAACTACAACAGGCAATTTTTCAAAATCAAAGCTGCCATGCCAGACCCTTACGTTCAAACCCGGAGCCCCATTAAATATCGAAAAAAGTTACCCAAATTTCACAACAAGAAACGCTGTTCATTTCCAGAGAAAGATGCATTTCCCGCTTCCTTACCACTCCACATCAAAAACCCAGCAGCCATATACAAAGACATTCAACGCTTCGCCAGGAAAAACAAGTTGAACGAAGCTCTCTCCATCATGGATTATTTGGACCAGCAAGGCATCCCCGTTAATGCCACCACTTTCTCTTCTCTTATTGCTGCTTGCATTCGTTCCAAATCTTTAGCTGAAGCCAAGCAAATTCATACCCATGTTCGCATCAATGGTCTTGAAAACAATGAGTTTCTGCGAACTAAACTTGTTCATTTATATACGTCTTGTGGTTCTCTTGAAGATGCCCAAATGGTATTCGATGAATGTACTAGTAGTACAGTGTACACATGGAATGCGTTGCTTAGGGGTACTGTTATGTCCGGCAGAAAAAGATACCTTGATGTGCTTTCTGTTTATGGAGCAATGCGAGAATTAGGAGTCCAATTAAATGTTTATTCTTTTGCTAATGTGATTAAGAGCTTTGCTGGTGCGTCAGCTCTGAGACAAGGTTTAAAGACTCATGCCCTTTTGATAAAGAATGGATTGGTTGATAGTTCAATTCTCAGGACTTGTTTGATCGATATGTACTTTAAGTGTGGCAAAATTAGGCTCGCCTACAAGGTATTTGAAGAAATATCTGAGAGGGATATTGTTGTGTGGGGAGCAATGATTGCAGGTTTTGCACATAATAGGCGTCAAATGGAAGCATTGGACTATATAAGATGGATGGTAAGTGAGGGTATATACCCCAACTCGGTCATACTAACAACAATCCTTCCTGTGATAGGAGAAGTATGGGCAAGGAAGTTGGGGCAAGAGGTTCATGGGTATGTTGTGAAAATGAAAAATTATTCGAAGCAGTTAACAATTCAGTCTGGACTAATTGATATGTATTGCAAATGTGGAGACATGAGTTCAGGTCGACAGGTGTTTTATGGCTCAATGGAGAGGAATGCTATTTCTTGGACCGCTTTGATGTCTGGTTATGCATCGAATGGAAGGCTTGAGCAGGCTTTGAGATCAATAGCTTGGATGCAACAGGAAGGGTTTAGGCCTGATGTTGTCTCTGTTGCCACTGTTATTCCAGTTTGTGCAGAATTGAAGGCTTTGAAGCACGGTAAGGAAATTCATGGTTATGCTATGAAGAATTTGTTCTTCCCTAATGTATCAGTAACGACTTCTCTGATAAAAATGTACTCGAAATGTGAGGTTTTGGACTATTCTGTTAAATTGTTTGATACAATGGAGAACAGAAATGTGATCTCATGGACAGCGATGATTGATTCTTATGTAGAAAATGGGTGTATGAATGAAGCATTATACATATTCAGGTTAATGCAGTTCTCAAAGCACAGACTGGACTCCGTTTTAATGGCAAGGATGTTGAGTATTTGCAGTGAAATTAAAGCTCTAAAGCTTGGGAAGGAGATTCATGGGCATGCCCTGAAGAAAGATTTTGAATCGATCCCTTTTGTTGCAGCAGAAATTGTCAAGATGTACGGATGCTGTGGGCTGATTCATAGCGCAAGATCAGTTTTTTATGCAATTCCTGTGAAGGGTTCAATGGCATGGACTGCCATCATAGAGGCTTTTCAATATAGCTGTCTATGGCAAGATGCAATCCAACTTTTTCATGAAATGATATGTAGTGGTTTCACTCCTACTCATTTCACTTTTAAAGTTGTACTGTCAATTTGTGATCAAGCTGGACTTGTAGAGAGTGCTTGCCAGATCTTCGAATTAATGTCTAGAAGGTATAAAATTAAGGCATCTGAAGAACATTACTCTATTTTAATTGGACTTCTTAATCGTGCTGGTCACGTTCAAGAGGCTGAAAGGTATATACAGATGTGTTCTGCCTCATGAAAAATTGATACTAATCGTAAAAATTTTTGCATTAAGTTTCTGTAATGTACTTACAATAGTTAAATGCCTGTGAGCAATTGTATACATTAGTTGTGACTTCATGAATAATAATCCCATATAGGAATAAATTGTTTTACTTGTTCCAACATTTCCCTCCATCTATTTGTTTATTTGATTAATTAATTATTTTTGAGTTTTGAAAATTGAGAATCACATTTGCAGAAATTAGAAATTGATACCCACTTCTTCTATTTGGTGTTTTTACGTTTTGAAATAGGTGTGCATGTGTGTTTATTAGGCTTGTATACGAAGTCTGAATCTTCTCAAATTAAGCTGAAGAACCCAGGAAAAAAATTCAAAACCGAACTGAATTATTGACTTTTTTTAGTATATCCGAACTAAATTGTATTGTGGATTTTAAATTTGAGGGATTTGAATTTTATAGTAATATTTGAATCGCAATTGTAAACTGTTTTAGAACTGAATTGTACCGAAATAACTTATATTTAAATTGTTATAATTAAGAATGGAATAATTTATATAATAATATAATATTTTTATAATTTTTATACTTTTATTATACAAATATAATATAAGTTAAATTTATAATTTTATACACTTTAATCCATAAAATTAAAATTATAAATTAATTAATTAGTTAATAAAATTAATATGATATTTATAATAACAATAGATTTAAATAATTAAAAAATTTTAATATGTTAAAAATTTTATGATAATTGTCTAAAGAATTCAACTTATAAACTTCGTGTAAGTTTAAGATAAGCTAATAATAAAAACAATTAACTATCTTGTTATTAAATAAATAAAAAAATATTTATAAAATATTACTAGTTTTTATTTTTTTACCCTAATTTTTTACCACTTATTATATTTTTTAGCATTTATAATTTTTCTAATTATATTAAGTAATAAATCTCAATTTATAATAAGTGTATTATAGATATATAATAAATCAATATAATTAATATATTAACATGATTTTTTTTCAAAATAATTGCAATATAAATTCCTTTTTTTCATTCGTTCACTTAATAATCAAAGTTAATACATATTACTAACTTATAATAAATTTTAATCTTATTTTTAATTTTAAAATTAAAATTTTAATATATTATAATAAAATTAAAATTTTTATTTTTGTTCAATAAATATTTGAATAAAATATTGATATTTTATATCAAAATTTTATACGAGTCTATGCGACTATGTATAAATTTATAAATAATTGTAATGTAAATAAAATAATTTTTGCTTTTTTTTTCTAATCGACACATGATTAGAGAATTCAAATTTGTATTTAATTAAATTATTTGTCAATGTATTGCATAACATATATAATATAATTAAAGGAGAAAATAATAAAAAAATATTTATTTTTTTTACTCAAAAGACAAAACTACATAGTTTTGAGTAAGTATAATTATAAAAGGTTCATAACCCTAACCTGATAATAAACCAAAATCTACTAGCAATCGTATCTTGCCTCTCAAAAAGAATAAAATATCAAAATACAATTTATAATAAATTTTAAAATTATTTTAAATTTTAATATATTATAATAAAATTTTTATTTTTATTTTTATTCAACAAGTATTTGAATAAAATATTGATATTTTAGATTCGGGTGTAAATACTTGCAGTGTTTATTTGTTTTGAATATGATAGAGTCCGTATTTTAAATATCTTAAAACATAAAAGTTGCAGATACATGTCTTATCTATCTTTATACCAAATTTCAGATTCATATGTATTGTGGATGTTTAGTTATGATAAATGGAACCATGACTATTCCATAGTTTGAAATGCTTGCTTAGAGTCTTGAGTAGGTCCAACAAAATGTTTGGTCATTTTGAGTTTTTTATAGATGGAATATGCAAGTTTTCAAAATATAAAATTGTCTTATCTAAATTTTAGTAAACATATCCCCTTAATATGTTATGCATAGAGTAAGATATGGTCTTCACAAATCATACTGGTCCTAAAATCAACTCTGTTTTAGACTAGTGACATATTCCATACAATTTGAAAACCTTACAAACATAACTGATAAAAGTTATAAACATGACAAATATTCCATTTTAACTTATATAAATGAATGTAAAGTTTCACTATAATATAACTTGTATATTGTAAGTTATAAATGACCAAAATTGGTATCCTAAAACTATATAAGAGCAGAAAACATAACACAATTGGAAATTCCACCAAAAATTGTACAATGTTTTAATTGCTCTGAAACTTGAATATGTTATATAATTATATGTTAAATTTAATTTAAAATAAGAATCACATAAATTGGACGTTTAGAAAAATTTATGGACTAATCAGTCCTATAAGATCACACTGTCTTATAGGAAAAATCCTATCTATATGAACTATGCATATTAATTTGTTTAAACCACATTAAGTTTCTCTAGTCATGAATTAATTAATTATATTTCCATATTAGGTTCACAAAAAATTGAAGATCCATAAGGAGGGGATAGAAAATAAGTTAACGGTCGTAATAAAAAAAATGTGAGTTTAATTATCAAATGATTTCTTCAATGCACATAGATATTACTTACTATGTGAAATGTGAATTGACTTGTGGTTTATATGATTCATATGATTGCCTTGATTTAACTTTGATAATGAGATGATGAATAATTTGTGACATATGTGGTATATTTGAGGTATATATGTGGCATACGTGATGTATGCATGACATATGTTTAGTATATGCGAGGTATATGCGTAATATATGTATGGTATATGTAATACAAATATAATGGCTGATGAATGCTTAGTTACAATTGCATATGCATAATGACTTAATAAGGCATTATGACTAGTTAATCAATATTGCAAGATAAAAAAAAAGAGGCATTTGACCCATCAAATATGCAAATAAAACAAATGATCAAGTTAGCTAGCAAATGCAAATATTCACATGATAAATGTTCACATGTAAACCCGGAGCAATGTCTATTTAACTTGATCACAACAAAATAAAATGAATAAAGCATAAGCATAAGCCAAGGATAGTGATCATATGCTTTAATTTTACTAGTAACTATATGATATCGATAAATAAAATGAAATACGTAGTATGCATTGGATTTGTGTTATAAGTTGCTTGGTACTTTAGAACTTATTTGATGATTACTCTCATTGAGCTGTAACTCATCAATTTGTATTATTTTTCAGGTAAAGAAAAGTGATAGCTCATTTTGGTTGGCATATAGAAGACATGGATCAAAAGTCACCGGCCAAGCCTCACCACTCTCTCTCCTTACATTCCACACGAACATGAAATCATGTCATCTACATTTTGGACTTATATGAATGTATATGTATAATTACTCAGTGTTGATTCTAAAATGTGTAAATGAATGCAATTCATAAACCTTAAATATAAAGTTTAAGTTTTAATATATGTGATATATGTTATTTTTGCAGATTTATTGAATGATGATATGGATGTGATGAATTTTTTTTTACTATCGATATTAACAGGATCTTATGTCTTACCAGTATACCATATGTGATTATTTGGCACATGATAGGCTATACTTAAATGCATAAGGTATGACATTACACTTTTGGTATTATAGCAGGGATATGTTCCATGGGAACATGCATATGCATAAGAGCATGATAACATATGCATGATATGTGTTGAGCATTATGTAGTGACACAATTCTTATAAATTTTAGAGCCATCATAAGACATGATTGACCATGGAGGGAGAGGCTGGCCGAAATACATTCTCATGAGGCATCACCTCATTTGCATAGAGATCAACCAGCACCAAGAGTTAGGGCTCCAATACATGCATCACAATCATCACATGTATAAGTACCATGTGAAAACCCAGAACATGAGGTACATGGGCTTGAAATATATAGGGAAATACGTTATGATAAGTTGAGAAAATAAGGTGCAGTTGATTTCAATGGCACAACAGATCCAACAAAAGTAGAGACATGGATTAAAAGGACACAAAAGTACTGAATATGATGAGATGCACTCCAGAGGAGAAGTTTGATTATGCAATTTTCTTACTTTAGGGTAATGCCTATGAATGGTAGAAGACAATCCCAGATAGTGATGCACAACCACTAGTTCTGACATGGAGTGATTTCCTTCGAAAATTTCAGAATAATTACATACCTGAGGCATATAAGGATGAGAAGAGAGAAGAATTTCTAAATCTAAAATAGGGGAACATGTCTGCTGCTGATTATGAGGTGCAATTCAATAAACTTTTCCACTATGCTACCTTCATGGTCTCTACTGAAAGAAACAAATTCAAGAAGTTTGAAGAGGGCTTCAAATATGAGATCAGAAATAGAATCACAACTTCTGATCTTGAGAGCTATATCAGACTTCGAGCTGCGGCAATTAGAACTAAAAAGTTAATGAAAGAAGCTGGAGAACAACAATTTAGAAAGGCAGCACGAAAGTGTTCTAGAGTGCCTAATAGAAGGCAGGGAAAGAGAGGTGGACACATGCCAATATAGTTTGGTAATAGAGGTGGATACAAGAGCTCCATAGGTCGTGACATAATTTTCTTTTACCCAGGCATAGGACATAGTCAATATGCAGAACAAATGCCTACATGTACTCATTGTAGTAGACAATATATGGGAGAATGCAAAAGGCTCACAAGAGCATATTATTTCTATGGGTCATTAGAGCACATGTATAGAGACTGTCTGGAAAGAGCCAAACTAGCAGACACCAGTAGAAACAGAGGGGTATCTGAGACTACAGTAGAGACACCTAGGGTTAACACTACCAGTGGGACACATGGCATGTTGAGTTCTTAACATGTATCTCATACATGGCATAATGGAAATTTAAAATTTAATTGAATCTGAAACCCATAGAACGCCCTATGTAATTTAAAATTGGAACATACCATCTAATGGGATAAGTTGATTACCTTTATTTGCAACTCCTGATCTTCTAAGTTGTGAGCTTTTTCTTCTTTATTGGATCGTAGCAAACTACAATAATCCAAAACTAGGATTGTCTCTATGAGTATCCACACAAAGAAAAAAGAAGAAATTCTCTAAGGAGATGGGGTGACAAAAGTCCAAAGTGAAAGTTATGGAAAATTATTTTATGAAAGAGAAAATGGAGAAGAAAAAATAACTCTTATTTTTCTTAATGGGGCAGCCACGAAATTGACTCCTTAAAAGGAGTGTTTATACATTTTCTAATCCCTTTTAGGGTTGGAAAAGAAAAACCTAATGTTTTAACCTTGATAAATGTTGTTTAAAGGCTTTGAATTTCAGAAAGTTGTGCTACAAATTCGAAGACCTTATATGCTTATTCTAGAAAAGTGTAAAACATAAAATTTGTAGATTTATGTCTTATGTCTATATAAATATTTTTTTCAATATTTTATTGTATATGAAAATATATTAGCATATAAGTGAAATTGGTTTAGATGTAAATCTTAGTTGAGTTAGCTACTGTATTCGTTTGTTTTGAATATGATAGAACTCGTATTCTAAGTATCTAAAAACATAAAATTATAGATAAATGTATTATCTATCTTGATACCAAGTTTCAGATTCATATGTATTTTGTATGTTGAGTTATGATGAACAAAATTATGACTGTTCTATAGTTTGAAATGCTTGCTTAGTACCCTGGGCAAATCCAGCAGATTATTTCGTCATTTTGAGCTTTTTATAGATATAATACATAATGTTTCAAACACATAAAAAGTTATATGATTATATCTTAGCTAAATTTGGATAAAAATATACCCTTAATATATTATGTATAGAGTAAGATATGACTTTCATAAATTGTACTGGTCCTGAAGTCAACTTTGTTTTAGACTAGTGACATGTTCCTTACAATTTGAGAACTTTAGAGACATAATTAATAAAAGTTATAAACATGATAAATATTTCATTTTAATTTATATAAATGATTGTAAAGTTTCACTATAATATAACTTGTATATTGTAAGTTATGAAAGACCAAAATTGGTACTCTAAAACTACGTAAGGGCAAAAACCAGGGCAGAAAATAGAATACAATTAGAAATTCTTCCAAAAATTGTACAATGCTCTAATTGCTTTGAAATTTGAATATATTATATAATTATATGTTAAATTTAATTAAAAATAAGAATAACATAAATTGGACTTGTTTAGAAAAAGTTATAGACTAATCAATCCCATAAGATCATACTGCCTCAAAGGAAAAACTCTAACTATTTATATGAATTTTGCATATTAATTTGTTTAAATAACATTAAGTTTCTCTAGTCATGAATTAATTAATTATAATTCCATATTAGATTTACAACAAATTGGAAATCTATAAAGAGTGGATAGACAATAAGTTAAGAGTTGTAATAAAGGGAAAATATGAGTTTAATTATCAAATGATTTCTTCAGTGCGTGCACATAGATATTGCTTGCTATATGAAATGTGAATTGACTTGTAGCTTATGTGATTCATATGATTGGCCTAATTTAATCTTGATAATGAGATGATGGATAATTTGTAACATATGTAGTATATTTGAGGTATATATGTGACATACATGATGTATGCATGGTATATGTTTAGTATATGCGAGATATATGCATGTTATATGTATGTTATATGTAATACGGATATAATGGTTGATGAATGCTTAGTTACAAATACATATGCATAATGACTTAAAAAAATGTTGTGACTAGTTAATTGACATTGTAAGACAAACGAAGAGGCCTATGACCCAATACATGTGTAAATGAAACAAATAATCGAGTTAGCTAGCAAATGCAAATATTCACATGACAAATATTTATATAAAAATCCGGGGTAATGTCTGTTTAACTTGGTCACAACAAAATGAAATAAGCAAAGTATAAGCATTATCCAAGGATAGTGATCATATGCTTTAATTTTATTGGTAACTATATGATATTGATAAATGAAATGAAGTATGTAATATGCATTGAATTTATGATTTTTTTACTATGAGTTGCTTGATACTTCAGAACTTGTTTAATGATTATTCTCACTAAGTTGTAACTCATCAATTTGCGTCATTTTCAGGTAAAAAAAGTGATAGCTCATTTTAGTTGGCATATAGAAGATATGGATCAAAAGTTACCAACCGAGCCTCACCACTTTCTCTCATTGCATTCCACACAAATATGAAATCATGTCATCTACATTTTGGACTTATGTAAATGTACATTATAATTGTTTAGGGTTGATTCTAAAATGCGTAAATGAACGCATTTCATAAACCTTAGATATAAAATTTAAACTTTAATATATATGATATATGTTGATATGAAAATTTATTGAATGATAATATTGATGTGATGAAAAAAAATTTACTATCAATATTAATAGGATTTTATGTCCTATTATTATGACGTATGTAATTATTTGACATAGGGATAGACTATATTTAAATACATAAGGTATGAGGTTACAAAAACTTTTGGAGAGAATTTAGAGTAGAAGAATACAAAAGAATACATGAAATCAACATTCATTTTTTAGCTAGAAATTTGATTAATTGAACACGTATTTTATGTGATTTTGATTTTGTTTAATGTATGTTTATTTGTTATAGTGGTTATGCTTATCGCATTTTTTTAGTTAGTAGGTATATCGAGAGATCTAAGTGGCTTTAATAAAACTTTATCGCAAAAAAGTACAAGCTACTTTAGTAAAGTTGACTACGTTTATTATCAAACACTATGTAGATAATATTTTTTTTTTAGTTTTACCTTATTTTATGCAAGTTTTCCATAATTACAATTGAGTTTTCAACATAAGCAAGTTTTGTATGAGATTTTTATGTTTATTATCAAGCTTTAAAATACATTGTTACAACAAAAAAAATTATTGGGAACTCTAGGTGTTTATTTAATGGTACGGAATTATCAAACTTAATTATATCAGTGAGAAATTATTTTAAGTGTGTAAAATTTATATGCAATTATGAAATTTTATTACAAGAAGTTTTAATTTTGTGATTAGATTTTTGTGTTTATATTAATTATATTATCCGAGTACCAAACTATTTATATTGTATTGTACAATATTGTTTAGCACTGAAAGATCCGAAAACTGAAAGATCCGAAATGAACAAAATTGTTTCAAATTTTTGAGACAATATAATATAAAGATTTATTTTTTACAATATTTATATTTAAAAATCTCCGACTTTTTGATATGATTTTAGAGATTTTCTAATTTTCTAATTGGACTGAATTGTTTACATGCCAGTGTCTAGGAAGCCTCAAGAAACTTTTATACAGCAATTCTGCAAAAAAGACCATAGCCAGGAGTGATGCTAACCTGACAGATAACAAAGAAAATCATGGCTCCCGCAGCTGCTATTCAGGCAGTAATTGTACCAGCTCAAGTAGCTGTGGAAGTTAGGCTGCTGCCATTTCTATACAGAGTTTTTCGAGGATTTCTGTTAGTTTATTAACTAATTCCTTAACAATCCTTAACTATTCAGATCTGTTAATTTGACCAATTTAATATAGTGGTGCTTGAAGGCAAGAAGAGACCTTGGGGCACATTTTCAATAAATTGAAGTTTAAGTACCAAAATGTGCAATATAGCTCATCTTTAAGGATCGTGTAACAAATTAACAATAATATCATTTCCATATTATTTCTGGCTCTCACATCATGAAATATAAATTTCCCTTGAATGCTTCAGCGGATTCATTACCATCGATTCGATGAGGTCCGCCATATTATATCTCCAATATCCAACGCCAATTTCTCTTCCTTCTCCTCCGCCTCTTAGCTGCCGGAGAACTCTTACTTGCCCGCTGATCAACTGGCAACGCTTTTCAAGTAGAAGAAGAGCTTGGGGACTAGAAACTGCAATCAAGTTATCATCATCCTCGGAGAATCCGACGGTTATGGTTGGACCATCACAGTCAGCATCGGATGTTGTGAGGGCATTCTATCAAGGAATCAACGACCACGATCTCGCCGCCGTGGAGGAGCTCATTGCCGACAATTGTGTGTACGAGGACCTTATCTTTCCTCGTCCATTCGTCGGTCGCACGGTAATCTTCTTTCCCTTTTACTCATCACCCCTTTATTTTTTTTAAGACCATGTTCATTTTTAATTTACTTGAAGAAAGGTTGTATTAAATATTGATAATAATACGACTTATTATAGACAAACTAATAAAATAAAAATATTTTTGTGTGCTTTGCACACTTCTATAAATAAAAAAAAAAAAGAAAACGGGTTATATTTTATAAAATCCTATTTATCATTCAATTTGTGGTGAATGGTAATTATTAATTAATAACATCCAAAAAAATAACTTGGTTGTTAATATTTAATAATATTATTGTTATATTGCTTGGTTTCAAAAATATAATTTTGTTATTATATTCTTTTGTTTCATAAAAATAATTTTATTTTTATTTTCATGTAAACTAAGAAAATTTAAGGAAATTATAATTTTTTTAATATATGACCACACTAGTTAAGCTATATTAAAAAATTAAAATTAAAATTATATTTCTTGAAAAAAAATTATAAAAATATCTTATAGTTTTGTGCTTTCACATTGTTGGGATAGATTATTATATCATATAAATATCATGAAACTTTTATTTTCTGTATTCAGCTGTCTAAATTTTCTATAAAAATAGTATTTCTGTTACTAAATTAACAGTAACCGTATAAATAAATGAACTCCATATAAATTAAACTAAAATCTTCATCAATATGTAAAAATATATATCATATTTAATAGAACAACCATACTATATTAATTTTTCAAAATTGATAAAATAGTTCTTATGCAATTTTTATAAAGTAATCCGTTATAGTTAATTTTTATGAGTTTCAACTAATTTTGAATTTTAGAGATTGTATTTCATCAAAAATAAAAATTTGAAGTTGAACACATAAAATAACAATGTTAAAAATTAGATTATAATATACTTATTTGACACAAAAAATTACGATATATTTATTTTACATAAAAAATATATAAAAAATTATCTAAAATTTTATACAAACCATATGATTCTCATATGTTTTTTTTAATAAAATTTCTATACTTTTATCATTTTTTGCATTCAAAGACAAAAGTTTTTGACTAACAGTACTACTTTTGAGAATTCGTTCCAGATCCAAAGCACTTTTTGTCGATTTTTTTTAAAGTACTGAAAATCAATTGTTAAGTTGCCTAGAAAAAAAACTTTTCATACTTTTAGTAAAGAAAGATTGCATCATAAAAAATGGGTAATTATAAAGAAAACAACTAATATTTGATCTAAATTTCAAATAAACTTCTAATTTTTTTCATAACAATTTTACTTTTAACATTATGAAACCTTTCAATTTATCCTATTCTATTGTCCCAAAATGTACCAAGAAGGAGAGATATGAATTGGTGGTAAAGTAAAAATTTACGATTAGAATAATGAGAAATTTACCATGTGCGAGAAGACAAACACTAAGTAAAATATTAGTAAAAAAAGTAAGAGATGCAAAGATTTATAGTGTTTTGAGTGTTAACTAATTCTATATCTACTCCCCAACCTCCAATTGAGAATTTCACTATTTTTCAAATAGTTACAATATGAAGGTTTTCCAAGCTCACTCAAACTTAGTGTTTTCCAATGCTCATGCCAAACATTTCGAAGAGTTTTTCCTAAGACTCACTCTTTAATCCAAATGGAGTTTTACTAAGGGCTCAATTAAAAACTCTTAAAACTAGTTTTGAGGTTAACACTCAACCCTTATAGGAATTTTTTCAGACTCACTCTCTAATCATTTCTCCAAGTGTTTAAGGCTGACACTCAAACTATACCAACACTCTTAATTATAATTAATAATTACAAAAATTGAAGAAACAAACTAGGAAATTGTTAGACTAAGTTGTACATCCCTAGATTTTGATATTGATAATCAAATTGAGATGTCATTAATATGTTTGTTTGAGTGCTTATCTTGTAAGAACAAAATTCAAATTAACAAACACTTAGTGCATTTTGAAGAATTGTGGCAAACTTGTAAATCGCAACTACATAAATGGAGTATTGTCCGCAAGGACATTTCGCGACCGTGAGATGATTTTAGCGACTGCGATTTAGGTGAAAAATGGAGTATTGTCCGTAAGGACATTTCGCGACTGCAAGATGAGTTTGGCTACTGCGATTTAGGTGAAGCTAAAAAGTGCAAAGAGAAGCAGAAAAGTGTAGTGACCGTGCAACTTGTCCTGAAATAAAGAATTGCAACCACATGGCATAATTCATTATTACAAAATTCATATGTGAAGGTTGCCAAGAGGTAACCAAGCAAATAGTGCCATGTGTCCAAAGATTTGGAGCTCCGTAGGAAATTGTGACCGTAATATGGAGAATCACGACCTCCACTACATCATATGAAGAAACCCAAATTGAAATACATGTAAGCTTTTATACCCTCAATATTTATTATTATTTATTAATTTTTTTATATTCTCAATATTTAAATATATTTAAACTTAAATGAGTCGAGTTAACTCGAGTTGATTTTGAGTCGAGTAGAGTCGAGCTGAGTACACTATTTATTAAATTTTTAAGTTGTTTCGAGATTTATTGAGTCGAGCTCGAGTAACTCAAATATTTTTAAGTTTCGAACAATTAAAAAAAAAGGTTGATTTTAATTGAGTCAAGCTCGAGTTTGACACTGTATCATCTTGACTTGACTTGATTATACCCCTACCTATGCCTATGTTTTGCTAGTGAAATTCTCCATCTTATTTCTTTGTATTATTGAGTGATAAAATGGTTTTAAGTTTTATCCATAAAATACTTGGGGTTTAGATTGAGTGTTAGTCTGGGATAAAACTCTAGAAAAAGTTGGGAATTATCCTTAGGAAAAATTCTTGTATGGGATTTTAAGTGAGAGCCCTTGAGAAAAACTCAAGTTGTGTGGGTTAGGGTGTGAGCCCTAGAAAAACATTTGAGGTTGAGAGTTAGTCCCTACAAAAACTGTAGATAAGTTTGAGGATTAGTAGAAATCTCAATTGAGGTTGGCAAGATAATGTAGGATTAGTTAACACTTGAACCTCTATAAATTACTTGTGTCTTTGGTTCTCTCTTTCTATCATTTATCTTTAATTGTCCATTGTAAAGCTTAAGTTTTTAATTTTTTCTTAGCCTCAAATTTTTTTTAAACACCAATTCTTCCCCCTTTTTGGTTTGCCATCTTCCCAAGGTTGCTCATATATTCAATGGCATTCAGAGGGACAAACATCCAAAGAGTCGTTACAAATAAGTGCCAAAATTCTTCTTCTAACAAATAATTTTTGTTGTATTTATTGCATTATTAGAAGCAAATCGCAGTCGCACTTTTTCCCTTCATAGTCATGATTTTCCTATCTTTAACGATAACTTCCACATGACAACTTTTGACTGGTTCCTGACTACAATGGTTTACTTTTCGTCTACTTTTCATGAATTTCACAGTCGCTCGTTTTCTGTTGCAGTCGAGGGCAATTATTGCGGTCGCGATTCCTTTTGCAAATTGCTTTTTCCAAATTAAGGTTTTGTATCGATTGATATCGCTACAATGATTCTTCTTGGCATGTTCGCGAAATTTATATTTCTCTAAAGCCTCTAAACACATAGGTTGCTTGGATTGGTCTTCTTCTCAATGGTTTTGCTAATATAAAAATCATGGTTTTAGTAGTGGTCACAAATTTTTTTTTTTTGTCAAATCTTTGTCGTCACACTGAAGGTCACAAACTTTACTATTTCTCAAAGCTTCTTAGATCTATTGAATGTGTGATCGCAGTTTTGTAAGCATGGTCGCGAAATCTTCTTCGTGGGTAGCAACTTCCATTTTGGTCATAATTTTGGCGTTCTTCAAGACCCTTGTGAATTTCTCAAAGTGTTTGGACTCGAATTGCTATGAAACTTTAAGTCCTGCCAAACAACACTTAATGGACACATTTATGACATTCAATTTGACTGTCAAGGTCAAAATAAAGATCAACCAACTTAGTGTTGGATTTTGAATATGCATTTCATATATGTCACAATGGAAATTTAAAATTTATTCTAATCCAAAACCCATGAAACACCCTATGTAATTCAAAATCGGAATAAACCATCTAATGGAAAAAGTTGATTACTTTGGTTGTAACTTTTGAACTTCCAAGTTGTAAGCTTTTCCTCATTTGTTGGGTTGTAATAAACCACAATAATCCAAAAGTTGGATTGTTTCTAACAGAAATCAATGCGAATGAATCAAGGAGAAAATCATAATAAAGATGGGATGACAATCAACCTGAGTGCTAGCTATGGTGGATTGTCTTGTGAGAGAGATGAGAGAGTGATATCTCTTGTTTCTCCAAGGAGGCATCCACAAAATTGACCTCTAATGAGGCTATTTATATGTTCTCTAATCTATATTAAAGTAAGGTTATTAAATCCATAGGCTCAAGCTTCAATTCAAAATAGAATTGTTGTATCAAATAGATTCACGACCATGACAGTCAAGTTACGCCTGCAAATCCTGTTGACGTTGTGCTAGTCATGACCATGACATTCTGCGACAATAAAATGGCTTCAAGAAATAGATTGGTTTGCACTCTCATTAGCGATTGCTAACCCATTGCGAATACCTTATTCACGATGGCAATAGAGAACTAGTCACGACCAGTCCAAATTTTCTCTCTTCTATTTTGGATCCAATCTAAAGCTCATTTCAAATCTCCTCCATTCCTCCTATACATGTGATCTATTAGGTTTCCAGTTATGTTGGCAGCTCAAATCATCACATGATTTTGAGCAGATTATGAATGGTATTTAGTAATACATTATGACCACTCAAATAACAAAAAAGCTAGTAGTCTGACTATAAACCCTTCCATAGACAATTGCCATGCAATTTGTCCTTGCACCATATTATACCTCATTTGGTCTGAGTATGGATTATGCATTAACTCCCACTAGACTAACTATGTCATATATAATCCAAATGCTATTTTTTTTTATCTATAAGACCCATTACTCTATAAGGTATATCCTTGAAGACATTCTTCAAGACATGTCTATCTCAACCAAAGATTTCTGAGTAGTGATCTCTACAAGAGGTCATATGTATACTTTCCTTCTATTAGGAATGGTGAATCCTTTAATAATTACTCAACTACTGTCGAATACCTCATGTTATACCTAATCATTAGCCTATGAGTGATCTCTGAAAGGTAACAAGAAATGAAGTCAAAGTTTATGATTCAGCACTCAAGATAACTTTAAACATCTCAAGTCAAAGGATACTTGCACCATTATTATGATAAGACTATCACTGACATTGAATCGATATCCATGTGATTGTCTCATGGCTAGGTTATCTAATGTACTTGATTACTTTAGCAAGCATCTATATGTTAAGTCTGAACATCTCATGTCTACAGTTTATGAGATCAACAACTTGACATAGTCTAGGAGTATAGCATGTGCTAGTCTATCTGGATTAACAATGTCTTGTCTTGTTAATACTATGACTAAGGATCAGTTAGATATAAACACAATTGCACATTATAGGAATATCACCATCATGATCTCATCATCATTTTCTTCATGTTGTGGTACATACCAAGGATTTTATTAAATAGTCTAAGATCTACATCAGATTCATATATAAATGAATACAAATATAATGAAAAATACCTTACCCTTGGCATTGTTTACCTTTCTCTATTGGTTCTCTTGCCTTTGAAGGATAGGCATGCATGGTGCCTTGAACATCCACTTTTTATTAGTTAACAATTTTCTTTGTATTAGACTTCAAGGCATACCTATAAGAAAATCAACTGATTTTTTAGCGCCCAAACAAACTTGGGTCTATGAAGGTTAGTGTTTGAAGGTTCTACCTTGAAGAGGTGAATCTTCCTAATGAAGCAATATTTATTAATATATTCAAACTTCATACAATAGTTGCCTTGCATATTAGATTTAAAAGACTTTTTGTTCATATGCCTTTTTGTATGAGATTTGGGCCTTACCACAATTTTCAATACTATTATGAATGCATGAACATGTATGTGGTGTATGGGTTGGCCTAAAACATGTTTTCTACACATTAATGCATGATTAGTCCTTTGAGGCTTAACTCTAGGACCAACTGAACCTTTTCCATTCTTTTGAATGAGTGGTCTAGTGTATGCCTTTGTTTTAGCCTACTTGCTTATCACCTCTATAAAAAAGACTTGAGGTGTAAAAACTTTAATAAATTATGTAGTGCTAGGGGAGGATGTAAGCGATGATTCCTTTTTAATGAGAGGTCAAGTGTGTGTCTCTATTTTAGCCTCCTTGCCTATTACTACCTCTATAAAAGAAACTTTAGGTGCAGAGGATTTAATAAAATGTGTAGTTTTAGAGGTGGATGTAGATGATAAAGCCCCATTGAAGCCTAGCCCATATTTTACTAATGGAACTCTTTGAGTCATTAGAAGTATATCCAAGCTCTCTTTTCCCTTATGGAGCTTTGAAATCGAAGATCTTAATTATTCAACCTCATTTTTTAAACAATATTTTTCTTTACACAAAGCATCAAAGGTTGAAGTTTTTGAGGAAATCTCATCTAATAATTTCCTAAGAAAACCATTTGAAGTTTTAAGATATAAAATTAAATCTTCTAAATCTTTCAAACTCTTTTCTAATTTAAATTAATTTTCTCTTTATATTTCTCACATTTTAAAACTATGGCTTCAATGAGTTCATTATTTACATCAAGCTCACTACAATTATCACTACAAAAATGGGATATGGAGTAGACCTTTTGAGGGTTGTCCTCCATGGCCATGAAGCAAATGGTGTCAATCTCATCTACATTAACCTTTTCTTCTCTAGGGGAGCTATCATCCCATGTAGCCTTGTGTTCCTTTTCTTCATCTCCCATAGGACTTTCTTTTGTGCTTTTTGTGTTTATTGCATTCGATTTGTTGTTCCCTTTTTTTCCACACTCATAATAAGTTAAACCACCATTCTTTATACTTAATGAGTACTTGGAGGGCTTCTTTAAGTTAATGCCATACTTTTTAAGACACTTTTCAATTTTCTTGGATAGTATGACAAGTTCATCATCTTCTTCTTGCTCACTCATTTTCTCATCACTTGAACTCTCACTTTCTTGATGTCTGAAACTTTATAGCTTTGAGAGCTATTTGTCACGCCCCGCGAAGGTTCATACGGGATTTCCCGTACATTTATATTTTTCCGCACATATGTAATATTTTAGAAGGCCATTGTAAACCGTTAGATTAAATGGATCGTGGCCGTCCATTTCGGTAGGTATGAATTAATTCTAGCCCTCCATTTGTTAGGTGGGAATCAATCCTAGCCATCCATTTTGGTAGGTGGGAGTTGATCTTAACCATTCATTTGGTAGGTGGGAATCAATCCTAGCCATTCATTTGGTAGGTGGGAGTTAATCCTAACCATCCATCTGGTAGGTGGGAATTGATCTCGGTCATCCATTGAGGAGGTGGAGGCCTATATATACCTTATGTAAATTCATTTGTAATCATTCAATCAATTCAAGCATTTAAGCATTTCAAGTAATACAAAGCATTCTTCCCAAACTCTTGTGTTCTTGTTTTGCTATTGAATCTTCTCGATCTCTAAGTTCCGTTCTATTCTCTTTGGAGTGCTTTTATCGGTTTGGAAGGCAGGCTTAGTGCAACGGACCGTGCTAAGTGCCGCACGATTGCTAGTTGAACTCTAGGGTCATGACAGTTGGTATCAGAGCCAAGGTTCGAAGCTTTACTACCTTTGGCATAATGAAGGCTACTGCCCCAGCTACACCTAACATGGAAGTTCCATCAATGGAACGTGGTCGTGAGGAAGTTCAGAAACCATCTAAAGAATCTCGAGCCAAGTCGAAAGACATGCTTTCTAGCTTGGAAGCACGTGTTGTGAGTGCTCAGGACAACTTGGGGGAGTTGTTCGACCGAGTAGACAACTTGGAGGAACATTGCAGCGGCTTGGAGGCCGAGGATGCAGAGATCCATGCAGCGGTCAAGATGTCACTCAACGAGCTAGACGGTGGATTAAGGCAAGAGATTGATGGACTGAAATCCGAACTTGCCAAGGTACGTGATCTCTTCCAAAGAGAAATTTCCAATGTGTTACTTAGAGTTGAGGATATGGGTGGTGATCTAGCACTATGCAAACGGGCTATGGCCTCGGGAACCAATACAACCACTATCATTGAGGCTAAGAAAGTGGAAGTTCCCAAGCCAAAGACTTTCAATGGTGCTCGGAATGCTAGGGAAGTTGAGAACTTCCTATGGGGGCTGGATCAATACTTTGAGGCTACTAGCGTAACGGACCATGCCAGCAAAATCCGAACTACTGCCATGTACTTGACCGACACTGCTATGCTGTGGTGGAGACGAAGGCATGGAGATGTGCAACGTGGGGTTTGCACAATTGATACATTTGAGGACTTCAAAAGGGAGTTCAAAAGCCAATTCTTCCCCGTAAATGCCGAGGAAGAGGCGAGAGGCCGGCTTCGACGACTAAAGCAGATGGGTAGCATAAGAGAATATGTGAAGGAGTTCACAACCTTATTGCTAGAAGTCCCTGACACATCGGACAAAGATGCATTATTCTTGTTCATGGATGGTCTCCAATCATGGACTAACATTGAGCTCAAACGACGTGGTGTCCAAGACTTATCTTCAGCCATTGCCGTTGCTGAAAGTCTTATTGATTACTCCTCAAACAAAGATGGCCAGAGGCCAACTGAAAGAAAGTTTGCTGGAGCAAGGAATGGGGGAGGCCATGCTAAGAGTCAAAGCTACAAAAATCACAGAGAAAGCTACTCATTCAAGCCACGAGACAAGGGGAAGGAAAGGGAAGAACGTGGTGCCTCAAAGCCCCGTGTGACGTGCTTCATATGCGACGGACCGCATTGGGCACGGGAATGTCCCAAAAGAAAGACATTGAATGCTTTAGTTGCCTCCACTCATGATCAAGACAGAAGTGAGGCAGATGAAGGTGCGAAGATGGGATCTTTGCGGTTGCTTAGTGCATTGCAAAGTGCCCCGACGTCCCCCAAGGGACTCATGTTTGTGGATGCATCCATCAATGGGAAAGTCGCCAAAGCCCTGGTCGACACAGGTGCATCTCACAACTTTGTTTCGCTAGAGGAAGCCAAGAGACTCGGTCTCAAGGTTACCAACGGAGGTGGCTCCCTCAAAGCAGTTAACTCAGCGGCACAACCTCTCTAAGGAATTGCCCGCGGAGTGAAGGTCAGTCTCGGTGCATGGACTGGCCAAGTGGATTTATCTGTGGCACCCATGGATGATTTCTCGGTGGTATTCGGTATGGAGTTCTTAGACCAAGTGAGAGCTTTCCTTGTTCCATGTTCAAACTCTATGTGCATTATCGATGGACCAAAAACTTGTCTAGTACCGACGGAAAGGACCACCAAGCCTACTACCCAAGCTCTCTCGGCACTTCAATTCAAGAAGGGATTGAAGACGGAAGAAGAGAGTTACTTGGCCATTCTAAAAGAGTATGATGATGATGAAGCATCACCACAACTAAGCTTGCCGACGGAGGTGCAAGTTGTCTTGGATGAGTTCCAAGATGTGCTGTCGGAGGCGTTGCCAAAACAATTACCCCCAATGAGGGAGGTGGACCATGAAATTGAGCTGGAGCCTGGCACAAGACCACCAGCAATGAGTCCTTACCGGATGGCAAACTCGGAGTTGGCAGAATTGCCAAAGCAACTCAACGAGCTGTTGGATGCTGGTTTCATTAGACCATCCAAAGCTCCATTTGGTGCCCCTGTGCTTTTTCAGAAAAAGAGGGATGGTTCACTGAGAATGTGCATTGACTACCGTGCTCTAAACAAAATCACGGTAAAGAACAAGTATCCTATCCCACTCATTGCTGATTTGTTTGATCAATTGGGGAATGCAAGATACTTCTCAAAGTTGGATTTGCGGTCGGGATACTACCAGGTGCGCATAGCAAAAGGGGATGAGCCGAAAACTACATGTGTAACAAGGTACGGTGCTTATGAGTTCCTTGTTATGCCATTTGGTCTCACCAATGCACCTGCTACCTTTTGCACTCTCATGAATAAACTCTTCCATCCCTACCTCGATCGGTTCATGGTAGTATATCTTGATGATATTGTAATATATAGTCGGACTATGGAAGAACATCTTGAGCATTTGAAGAAGGTGTTCGAGGTCCTCAGAGAAAATGAGCTATATGTTAAAAGGGAGAAATGTTCCTTTGCCCAAGATGAGGTGATGTTCTTGGGTCATGGGATAAAAGATGGGAAGCTGATGATGGATGGAGACAAGGTGAAAGCCATCCAAGAATGGGAACCTCTTACTAAGGTCCCCGAGTTACGGTCTTTCCTTGGACTTGTGAACTACTACCGGAGATTCATCAAGTCATATTCAGCAAGAGCAGCTCCACTAACCGACCTACTCAAGAAGAACATTACTTGGGAGTGGACAAACAAGTGCCAAGCCTAGTTTGATGACTTGAAAAGGGCCATTACCGAAGAACCAGTGCTGTACTTGCCAGACCCATGTAAGATGTACGAGTTGCATACAGATGCCTCAGACTTTGCCATTGGTGGAGTATTGATGCAAGATGGGCACCCGATAGCATATGAGAGCCGCAAGCTTAATGAAACTGAACGTCGCTACACGGTGCAGGAAAAGGAGATGACAGCTATCATCCACTATCTAAGGGTGTGGCGACACTACTTGTTGGGTTCTCACTTTGTGATCATGACAGACAATGTAGCAACTAGCTACTTCCAAACTCAGAAGAAGTTGAGTCCCAAACAAGCTCGATGGCAAGACTTTTTGGCAGAATTTGACTACAAGATTGAATACAAGCCTGGTAAGGCCAATGTGGTGGCTGATGCACTAAGTTGAAAGGCGGAACTAGCAGCTTTGAGTAGACCAATCAGCCCCTTACTGGAAAAGATCAAAGAAGGGTTGGAGCATGATGCCCTGGCTCAAAACCTCCTTGTCCTCATCAAGGAAGGAAAGACAAGGCGATTTTGGCAGAGTGACGGACTACTCTATGGCAAGAAAAATCGCATATATGTTCCTAAGTGGGGGAACTTGAGAAAAGGGATGATCAAGGAATGCCATGATTCCCTATGGGCTGGACACCCAGGCATGAAACGCACCCTTGCCTTGATCAAGTCTATTTACTATTGGCCTCAACTGCGGGATGATGTTGAAGCCTATGTAAGAACTTGTCTTGTTTGCTAACAAGACAAAATAGAGCAACGTGCACCCGGTGGCTTGCTAGAACCGTTGCCTATTTCAGAGAGACCATGGGAGAGTGTCTCGATGGATTTCATCACTTGCTTGCCAAAATCAGAAGGCTTTGGCAGTATAATAGTGGTCATTGATCGCTTCAGTAAGTATGCAACATTCATACCTGCCTCGGCGGATTGCACTGCTGATGAGACTACACGGTTGTTCCTCAAACATGTTGTGAAGCATTGGGGAATTCCATCAAATATCGTGAGTGATCGAGACCCACGATTTATTGGAAAGTTCTGGACAGAATTGTTCAAGCTGCTGGGATCAGACTTAAACTTCTCCACCAGTTTTCATCCGCAAAGCGATGGGCAGACGGAACGTGCCAATGCACTACTGGAGCTGTATCTGAGGCACTTTGTTAGTGCCAACCAACATGATTGGGCTAAGTTGCTGGATGTAGCCCAATTCTCTTATAACATGCAGCAAAGTGAATCCACTGGCAAGAGTCCCTTCGAGATCATTACGGGACAACAACCTATGACTCCTCATGCTTTGGCTACAAGCTATGAAGGAAGGAGTCCTGCAGCTTTCAAATTTGCTAAGGCATGGCATGAGCAAGCTGAGTTAGCCCGAGCCTATTTGAACAAGGCATCCAAAAGGATGAAGAAGTGGGCTGACAAGAAAAGAAGAATGGTTGAATTTTGGGAAGGAGATTTGGTCCTTGTCAAATTATTACCGCAACAGTTCAAGTCCTTGCGGAAAGTTCACAAGGGGTTGGTACGGAAATACGAAGGGCCATTTCCTGTCCTTAAGCAGGTTGGTAAGGTGTCTTACAAGCTACAACTCCCTCCAAAGCTTAAAATCTATCCAGTCTTTCATGTAAGTATGTTGAAACCTTATCATGGAGACGAAGAAGATGCAAGTCGATGAGAGTCAAAAAGGGCACCCACTGCAGTAGTAACCTCCTTTGATAGAGGAGTGGATTCCATTCTGGTAGACCGCATAATTCGGCGTAGAGGTGTACCAAGTTATCGGGAATACTTGGTAAAATGGAAGAATGCCCCGGACATAGAGGCAAGCTGGGAACCTGAAGACACTTTGTGGCAGTTCAAAGATGACATAGAAAGGTTCAAGCTTGAAGGCGCGACGAGGGCGTTGCGAACTTGAGTGGGGGAGAATGTCACGCCCCGCGAATGTTCATACGGGATTTCCCGTACATTTACATTTTTCCGCACATATGTAATATTTTAGAAGGCCATTGTAAACCGTTAGATTAAATGGATCGTGGCCGTCCATTTCGGTAGGTATGAATTAATCCTAGCCCTCCATTTGTTAGGTGGAAATCAATCCTAGCCATCCATTTTGGTAGGTGGGAGTTGATCTTAACCATTCATTTGGTAGGTGGGAATCAATCCTAGCCATTCATTTGGTAGGTGGGAGTTAATCATAACCATCCATCTGGTAGGTGAGAATTGATCTCGGTCATCCATTGAGGAGGTGGAGGCCTATATATACCTTATGTAAATTCATTTGTAATCATTCAATCAATTCAAGTATTTAAGCATTTCAAGTAATACAAAACATTCTTCCCAAACTCTTGTGTTCTTGTTTTGCTATTGAATCTTCTCGATCTCTAAGTTCCGTTCTATTCTCTTTGGAGTGCTTTTATCGGTTTGGAAGGCAGACTTAGTGCAACGGACCGTGCTAAGTGCCATACGATTGCTAGTTGAACTCTAGGGTCGTGACATATTGCCTACTTCTCCTTTTCAATCTCCAACTCATTCTCCCTTATAAGAGCCATGTTGTGAGTAAGAAGCTTCCTAATGAGGACATCAGTTAAAATTTGGCTTAAGTCTTTATTTGCTTATTCTACCCTGAAAAACTTTAGACCTGTACTCCTTCATGGAAAGACTTCTTATAATTTTGTTGTTGACATTTACTAAGTCATAATGCTTCCTTGGCTTCTTTTAAGTAATTGATAATGGCTAGGAGCCTATTGGTCATATCGTAGGTGCTTTCAAATGGCTTCATTTTGAAGAGCTCGTATTCTGTAACAAGTAATTGAATCATCTTGGATTTTACTTGTTTAGTCCCTTCATGGTAGTTCTCCAAAGTCTTTCAAATGTTGTGAGTGGATTGATAATATTGCACTCTTCCACACTCTTTTTTGAAAAGAAGCTTAGAAGGATGGACATTGCTCTTTTGTTCTTGCCATTAGCTTTCCTTTTTGCCTTCATCCAATCCTTCTTCGAAATGATCTCCACCTCATTGTCGATCTCTTTACATGGCGGTTTACATTCTTCTAAGATGGTATCCCACACATTCACGATATCACTATCCAAGTAAACTTTAATCATATGCTTCCAATGGACATAATAGGACATATCAAAATAAAGTATGAAGTGTTCTTCTTTCATTGGTTAGTATCAAATTTTGCTCATGCACTTAAGTTTGAAATGTTAGACTTAGATCTACTAATAATTGTTATCCCAAAATGCACAAAGAAGGGGGTTGAATTGGTGGCAAAATAAATATTTAGGATTTGAATAATGAGCAATTTGCTAAGCAATGATTAGATGAGAGAAGGAAAACACTAAGTAAAAGATAAGTAAGAAAAGCAAAAGACAAACATTTATTGTGGTTTAGGTGTTAACTAACCCTACATCCAGTCCTTAACCTCCAATTGAAAATTTTACTATTTCTCAAATAGTTACAATATGGAGTTTCTTAAGCTCACTCCCAACTTAGTGCTTCCCAAGGTTCACACCAAACCTTTCTAAGAGTTTTTTCCAAGGTTCTCTCTTAAACCCAACTAGAGTTTTCTCAAGGGCTCACTCTAAACTCGTTACAACTAATGTTTAGACTAACACTCAACCCTTATAAGAGTTTTTCTAGATTCACTCTCAAATTCTTTTCCTAAGCGTTTAAGGCTAACACTCAAGAAAAACTAGCAAAACTTTGACATATGTGAGTTTGTTGCTTACATTCAATGGCTTTTGGAAGAGTATTTATGTTGCCAAACCTCCAAAGAGTCGTTACATATAAGTACCAAAACAAACAGCTAGTTTTTGACACATTTACTGCGTTGTTAGAAACAGAATCACGATCAGTCTTTCTTCCTCCATGATTGCCATTTTTCTATCTTCAACGATAACTTTCACATGGTAGCTTTTGCCTAGTTCCCGACTACAACGATGGACTCTTCATGAATTTCACAGTCGGGCTTCTATTGTTGAGAGCAATTATCCAAGTGACAGTCCCCACCGCGAACCTTTCTATCAACTTGAGGTTTTGTACTGGTTAATGTCGCGATTGCAATTCTTCTTGGTGCGGTTGTGAAATTTATATTGCTATGAAATATCTGGACACGTGGCTTACTTGGATTTGTCTTTTCTCAAGGATCTTGCTAATATGAAAATTGCATTTGTGCTTTTAAGTCGCGGTCGCAAAACTCATTTCATGTCCAATCTTTGAGGTTGCATTGAAGGTAGTGAACTCTTAAGTTTTCTGAAGGTTTTTTTAGATATGTTGAATGTGTGGTCGTGATTTGGTGAGCACAATCATGAAATCTTCGTGGGTAGCAATTTTCATCTTAGTGGCAATTTTGGCGTTCTTCATGACCCTTGTGAATTTCACTTAGTGTTTGGACTTTAATTGCTATGAAAGTTTGAGTCTTACAAAACAACACTTAATAGACACATTAGTGATATTGAATTTGATTAACAAGATCAAAATATAGATCTACTAGATTAGGTCAACACATTCATTAATCGTAAATCATTTAGTATTTTATGATTTAAGAAAATAATTTTGGATTTTTCACTATAATTTATGTTTAAGTATTTTATTTCCTAATTTTATTTTTTAATTTATTATTTTAAATTTGTATATTTATTGTAATTGTAATAAACTTATTAAACTTTTGTAATTATAAGAAAAGGGATAAATTGAAGAAAAATATAATTACAACAATTGATTATAATTAAAATATGAATGATAATTCTTGGAGATTTATAGTTTTAATTATAATTAATTATAAAAGTTACAACTATTTTCTAACAGAGAACTTTAATTATTACCATTAATTATAATTAAAATTTTCTTCAATTTAACCTTTTTTTTAATAATTATGTAGGTTTTATAAATTTATTATAGTTCTAAATTATAAATTTTATGATAATAAAATAAAATAAATTAAAAAATATCAAATTAAAATAAAAAATATATGTTTTTTCAATAAATGGATTTGTGAGGAAAAAATTAGTCTCAAATTTAAAATTGTTACTTCATGAAAAAATTATTAATAGAAATGTTTTATTTAAAAGTTTTGTAACATTATAAGAGGAAAAATTGCAAAGAGAAGATGGTTTGAGGCTAATTTGTTATTTGGGTCAAACATTGAGAATTTATTTGTACTTACCCCAATAGAAAGAGATAATTTTTTTTAAAAAAAATAAAACTTCTTGTATAATGGTTGAAAAATGCTAAATAAAAGTAAATTGAATTAGGAAAAAAGAAAAGAAACCAATATATTTGCAACTATTTCTCAACCTACACGTGTATTTATTTCCTATTTTTTGTTTGTATTTGTGTCTATGTTCTATGACTATTCATATTTGTGTTTATGTTTGTTCAAGTTTGTTGTGACTGCTAATATTTATGTATGTGTCTTTGTTTATCTCGACATCTATAATATTAGAAAGCTAAATTTATTTTATTTAGATAAATTTTGTTGCATAAAGAAAATTATAAATTGAACATTCATATAAAAATGCCTATGTAAAAAGCATAATTAATTATATTTAAAAACGCCAACTATAATGCCTTGCTAATAACTTTGAAAATTTGAGAAAATGATTTTATGCAATTGAATGCATTATCTACAAAAACAAGAACCAAATCCCTTTAAGAGACTCCAATGCTTATGTCAGTAATAAGAAAATGAACTAAAATGAGATAGAAAGTATAGAGAAAAACTAAAGAGAACACAACTTCCTTTTTAACCATGTTAAATGCCCTTATATGGGTATTAGTTGCCTATTTTGAGTGTATTTTAGTTATTAGGACTTTATACTACTTCTTGATCAAAGTAGGAAACTTTCTAGATAACTTTATGATCAAATTGACATGCCTAGTTAAGATTGGCATGTGGTTTGCATGAGTTAAATGAGACTCTAAACCCTAACTACTTTTGGTTGGATTGAGTCTTCTTGTTGAAACCCATATTATATTAATGGGATTATCAATTGTCCTCCCAAAGGGGTTAGATATAGTTTAAATGCTTCAAATAGGCATATTAATTTGAAGTCAGTCGAAGTTGTCCTTATCTAAGTTTGTTCAATCTGCCTTAGTGGAGTACAATGTCAGATTGTTCCCAATGCTGACATATTTTGATTGCTTTAATGCCTTGTGCAAGAGATATGATGAATTGTCAAGCAACACTTTGTTCGTATTTTTCTTTATCTTAAAGTGCCGAAGGGATGAAGATTTGGCATTTATCCAGTGCATTTATGTTATAAACTTTTCCAGGACAAGACAAAGTCCATTAAGCATTTCGTATTATGAACAATTGGGAGAATATCCCAAAGAGTTGGACCACCTTTATGTGTGAACTCAAGCTGCCATTTTCTCTTAGTGTACATCTTCCAGAGCCTATTGAGAAAATTCAAGCAGATAGCCCTTACTTGGCTATATATCTTATTGGCCTTGATGATCTCGAAACAACTCATTTGTTATAGCTTGACAACCACTTTATTGAAAGTGTTCTATTAGAACAAATCAACGTGATTAATCAAATCCATCACATTGCATCATTAACAAAATCTCCATATTGCAAATTTATTGTGCTTCATAGGTGATCTACTTGTCAATCCAACTGTGACTATGCTTGCAAGTTCATGGGTGTGAAGATTGTGTCACGGGCGTGAAACAAGCCATGAACCCAACCGTAAATTAACTATGAATGGTTCTGCCCGAGTTGGGCATTTTTTGGTAGGTGTTTCACGGTCATGAATATGGATTTTACATAACATAAAATCGAGCTAAGAACAAAGCATACTCAAAACTAGGAGTATTCATAAATCACTCAACCCGTCTAAACCGAACTAATACGTACCAACCCGCAATCAAACTATTGTTTAGTAAATGTAGTGGATTGGACCAGTTTGTATTTTTTTCAAACTGCAATTTATGGATTGGATTGAATTTTATACATTTCAATCTATAAATCGACCCGTAATCAGGACAATCTGCTATATATATATAAATATAGATGACCAATATTATAAATATATATATTTATTTTTTGTACTAATTTTTTTATTTTATTTTAATATATGTATAATATCAATTAAATTATATATATAGTAAGTTAATTTTAAATAAAAATAAACTTATACAATAAAATGAATAAAAAAAATGGTTCAACTTAAAATAACTAAAGCCTTAAAATGGTGCTATACAACTTAACACTATAATAACAATTTTACATTTTCTTCCTTTTAGCATCCACACTTAGAGTCTATTTGCAAATTAGGTAACCCTTTCATCTTAATTTATTATACTAAGCTAATGTATAACCACACAAAAGATAGAATAACCCATTTTAAAGGCACACTGATTTAGCATTGTAAATCCATAAAATATAAATTGGTACTCTTTTTCTTTACTACGTATATATTCTTTTTCTTCGCATTATTATTTTATTTAAATCTAACAGCAACGTGTGGTTTGACTTTTATTATTATTATTATTATTATTATTATTATTATTAAAAGTAAAAAATATATAAAATTAAACCACAAACTGATCCAATCCAATCCACAATTGTGATTTGGATTGGTTTTTCTATATTTGTGGGTTGGATTGGGTTGATAAATTTTCAGTCTGCATATTATGAATTGGATTGAATGTTATGTTTAATCTACACCAAATTGACTCGCGAATACTTCTACACAAATGCATGTAAAGGCTTATAAGATTGACTAATGTCAATCAGTCCTATTAACATTTCAATCATTGTTTCATGCCAAAATCACACCATAATAAAATGAAAAACATTTGAACAACATTTAAGCGAAAATGTCTCTTTGATTACCATTAACTACATAACTAACATTCATGGCATTCTAGATTTTAA
Organism: Triadica sebifera; assembly: GCA_023653625.1. Lineage (NCBI taxonomy): Eukaryota > Viridiplantae > Streptophyta > Magnoliopsida > Malpighiales > Euphorbiaceae > Triadica > Triadica sebifera. The sequence goes on along the minus strand of CM042901.1, from coordinate 20,992,021 downwards.
ATTGTCACAATAGCAGTGTATTATCATAATAAGAAATACCTTCATTTTATTAACCATGTGTTCTAGTCATTTCATTGCATAAAATATGCGAAAGAAACTTGCCTATGATCTTGATGAATCTCACCACTTCTACTAACACCTAGAATACAAAAACGTTCTCATAAGATAATTGTAACAACAAACGAACACAAATCTACTTTTAAAGCTAAACTCCATCTCATCCTCTTAAGAACACTTTCCTTACCCCTTTGATTCAAGCTTAACCCAAAGTTTGATCTTAGAAACCTTATGAAAATGGGAGAAGAGAGGGAGAATATGTGGCACTCTTTTACCATACTAGTTGTTAATTGTGCAGGAAAGTGCTACCTAGCTCATTATTTGAAAACCAATACTCAATTTTATTTATTTATTGTTTATTTTTATTCGAGTTTTATATTTGCGGAATATTTATTATTATATTTTTTTATATTTATTACTTCATTTAAATATGTATATTATTATATTTTTTTTATATTTATTACTTCATTTAAATATGTATCTAGTGATGTGAATATTTTGATTGTAAAATTTTTTGATTTAAAGGTACTAATACATTAAGGTATAACATTCATATATACATTTACAAATTATATTAATACAAATTTACACTTTTATAAATTCTACATGCCACATTTTACAACAAAAAGAAAAATCTTAAAATTTATTTATACAATATAATATCCAAAATATACAAAAAGAAAAACAACTGCAATTTGATATTGGGATTCCCTTTTTTTCAGTCGGTACTAATGCAATAGCTACTTCTACTAACTTATGCGTGAAATACACATACTAAAATACTAGCTTAGTGATACTTTTGATAACTATCCAATAATTGTACAATTATCTCTAAAATAAAATTTTTATTAATTACAATTAATTTTCTAAATATGCCAAAACATTCAAATTAAATAAAAAACTATTTAAATTATGCAAAATATATAATTGATCAGTTATAACATTTCGTTCATTAAGCATACTGAAATTCGTTAATAATAATATAAGATATACAATTTATAATATCATTTTAATAATTTACATTTTTTCTTTTTTATTTATTTGATAGCTCATGACATTTTAGACCGGAACTAAATACTGAATACAAGATTTCTGCTCTTCGGTAGTATACTCACTGTCTATTTAATTATTTTATAACTCAACGTTTAACGCCTGTATTTTCAATAATAACTCAGCACCTTTTCAGTGCCTACGTAATTGCAAACTCAACACTATTTCTTAGTGCCTACATAAATTAAATCTCAATACTATTTTCTAGTGCCTATATTTCTACCCTTTTATTGGCATATCAATTTCTCCTAATTTCTAGTTATCGACTAGATGTTATAGGACTTAATTATATTTGTTACCTTTATTATTATTATTTACATAAATTATATATGTAATGCTAATATAATTTTACATAAATGAAATGATCTTCATTAAATATATTACAACATCATACTCACTCATTAAATTATTAAAAATATAAGAAAAGTCAAATAAAATATTTTTCTATTATAAAAATTCAACAATATACTCATACACAAGCTACCCTATTCTGGGTAAAATTTATATCTCGTATTGTCCTGCATTTTTATCCATTTTTGAATAGAATTCAAACAAGTGATCAATTAGCAAAATATATAAAAAAGCTTTATCTTTAATTCCCAACTAAAATCACATCAAAACAAATTTTGTAACAAAAGTTATAGATTTTAGAATTAGCTACATTCATGTTCATTTTGCCCAGTATTTTACTGGACAGATTTCTAGTCCAAATTTTGAATCAATTTTAAACCTAAAAGTAGGCATATTTAGATCTAATAGTCTAATAAAAGTTGAGCCCTATGTCTTAACTTTCCAACCAAATAAGAAACACTCAAAAATCACATTCAGAATTCAAGTTATGCCCTAAGATGTAGACACTGTTCATAAGACAAATTTTTAGTAACTTCATTAAATCACACAATTTCCTATCTTCATGCATCATCAACATAATCTATATTTTATTTTCACATTCATGACATCACTTAATCACAATTTCATCAATAAATAAAAATGTCAATAATTACTTACACAATTATACATAATATCATACTTAACATAATAATACAATCAACAATTTATATTTTGAGTCATATAACCTGACTGAGATTTTGAGTCATCGTTGTCAGATTGGAAGCTGGTATCGGTATATCCTTTTACAACAAGATCTCCATCTCCATATACTAAGAATACATCTTTAGTTCTTCTCAAGTACTTACGGATATTCTTGACAGCCACCCAATGACTCATTAGGGTCCGATTAGTATCTTCTCGTGACACTTAGAGCATATGACATCGGGTATTGTACATATCATAGCGTATATGATTGATCCTATAGATGAAACATATGAAATCAAACTCATACGTGTCCTCTTATCTTGTGTCTTTGGACACATAGACATTGAGAGAGTAATCCCATGGATCATAGGAATATATTCCCTTTTGGACTACTCCATACTAAACCTCTTTAGCATCTTGTCTATGTATGTAGACTGTGAAAGACCAAACAATCTTTTAAATTTATCTCTATAGATCCTTATTCCCAAAATATAGACTGCTTTTCTAAGGTCTTTCCTAGAGAAATTCTTGGATAACTAAATTTTGACTGATTGTAAGGTTGAGACATCATTTCCCATTAGCAATATGTAATCTACATACAACACAAGTAATACAATTGCATTCCCACTAACCTTTTTGTATACACAAGGTTCATCCGGATTTTGTAAGAAACCAAACTGTTTGATTGTCTCATCAAACTGAATATTCCAACTCCTGGATGGTTCCTTTAATCCATAAATGGATATTTGAAGCTTGCATACCTTTTTGTCATCTTTGGATATGAAGCCTTCTGGTTGTGTTATGTACACATCCTTAGTTAGATTTCTATTAAGAAAAGTTGTCTTCACATCCATTTTCCATATCTCATAGCTACTGGGCTAAAAGTTTAATCATAGTTAATTCCTTGTCTTTGACGATAACCTTTAGCTACAAGTCTAGCTTTATAGGTAACTACATTACCATCCATGTCAGTTTTCTTTTTAAAAACTCATTTGCACCCTATTGGCTTGATCCCTTTGGGTGGGTCAACCATAGTCCATACTTGGTTTTCATATATAAAATCCGTCATTTTCTACGAGCAATATGTCGTTGTGTTCACTAATGAAAAATTCGTATCTCTCTAGAACAATACTTATCCTACTTGACCTATAATGCTCCTGTGTTTCATAAGGTTGAGCTGCTATATCATTTGTATGAATAACAAGCTCAGATTCAAGTAGTTGATCGACATCTGCATAAGCATCTTGAACTTCCTCAAGTTCAATTTTGCTCCCACTATCTCCTTTTAGAAGAATTTTTTTTTTCTAAAAAGATAACATGTCTTGAAACAAAAACTTTTTGTTCCAAGGGGTGGTAAAATTGATATCCATATGATGCTTTTGAATATCTCAGAAATAGATATCGGTCAGACTTAGCTTCCAACTTATTTGATATTGTCCGCTTCACATAAGCAGAACAACCCCAAACTCTCATGTGAGAAAATGTGGGCTTCTTGTTATACCATATCTCATATGGAGTAACATCAACTGACTTTGAAAGGGCTCCATTTTATTTTTTTTTTCTAAAAAGATAACATGTGTTGAAACAAAGACTTTTTATTCCAAGGGGTGGTAAAATTGATATCCATATGATGCTTTTAGATATCTCAGAAATAGATATCGGTCAGACTTAACTTCTAACTTATTTGATATTGTCCGCTTCACATAAGCAGAACAACCCCAATCTCTCATGTAAGAAAATGTGTTCTTCTTGTTATACCATATCTCATATGGAGTAACATCAACTGACTTTGAAGGGGCTCCATTTTATATATAAATGACAGTCACTAGTGCATAATCCCAAAAACATTTAGGGAGTTCTGCAAAGCTCATCATAGACCTTACCATGTCTAACATGGTTTAATTTCTTCTTTCAGCCATACCATTGTGTTGTGGTTTGTAAGGTGGAGTCCATTGAGATAATATAACTTAATTCAAGTATTCTCTTTCTCAATCTGATTGAAGTGTTTTAATACTTTTGCCAAATTGTTTCTCTACTTCATTTTTGAACTCTTTGAACTTTTCCAAAGCTTCAGATTTATATCTCATAAGATACATGTACCCATATCGCAGTCATCGATAAAAGTAATGAAGTAGATGAAACCACCTCTAGTGTGTGTGGACATTGGACCACATACATCCAAATGTATTAAGTCTAAAAGCCCATTAACACGTTCACCTTTTCCCTTAAAGGATAATTTAATTATCTTGCATAATAAGATTCATATGTGTCATACGATTCATAATCAAATGACCCCAAACTACCACTCTTGTATAACTTAGCCATGTGTTTCTCACTTATTTGACCAATGTGACAATGTCATAAGTAAGATGATTTCAACATATCTTGTTTTTGCCTTTTATTACTATTGATGTTTAAAATTGGATTTGACATATCTAATATGTATATTCCATTGCATAATGTACTGTTAGAATAAAGAATTCCATTCAATATAATATAACAACAATTGTTACTAAAAGCTAAATGGAAACCATCTTTATTTAAACTTGAAAAAAATAATGTTTTTAGTTAAAACATGTACATAATAACAATTATCCAAATTTAACATAAGCCCACTTGGGAGGGTCAAAACATAAGTTCCTATAGTTAATGCAACAATCTTTGCTCCATTTCCAACGTGTAGGTCTGACTCTTCCTTATTGAGCTGTCTACTGTTCCTTAGGCTCTGCATATCAGTGCATATGTGTGAGCCACAACCGACATTTAATACCCATATATCATTATTGGAAATAATATTAATTTTAATGAAAAAAATATCTGAAGTAGATAGGGCATCAGAAGCCTTCTTCTTTAAAGACTCCAAGTAAGCCTTGTAGTTTCTCTTCTAATGGTCATCCTTGCCATAATGGAAGTATGTTCCCTTTGGAGCAGTTTCCTTGGCTTTCTTCTTGGCCACGCCTCCCTAGGCTTCATGGACTTCTTCTTCTTAGAACCAGAAGAGTCCACCAACATCACAGCCTTACTGTCCTTCTTAACAGATGGCTCAGCTGTCTTGAGCAAATTGATTAGTTCAAGAATAGTGGTGGAGATTTGGTTCATCCTATAATTAAACACAAAATGTGAATAACTATCGGACAAACTGGTTAGAATTAAGTCAATACTTAATTCATGGTCCGTCATAAATCCCAAGGTGGCCAACCTCTCAATATAGCCATTCATCTTCAGTACATATTGTACTAGAGACATCTCTTCAACCATCTTAGTGCGGAAGAGAAACCTTGAAGTTTCAAACCTTTTGGAACTTGCTTGCTCATCAAAAAGATCTCTTAGATGGTAGACTATGGAATTGGCATCCATAGGCACATGCTGCTTTTGCAACTCAGCTGATATAGTAGCAAGCATAATGCAGCTTGCCATCTCGTTATCATCGAGATGCTTTTGATATACCTTTTGAACATCTTCAGAAGCATTAGCAGCAATGGAATTAGGAAGTGCCTTATCTAGGACATGACCAATCTTTTTGGATTTGAGAACTATTATCAAATTCCTTAGCCAATCCAAAAAATTGGGTCCAATGAACTTATTTAACTCCTTTAATGATCGAAATTCACACTTGTCATGATGATGATTCTAGCAACTTAGATGTAAAATAGAGCATGTTAGAATGTACATGAAAATGTATATTTATTAGGTATTTAATAAATCGCATTATGACTCCTAATTTTATTACAAATCTATAGCTCTCACTATGAACCCGACATAAGCTATATGGAAGTTCTCCTAGTGGGTCGATATCCAACTAGCTAAGAATAACCTTGAGGCAACACAACAAGCCATTATTAGTTTGGTTGGTAGGTATCTAATCCATACTGATTGCTTTATTCATGCAATTATCGAATCTTGTGCTATCAACTAATTAATGTTTGCATATATATTGGGCTATCAACTCTTGATATGTGTACATCTCATGTACACTAACCCAACTTTGCCTCCAATACACATTAACCTTAGCACAAATCCAACAAGCTAATGATATCGGTTAAATCCAAGTCATTAATTGTGAAATCTAATTTCAATGGATTGAACATATTCTTATAGAGCGAGTTTGAGGCAACTCAACAACTCTAACTCTGGTTCTCCTCATATTAATGAAATTAATTGTTTATTTAGCGAGAGATTTCTTTGTTAAGTCTCATAATACTATTAGTGCATGCTTTTATATATCATACATTCATCACATGAATTTATAAAGATAGTTATATTAACTATATGACATGATTATGAATATACTAAAGTCAATCTCTTAAGCCAAAGAGAAATTGACTAGATATTACATATGTATATGCATGAGTTTACAACCCAAAATAGAAATCAAATTCCTATTTCTAAGTCTACTTGTTTATGACACCACCTCTTTTGCTTCGTGCTCCTTTATATCTCCATTCTATCCTAATCCTATGTAATCTAATTACATATTTCAAAGTATAGAAAACTTCAATTTACATTTAAGAGGAGTAAGATGAGATGAGAAATGCACAAGAAAGAAAGAGAGGTAGGGACATGTAGACCTTATTTACCATAAAGCAAATTCATGCATGCTCAATCATATTAGGTCTAAGTCCATAATCATTTATCATGCCTTTCTATGCACTCCTAACATACATTTCTAATACATAAAATAAAATAATGACAATTTTAGATTTCAATTTGAAATTGATTCAACACTTGAACTGAAATTATCTATTTGTATTGTTTTTGTTAATTTAATTTTGTATGTCATTTCAATGTGGAATTTAATATTTAATCAAATTAAATTCCATATTTTCAAAATTAATTCATCTTAAAATCAAAATATTATGATGTCAAAATTAAATAATTTAATTTTAATATACATACCAATTTTTAGTCAATCTAAATTACCATTGCTCAACTTATATTAATTCAAAATTAATTTTCAAAAATTCTAAAAATTTTCAGAACTTCAAATCATCATTCTAATCATCTTTAGGTCAGCTCAAGTTTATCAAAATATTTCTAGCACAAGCTAAAATTATTAAGACAAATGAACCAACACACTTAGATACTCAAAATGACTGATTCGACATCTAGAATTGTTTTTAAAATTTTAAATTTGTTAAAAAATAATTTTGGCATGAATCTAACATCAAAATAACATATTTTTAATTACATAAAAATTGTTTCAAGGTGCTGAAAATAAAATAATCTCATGTAAAAAAATCAAATAAAACCGTTCCACCGGGTATGCTAAAGAAATCTCATTTTTATATTTATTTGAAAAATTAGTTAAATTAATTTTTAATTAATTATTGGATACTTACATAAGCATAAATAATTCTCAATATGTATAAATAATTTTTTCATAATCAAATTACAAGAAAAATATAAACAGATCCATCAATTAAGTCAAACAACAAATGTGTTCTTAAACAAAACAATTTTTTTCATTTTGAAATAAATCCAAAATTAATTATTTAAATTAGATTCAAACAATTTTTCAATCAAAATAATAATCTTTAATCATCCCATTATCAGATTAAAGAAAGAAAAATGTATAAAAAAATTTACAAATTAATTTCAATTATTTAAAGCTATTAATCCAAAACCATCAAAACCCTACAATCCAATAACTTTCAATTAAAATTAATTTTTAGGACACAAGGGGCTCTGATACTACTGTTGGGTTTTGAAGATGAATCACAATCATAAAATGCAATGAAAAAAATAAAATTTTTAAAACTAAAAACAAGAATTTTACTTGTGCCATTAAAACTAATTCATCAAAACATAAGGTAAAAAATTATACCTTGTAATTTCTTGATTTATTCTTCAAATTTTCACCTTGTTGGGTTACTGCAAATCACAACAATCCACTTTAGGATGTTTCGAATGTTAATCCACGCGAAAATATGAGAAAAAACTAAAAGAGAAATGGTTGAACACACCTCAAAGTGCTAGCAATGGTGTATGCTCAATTTGAGAGAATATGAAAAATAACTATTATTTTTCTTTTTTTGAATTTCATAATTTTCAAAAATAATTTTCAAACTTTTAAACGTTCTAAAAATGTTTTTACCCCAAAAATAGTCTAGGTAGAAAGTGCACAAGACAATGGGAGGAATTTTGGGAGTTTTGCCAATTAGGCCAACTGCTAGCCAGCAGCCCGCATGGGCCTGTGATCCCCCCGAATAATTTTTTCGTGTAATCTCATCGCGATTCATACCAAAATAATTCTCTCATAATTTTGGATCCCATCCAAGACCATTTTACCCATTCTTCACATCTCCAATACGTATGACCTATTAGGTTCTCGGTTATGTTGGCCACTTAAACTAACAATTAATTTAAACAAGTCATGAGCGGTATCTAGTAATATATCGTGACCCTCAATTGATTGAAAAGTCAGTGGTTTGACCACGAACCTTTCCATAGACAATTTCCGTGCAATTATTCCTTTCACCATTTTATACCCCACTTGGTTCAAATTATGGATATGTGTCAACTCTCACTAGACCGACTGTGTCACGTCTAGTCCAAGTAATGTTTGATCTTGTGCTTGAGGCTCATTGCTCTGTTAGATATATCATTGAAGACTATCTTCATGACATTTCTACTCTGGCCAAAGATTCCCAACTAATGAGCCCGACAAGAGGCCATAGGTATACACTCTTTCTATTAGGAGTAGTGACTCCTTTGTTGGTTGCCCAATTACATTCGAATATCTCAAGCTATATCCAACCGCCACCTGATGAGCAACCTCCTTGAGGCAACAAGGAATAGTGGCAAAATACAGAATCAGTATTCAAGATATCCTTGAGTTCAAACCCTTGATAGGTGATTCATTAGAAGTTGCATTTTCTTATACAATTGAGTGTGATAAGATTAACAAAACTTTTGATATCCATTAAGATCCTTTTGACAAAATAATCCTTTATTCGAACTTAAGCCATTAGGGCATCTTCATAAGGGGACTAGAGATTTTCTACATCCTTTTTATAAGAAGGTGACAAGAGGGAGATTTATTTTTATCATCTTGCTTACTATAAAAATGTTTTGGTGAGTCATTTTTTTTCTTTTTTAAATGGAGTTGTCACCATATGTCGGTTCTTCAAAGGTCATATTACTAATAGCTATAACATCCGTAGGCAAATCAGACATTAGCAAAATATGAGAGAGATTCTAAGCCGAATGTAAGAACTCAAACTTGGATAGGTACAAGCTTCCTCATCAAACATCGGAAAAGAATGAGAGGTTTATAAGTTAATGCACCAACTACTAGTAATAATTTAGGTTAACTATTTTAAGCCGTGTGGTTTGACCATTTGTAGATTGCTATAAGAAAGTTGGACATGAGTCGTTATAGTTTGGTATTAGGCCACTTTACGTGCAACCTTAAGCAATGGTGGGGTAAACCTTAGCAAGGATGTTGATTCCCATATGGAGGATAAATTGTAACATCCCTATGCAAATCCCACATCAGTAAAATGTGGGAGAGATCTTGGGCCAAATGTAAGAACTCTAAACTATAGAAGTGCTAACTTGACGTGCTAGATTCCTAATCCCATATCAAAAGAAATAAAGAAGGAAGTGAGGTTAATAGTCGATGCACTAACTACTAGTAATAACCCATGTTAACCATTTTAGGCCAGTGGTTTGGCCATTTACAGGACAGTTAGGCATAAGCTATTATAAGGGCAAAATCTCACGTCGTTAAAATATAGGAAATATTTTAGGTCGAATGTAAAGAAAAGAACTTAAAATTGGAGAGGTGCTAACTTGACATGCTAGCTTTTGAATCCCATATTAGCAAAAGTAAGGAAGAAAGAGAAGTTTATAAGTTTATATACCAAGTACTAGTAATAACGTAGTTAACCATTTTAGGCCACATGGTTTGGCCATTTGAAGGTTGTTACAGGGCGGTTGGGCATATGGGGGGATGAATTGTAACATCCATAAGAATTCCCATATCGACAAAACATGGTAGAGATTCATGACTGAATGTAAACAAAAGAACTCAAACCTTGAGAGGTGCTAACTTGAGTTGTTAGCTTGATAGCTTTTGAATACCACATCGGAAAAAATAAACAAGAAAGAGAAGTTTATAAGGCTATGTACCAACTACTAATAATAACATAGGTTAACCACTTTGCGCAACATGATTTGGCCATTTGTAGGTTGTTAAAGTTAATAATTCTCATAAGGATCATGAGTTCTTGCCTTGAGCTTAGAGGCTAAATGATCAAAGGACAAGATGGAATTTGGAGGGAGTTTCTAAAACCATTTCCACATGGATTTAGTCTATGTTGAAGAAAAAATTTGCATAAAATTAACACATCAATAGTTAAAAGCATAATGATATTTTTATATTTTGAGATGTGGCTTTTTGGATCTTTAGTTCCATTATACTTATTGTGTTTTCAACCAAATCCCTTTTGGAAAGGATTTGGATTGAATGCTTTTGATAAAAAAAAAAGAGAGATTGCTACTGTAATCATCCCTCCTAAGTTTGACCTTCTTGCTTCTTTTCAATATTTCCATGATTGCCATTTTCGGATTTGTATTATTGTCAACTAGTTCCTTTTTGACCTCGTATTGATCATTTCCTCTTATAGTGTGAATAGATGCCAAGCTCGATTGGTCAATGCAATATGATTGTCGCCACTTGTATTGAGGATTTCTTTTTCTAGAGATGCAAATTTATGACTTTGTGTTATTTGATCCCTTAATTAAGTTCTAGTTTGGCTTTGATTTGGGGAATTTACATGATGTGGATGTGATCTCTTATTCAAAGCAGTACGATAACTTCGATTGTCTAGAGATCTTATAGAAGATTGTACTCCTAGAGATTTTTTTTTACCAAGGGATCACTTATTTCTAGAGGTGAAACACTTCCAAATGCCTCTTGGATTCTCATATTGTGCCTCTTTTCTACCATTTGAAGTTCTTCTTTGGTCAGTAGAGTTTTGGACTTCTCATGACTTCTTCAAGTCCAGTTTCGTTAACTTTAAAAGTTGGATCACCTCCATTGAAGTATGGAATTCTAAAGCTATGAGCTGTTTATTTGTCTTTCTCAATTTTTTCTTGGCATGAACTCTCATTGAAAGCACCATTTGATAACTATGAAAATTCCAATAAAACGATTTTGCATGATTGAATGCATAATAACTTGCAAAAATAAGAATTGTATCCCTATTCTAGTGGGAAGAGACTTTGATCTTTAAGTCAATAATTGGAAAATTAACTAAAATAAAGTAGAAAATATATAGAAAGAGTAAAAAGAACACAATGCCCTTATCAATTATTCAAAATGATCTTTAAATAAGGTAGTAGTTGTCTATTTTGAGTGTATTTTTGTCACTAAGACTTCATACAAGAATAAAAAGCTTTCTTGATAACTTCTTGATCATATTGATATGCTTCCAAGATTGATATGTCCAATTAAGATTGGCATGCAATTAGCATCATTTAAATGGGACTCTAAACCCTAACTACTTTTGCTAGATTGGGCCTTCTCATTAGGCTTGCTTTAGGTTGAAGTCCATATTATATTAATGGGGTTATTTCTACCCATATAGTTTGATGTGTAAAATAACTCCATATTTTGAAGAGATCATATAGTTCAAAATTCCATATCTATCTTTTAAAATATGAGAGCATTATAAATATTTCAATCTTTCCAGTGGGAAACAAAATTGAGGATTATTCAAGAAAATTCTAATATGTTACCAGTGATCAAATGGCATTTGCAATACAAAAGTATGAGTATATATATATAAACTTTTTTCATATTAAGTATGTTAGGTGTTGAACATGTATCTCATATAGCAGCAGAAATTTAAAAATTTTATAAACTCAAAACTCGTCTATATAATACAAAATCATATCACAAACCATCATATAAAATAAGAAGATATACTTTTGTTTTGCAACTTTTGATCTCCAAACTAGTGAGCTTTTTTTTTTTCTTATTGGGTTGTCGCAAACTATAACAATCCAAAGCTAGAATTGTCTCTAACAACATTCACATGAAGGAGTAAAATAAATAACTTTGGAGATGGGGTGATTTTCTACCAAGGTGCTAGCAATGGAAGAATATCTTAAGAAAGACAAAATGAGAAAATTACTCTTATTTTCTTGAGTGAGGCCGCTACAAAATTGGCCCATAAAAAGCTATTTATATATTCTCTAATCATAATTAGAGTTGGGCACCTAAAACCCTAGGTTTTGTTTCCTATTCTATATAAAATTATGCAAAATCATTTAGTGTCGTGCCCACGACAAGTGTGTCACGTGAGTAAGATGCCCTTGGCAAGTCGAGGTTATGTGATGGAGACCTCTCTATCATGTGCGAAAGAGAAATTCTCAATGGTAGGTGACATTGCAATACTCAAGTCCATCATATGTGAAATTGGCATTACGAGGTGCAATTGTTAAACTATTTTGTACTTGTGAATCTATCTGGCCCATGTTTTTCTGCCTCTTATTTTGGATCCAATCCAAAGCTCATTTCTCAATTCCTTCATTATTTCTATGTATGTGACCTATTAGGTCCTTGTTATGTTAGCATCTCAAATCATTATATGATTTTGAGTAGATCATGAGTGGTATCTAGCAACACATCATAACCATCCAAATAACTAGAAAGTTAGTGGATTGACTATTAACCCTTCCATATGTAATTATCATGCAATTCATTATTTCACCATATTATACCTCATTTGATTCAGAGCATGAATTATGTGTCAACTCCCACTAGACTGATTACATCACATCTTATATATGTGATCCATTAATCTAATAGATATGTCTTAGAAGAGACTCTTCAAAACATGTACACCCTAGCCAAAGATTTCTAAGTAATAATCTTCCACAATAGGTCATATATATATATGTATTCTCCTTCTATTAGGAGTGGTGAATCCTTTATTGACTACTCAAGTACCTTTGAATATCTCATGCTATACCCAATCCCCTCCCTATGAGCAACATCTGAAGGATAACAAGGAATGAAGTCAAAATATAAGATTAAGTATCCAAGATAACCTTGACTATCTTAATTCTAAGGACACTTGTACAATTACTATGATGAGACTATCACTGATATTAAATAGTATATCCATATGATTATTTCATGAATTGGTTGTTCAATGTATTTGGCTACTATAACAAGTATCCATATGTTAACTCTAAACTTCTCATATATATAGTTTATAAGATCCACTGCTTGACCTAGTCATGAAGTATAATATGTGTTAGTCTATCCATATTAACAATGTTATGTCTTGTTAATTCTATGACTAGAGATCATTTAGGTATAAATACAATTGCATATGATAAAAATCTCATTATCATGATCTCATCATAATTTCCTTCAAGTTGTGTTATATACCAAATGTTTCATTAAATGGTTTAAGATCATATATCAAATTCATAACAAATGAACATTGAATAATGAAAAATGAAACAATCTTTATTAATAATAAAAGTGTATACATAAAATGTCCAAAGTTGATTGCCATTAGAGAACCTTTCTAAGAAAATATTTATGTTAAATATTTCCACTGCAATAGATTAGTAGACAACTTAATTTTATATTGCATGAACACAATTAGATCAAAGTGAATAAGAATATTTTAAACAAAGCTATGAAAAGTATAAACTTAATTTCGTCTGCGAGAAGAGTAAACTTAATTTCATTTTAACACTAATGGACAAAATTCAGTGCAATTAAGTCAATAACTACATAAAATCAATTGAATATAAAAAATAAAATTGATTTCCAAATGAGTCCCTGATCCATAAATAAGTAAATAAATAATCGAAAGATAGATGAAACAATAAAAGAGTTGACAGTATCATAACATGCATATTCACCAAGTTCATCAGTTAATTAATACTTACATTTTTCATTTTGCCTAAGGTGACCAAGCATATTTTAACATGTTTCTTTTAATGCCCTTGTTTCTTCTATCAATTGTCTTAATAAGCTCACAATATGTTTCCTAGACTACACGTCACATTAAATACTTAATACATGAATTATAATCCATAATAAAAAAAAAGAAAAAAACTTTTTCTACCAGATTCAGGAAAATTCCTCAAGCATAATTTTACAAAAAAAAGGAAAAAAAGATCCTGAAATGGCTAACCTTTTGAAACCATCTTGACTTGTTCTCCATTTGCAACCAGTAGGGGCAATACCATTAGCAGAATCAATTCCTCTCATCATTCACTAACAAAATGAGGACACTGATAAGAAATTGAGCATAGCATAGCATGGCAAAAAGAAAATGAAATTGATGAATTCTAACCAAAACAACATCAATATAAGAGAGAATCACATGAATTGTGAGCAAATATCCGAGAATAGTCAAGTTGACTCGGAAAATTAAACCATATATAGAAGACTCAAGCATGTTTCCAGTAAAGTCAAAATCTAAGAGTGAATTCAAATCTATAATCAAGTAAAAATGCTTTAATTAGAGAATCATGTGCATCAGAGCTCCAAGCTAAAAAAAAAAAATCCCAGAATGCCAAAAATGTACCAAAGACCTATGTTTTTGCCAATCTTAGGTAAAAGAACATCAATTCTTAGCCACTATTGGTTACCAAAGTAGCATAAGTTGCTTCAGGATTACCAATATAACCTACAACCACAAATGTCAAGAAGTCTCAATCAATCACATGATTAATAAACAGAGGAAATTGTATAGACAACATATTAAATAATCTTAATGGAATAGACTTCAAATACTATAACCATAACCTACAATCAATGTCAAATCTACTGCAAAAAAGAAAAGGAAATTTTTCTTAAAGGAGAGAGATTCTTACCCTTTGTCTCTGCTTCAAGCTTAATATATATATAGATTTGTCAATGTTTGTGAATATCCATGTAAGAATCTGTATGTCTCTGTTTGTTTGCAACTATGTCTATTTGTGTTTAGGTGTCCATGACATAGATAAAATGTGAAGAAGTGAATGGCAAGAGAAAATGAAATAGAATGAGATAAAATGAGAGAGGGCAAAAGAGAATCGCAAAAGTAATTTCATGATTTGAAATTTTAGGCTTTAAATTTTAGAATTTTATATAAATTTTCCTTTAAAATAAATATTTAATTCTAAATCTAGAAATGAATACTATAAAATTTGTGAAATTTATTCATAGTAAACAAAGGCTAATGGGCAATGAGATTAAGAAAGATAACAATTTTGTGGATAGTGAGTATTTACGAATAGCAACTTCACAAAATCATAAAGCAACTTCTTTTGAGAGAGAGAACCAGAAGTAGTCCCAATTTAAGAGAATTGTGTTTTTTCCCTATTCTGAGGTAGAAAATAATTTAGTTGGTATATTCATTGCTTATTATTTGAAGAGATCTCAATGGAAGCTTATTGTAAATTTATAATCAAACCACAAAATATGGTTAAAAAAATGAAAAACAAAATGAACAATTTCATATTGCTTCCAAGCAGAAACTGAACTAGCATTGCTTGATATTGCAGGCAATACTACAATTCTTCAAGAAGTTCAATGATTCAATCAGCAAAGATCTACAGTTTGTTATTGATGATATATCAACTGAGGATTCCTTAGTGGTCGGAGTTACATGGCATTTAGGTAATGTTTCAACTATATATTATCCTTTCTGAACATTAGTCTACTCTTTAACAATAAGTTCATTGCGATAAGTGTAATAGATTGGAAGGGGAAGCCATTCCCATTTAGTAAAGGATGTAGCTTTTACCGGCTACAAGTAACCAATGGCAAGAGACAAATAATGTAAGTGAACATTTGTTTTTCACAAAAAAAAAAAAAATGAAAGGGAACATGTCATGCAGTCAAATGTTTTTGTTGTACAAAATAATTTATTGTAATAACCATTTAATTAATTTTGTGGGGGTTTTTTTTTTATTTGTGTTGCAAATAGTTATGGAAGAGATAGTGTTGAGCCTGCAATCAAGCCTGGAGAGGCGGCTCTGGTATGTATATCAGCCTTGTACCTATCATATACTTAGATACCATAACCTCTATATAAATATTAAAAAAAAAATAATACAAGAAAAACATTACAACTGTTAGACCCTATGTACTAATGTATATAACCCCAACCCTCAATTTTAAGATTCTTAGTTTTGATTTGTAGAACTCTAAATTTGCACATTAAAGTGATCAAACTAATTATTTCCTAATCAACCCAACTAAAATAATTGGAAAAAAATGTTTTAAATGATTGATTTGTTAACTATTTTTATTCGTTTATGATACAGAATATCATCAAAGGTGTTGCTTGGTTACTACAACGCTTTCCTCAGCTGGCAGATCGGTTGTAAAAAGTGGGACTCAATATTTGTTTATAAAGCAACAACTTGATGATTCAAATTTTGATTATATATATATATATATATATATATATATATATATATATATATATATATATATATATATATATATATATATATATATATATATATATACTGTTTTCTAGCCATCAGTTTTTAGTCTTAAATAACAATATTGTCATTACAACTTAATTATAAATCAACATCCAATCTGAAGCATAAAAAACAAGCTTGCAAATATGATAAAAGATTAGTGGGTTTGAAAAGGCTAAATTAAATCATAATGGTGACCAAATCCTTGCATTTATAGGAATCCAATTCAAATTAGAGTTTTTTTTTACACTAGCAAAATTCTCCAAAAAAAACATTGATTTGGCAACAACTATTTAGCATTATTCACCGTAACCTCTTATAACACCTCTCTATACTGTTAAGGCAAATTTCACTGTATAGACAGATGTCACATGACCGAATCTGTCTGAAACCTGTTATGAATTAAAACTTTTTCTAACTTAATTTTATATCAATATCAATATATCTTATAGCAAGCAATTTAAAATGACATATATATCTGAATTGATCTCATAATAAAACTATTTTCTGACTACAATTTGCATTGGGCAATATCAGCCTTTATTACAAAATCATCCTCATAAAAATGATTAAACTAAATTACATATCGTTATTAAAAACATGCTTTATTAATCTGTCTCTATCCCATGACCTGATGAATAATAACTAAATGAAATAATGAAACAGACCCAACACGAGTCAACTCTGACTGTTTTGATTGACTTGGTCTTCTTTTTCTGTCAACTGAGCAATCTAACAACTCCAAAGTTGCATGTAAGGAAACCCACATGCTAAGCCACTAAAAGCTTAGTAATATATATAAATATTGAAATTCTAGCATGCATTCACATATTTATATAGTATTCAAATTCACAATTATACATATGTACTTGACCCTACCATCATGTATAAATAAACATATTATATCAATAAAGTACCCCCTGTTTATTCTGAATTGATTTAATTTCAATACATTCATAACATATATAGCATAAGTGATTTCATCATAATAGTAACAATACATTTCATTCTTAACATCTCTATATTATCATAGTCATAATGATTTCATCATATGTTGTAAGTATCAAATTACTAGTTCCGTATATATAATTGACTACTAGTTTCTATATTTCCTTTTCTAGGATTTAACTGTAATATGATTTTCATCATTCTGAGTTGCCTTCTGTATTACTGGTTTACAGTATCACTGTTTACTACATTACAAATAATTGTATTCTGAATTACCATTTACTATTTACTTTAGCCCAATACTCTAGACTTAACTACTTGGATGCGGGGTTGTGAAATAGAAGCGCTCTTACCCAAGCTTAAGCTACCCTGCTCACTAACTGTATTTGTCTGTATCGCTACTATCGAGCTTCTCAAATCATGAGTGCTCTTACTCGAGCTTTAGCTACCCTGATGAGTAAACATAATATTTGCATGCATATGGGTACAAGAGTGCTCTTATCCAAGCTTAAGCCACATTGTCTCTAAATAGTCAGAAGTGCTTTTTTTCGAGCTTAAGCCACCCTAATTAATACAATAATAATAATATACTACAGTACTGTAACCTCGCCAATGACATGCCACCTATCCTAGATAGTCCTAGAATAGAGAATGGGCATGTATAGTCATATTCTGGTTATCAGTGTCATTTATGTCACATTCATAGTTTCACATAATCATCACATTTTATTCTATAATTTAGAGTACTGAGTGCATAATCCTTGTTCAAATCATGTTATCATACTATATGTTATCTCATTCAATCATGCCAAGTGTGTGAGTAAAGCATACTCATGTAAATCAAACATAACATTCAAATAACCAATTCTGGATACAGGGCATTCACGGGCGTGAATGGAACTTCACGGGCATGAAGCCTTTTGTCATGCGTTGTCTACTCGTGACTTAGTCATGACTAGCTCTGTGATCATTCACGGGTATGAACATTGGTTCACAGGCATGACCATACTGTGTCCATACATTCACGGATGTGAAGATTGACTTCACAAGCATGACATATCAGACTAACATAATTCCAGCACTGTTTTAAGCCAATTCCACACACAATCATGCAACGGTTCTAAGGCTAACCAATGTTATCCCTCTTATCAGCACTTCTTAATAATTAACATTATATTTCAACCATAAACATGCATATTATCATACTCAATCATTTAAAATAGGCTCAATGCCTTAATTTCTAATACCATAACATCAAAGCATTCTCATTTATCATTATATCAACTTCATTATACATTTCAGAAGTTAACAAGTCAATTACTTCAATTCCAGCACTACTACATCAACAATTACATGTCACATGACATTTCAGAATTCACATTTCACTTCACAAGCATATATAATTTGAACTAAAATGTGTATATGTACAAACCTCATTATTTGGAGCCTAACACTCATTTTCTCTTGTGTCTATTGCCTCTTATGGGATTCTCCACCCATTGTTTTGGTCCCTAATACGAAATTAGAGACCATATCAATGTCTTATATTGCCATCCTATCTATATATGGCATAAAATAATAAAAACCTCAACTTTTTATTGATTTAAAGCCAATAATCCTCAATCTATACAAACCCGAATTGAACTGGATCAAATGACTCAATTAGACATGATTTCTTACCTCAGTTTCGTGAAAACAAATTGATTAATGAGTTTAAAATCGTGTTTTTACACTTTTTGTTTCTGACTTCAATTTCTATAACAAAACTCTTTCTTTTAATATGTTTTTATTCTCTATTTATGGTGGGGATTCATGTTCAATCACTCAAAATCCAAAGGGGATGAAGAGAATTCGTTTCTAGGGTCTCAAGGGATTGGGTGGCTAGGGTTGTGAATTTTGTTTTGTGCATTTTCTGTCAAAACAAGAATATGCTCTATTTAAATTACAGAGCTTCACGGGCGTGAACACTAGTATCATGACCATGAAGATCCTCAGCTTTAGAAACTATATTTGCGATATTCATGACCGTAATTCACTATGTCATGGGCGTGGGTGTTGGAACATCACTTTTTCCATATCTTTTTCATTATTTTCACATTTCCAATACCCTTAACCACTCAAATACCTCACCTATACATTTCATATACCTTTATTAACATGTTATTTCTAAGCCTTGACTTACGGGCATTACATCTCTCCCCAAACATGGCTCTAATACTTACACCTCAAACATTTACTCTATAAAATGACAATTTTATAACATATATAAAGAAAGATGAACTCAAAGATTTTAGCAAATTTACCTTATTCATGAATCTCCCACTATTTTGATTCCTTTGAGTTTTCTCACAAAATCACCAATTGGACCTTGTTTATTTTTCACAACAATTACACCTTAATCTAGGATAAAAATTATATAAATATTGCTATGTGATTTTTCTATTTTTTTAGTCATCTTTTCTCCAAAGGGTTTTGAAGACAAATCTCATTCATAAATATAGTGGAAAATTAAAATTTTCAAAACCCAAAACAAAGATATTGCTTGTCCCATTAAAACTATTCATCAAAAGATAAAGATTAGAAATTATACCTTATCATTTCTTGATTTGTTCTTCAAATTTTCACCTTATTAGGTTGTAGCAAACCACAACAATCTACACTAGAATTTCTCTAATGTTAATCCATGCGAAAATGTGAGAAAAAAACTACATGAGAAATGGTTCAACACACCTCAAAGTGCTAGCAATGGTGTATGCTCTATTTTTGAGGGAATATGAAAAATAACTATTATTTTTTATTTTAATTTTTATTAATTTCTAAAAATAATATTCTGAGTTTTGAACACATCAAAAATGTTTTTACCCCAAAATTAGTCTAGGTATAAAGTGCACAAGGCAAGGGAATGGATTTACAGGGTTTTGCCTTAATTGGCTAATTAAGGCCAATTAGCCAGCTGGTTGCGCGGGCCTGTGACCCTCTTGAACGATTTTTCTGTACGGTCTCATCACAATTCGATCCGAAATAATTCTTTCATATATTTAGATCTCATCCAAGACCATTTTACTCATTCTTCATATCTCCAATGAATGCGGCCCATTAAATTCCCGGTTATATTGGCTACTTAAAATAACAATTAATTTAAGCAAGTCATGAGCGGTATCTAGTAACACATCATGACCCCCAATTGACCAGAAAGTCAATAGTTTGACTACAAATCTTTCTATCAATAATTTTTGTGCAATTAATCTTTTCTCCATTCTATACCCCACTTGATTCAAAGTATAGACATATGTCAACTCCTATTAGACTGACTACATCACATCTAACCCAAGTAATGTTAATTTTGGTCCCTAAGGCTCATTACTCTGTTAGATAGGTCAATGAAGACTATCTTTATGATATTTCCACTATGGCCAGAGATTCCCTAGTAATGACCACAATAAGAGGCCATGGCTATACACTCTTTCAATCAGGAGTGGTAAATCCTTTATTAGTTACCCAATTACCTTCGAATACCTCAAGCTGTACCTAATCACCGCCCTATGAACAACCTTCCTAGAACAACAAGAAATAGCGTTAAAGTTCACAATTAGTATCGAAGATATCCTTGAGTACCTTAAGTCTAAGGATTTTTGCACCATTGCTATGATGAGAATATCATTGATATTTGAATAGATTATCCATATGATTGCCTCATAGAAGGTCATCCAATGTAATTAGATAGACTTAGCAAGCATCCACATGTTAACTCTAAATATCTCATGTTTATAAATTATGAGATCTACTACTTGATCTAATCAAGGAGTGTAACATGTGCTAATCTATCCGAATTAACAATGTCCCGTCTCATTAATCCTATGATTAGGGATAATTTCAATACTAACATAATTACACATGATAAGAATTTCAATATCATGATCTCATCATGATTTTCTTCATGCTATGTTATTTATTAAGGAATTCATTAATTGATTTAAGATCACTATCATTTATATATCAAATTAATGAAAATGTCTTTCATTAATCAAATAAATTTGTACAATAAGTGCTAAAGGTGATTGCCTTTATAGCACTTCTTTAACATTCTTCCCTCTTTCATATATTTTATATATGTTAGTGGGGAAGTCTATAGCTAGCCACTAATAAGGAGTTACACTCCTATTAAAACTCTGTAACCTTTCATTTTCAAGGAGTTATATTCTTATAAAATAATTAACCATTTATTTAATGGGTCAGAAAATGGGTATGGCTTACCCTATCATGGGGGCACCCTATAATCTATCATCTCCTACTCGCACATGATAGGATGAATCACATAGAGACTTTAGATTTTCTTACAAAATGTATTGCTGTGATTGCTTAGGCACTAAAATTTTTGGGAGCTCTTATATTAGAAATTCTTTTCGGCATAGAAGTCTATTATCCTTTTATTAAAATATAATATACCATATTATTATATGAGTGCCTTATATGCCCTAGATCTATCTATATTCACATCATATATGACTTTTTTAATCCCTCACAAGTTACAACTTAGAGTCTAGCCAATCTCATTTCTCATATGCCTTATGATACCATCCAAAATAGGTCTCATAATGGACTAGTCTCAGATACATGCATAAAGTGTATATATATGACACGATCTTTCTTTTGCCTACATATTATTAAGATTAGGATAAGTTGCTTTCTTAGTAACCTTTAAATGCACAATAAAGTAGCATACACTAACACATCTATTATAAGCAAAATTAAACTAGAGGCAAACTATCGTCGCACAATTTCAAATTCTTACCCATAACAACATGCAATAGTTTACCTAAAGTTCTATTCACTACCTTAGTTTGTCCATTAGTTTGGGGATGATAATATGTAGTAGAAAAACAACAACTTAGTTCCAAACCTACCCCATAAAATATGCCATAAATTTCTTAAAAATTTAGCATTTCTATAAAAAATAATGGTTTTAGGAATACCATACAGACGCACAACCTTCCTAAAGAATAAGTTATCTATATTTGTTACATCATCAGTTTTAGTATAAACAGTAGAATGAGTCATTTTGCTAAATCTATCAACCATAACAAATATGTTATATTTACCTTTCATAGGCCTAGGCAAACCCAATACAAAAATCCATAGAAATGTTAGTCTAAGGTTCACTAGGCACATGCAAAGGTATATACAAACAATAAGGCATCATTTTAGACTTAGCTTGTCTATATGTAACCTATTTAGTACAAATTCTTTCTACATCCCTACATATATATGGCCAATAAAAGTATTCATGTAACATATCCAAAGTCTTATTAACACCAAAATGCCCCATTAATCCCTTCCTATGAGCTTCATGCACAAGCAACTCTCTTAAAGATCAAATAAGCACACAAAACTTACCATCTCTAAACAAATAACTATCATGCCTATAAAATTTATGAAAAGCAGCATGCTCACATGACTTATAAACATTTTCCAAGTCAGTATTAGTAGGTCAAAGTTCCTTAATTTGCTCCAAGCCTATCAATTTAAAACTAATAGTAGAGATTAAGGCAAACCTCATTGATAAGACATCTACTGATACATTCTCATTATTTTGCTTGTATTTTATCACATTGGGAGATGTTTCAATGACACCCACTTACCATGATGCCTATTGAGCTTCTTTTGTCCATTTAAATTTGACACCCCATTGCTTTACAGATAGACAACCAAGTAAGGTGATGTCACAACCTGTTTACGCTAATATCACCATGCATTATACTTTATATTATTCACTTACATGCATTAACCACAATCAATTTATAATATCATATATATTTTCATTAACATATAACATTATAAACTTTTGTTGTTGTATTATATATGCAACTTGTTTTTCTACATACATATGGAAAACATGACAAAAGGAGCAGCATGCAAAATGCAGAAAATGTGTCACCTAAGATTGGGCCTCTAGTTGCTTCTCATGATGTGAGTCTCATGGTCTCTAAGAACTTTATCTTCTACTCCCTATCTATTACTTCTTTACCCATGTGCGAGAAATAAACAATCTTATGTGCTTAGCATTACGCCTAATCGGGCATAGATTTTGACAATTTTCATTAAGACAATATTTACTTATTATTTAAATCTAATGTGTACTCTCTTGCATAACAATAATAGCATAGAAAACATTTTTACATCTAGATATATATTGCATACACATAAATTTCATTTTCATGTCATGGTAATTTAATCATAATTTCAATTTACTTTCACGTTGTAGTTGACTTTCTCATATATTTCATTTAGTTGTTCATTAGTCTTTCTCGATTAGCTACCCATTATCACCTAAACCAGACCTAGGGAGATACAAGGGTTCATGAGCCATACAACCTATAAAAATAAGCCATTTAATCTAAATAAATAGGCCATTCGACCAATATAAAAGGGTCATTCGGCCTATATAAATGGGCATCTTAATATACATAACTTGACATTTTGTTTCCTAATGTAAATGGGTATTGTCCTACCTGAGATGATGTGAACAAGCCATTCAACTATAAAATAGGCTATCAAACCTGAATTACCTTAATTGGCATGCCAACTTGTCTAACTTAATCTAGTACATGCCTAATTTATTGGCTGTATATGTTAGACTCTATTGGTGTTTCATTTCTTACTTATTTCATATATATTTTCATTCAATTTAACATTATATTGTTGGGTTTTGAACATGCATCTCATACATATGCCAACAAAAATTTAAAATTTAATTAAATCTAAAACCCATGGAATGCCCTATGTAATTTAAAATCGAATTGAACCATTCAATTGGAGAAGTAAAATACCTTGTTTTCAATTATTGTCCTTCCAAGTTTGTGAGTCTTTCCTTCAAGTTGGGTTGTTACAAATCACAACAATCAAAAAACTAGATTGTCTCTAATAGCAATCCATGAGAAGGAATGAATGAAACAACCATAAGGGTGATGGGATGTCAAAGCACCAAGGTGCTAGAAATGATATTTCAATTTGAAAGAGGAGAAGAAGAGAGAATAATTTTCTTTCTCTAAGTTAGCAGCCATGAATTTGACTATTAAAAAGGTTATTTATATATCCTTTAATCATAATTAGGGTTGGACATACATAACTCATGCATAGGAGTTCTATTCAAAATAGAAAACTTAAAATTGCATAATCTACTATCGCGACTGTCACATCTATGACACTTAGTGTCATGCCCGCTGTAACATCCAATGATTTAGCCTTGATTGCACGTGACCGTAGTGGGGTGCGCAGGTTCAATCGGAGTCTAAATTTGAACCCATAAAAAAATGACTAATAATAAGAAAAAATAATTAAGGGTATTATTATTTGGGAATTAAAAAAATTAGTGCTAGAATTGGAAAAAAATAAAAATTTTCTATGGACAAAATCGGTATTATGGCAATTGTTAGGGGAAAAAGTGTGAAAATGAAGAAATTTGCAGTAAATAAGGAATTTCTCAAATTTTAAAAGTTAATCAAGATTAATTATGTTAATGAACCAATGAAAATTAGGATTAAGTTTAATTAGTGGGGCCCACACCTTAATTTTGGTATAAAAGTCAAAAAGATGACAAATTTCTACATTATTCCACCTAAAATATCTAACTCTTTTTCTTCTTCTTTCTTTTCTCTTTGGCCGTCCACCTCTCCCTCCAAAAGACACCATTTTTTATTCAATCCAAGCTTGAAAAAAAGAGGAAAAAATTAGTTTTGAGATAGAAAAATTCAGAATTTAAGAGTTCTACCATAAAGGGAGCAAATGAGTAAGAAGGAAGGAAGAAAGAAGAAAAGGAAAGGGAGGAACTTTGGGACATATTCGGTCCACCTTGGATAACCATTAAGGTGATTTTATTCTTCTTAAATTCAACATTTTTCCTTCCATTTGAGGCCCATAAGGATGATAGATATGATTGGGATTGGTAGATTGAGGTTATGTGGCAAGATTGGAACTAGAAATTGAAAGTTGTAACTAGTTGAAGAAAAATGTAGTTAAACTTTTAATTAATGATAATTTATGTTAGTTAATTATTTTATGACTTAAAAACTAGAGAAAGGTAACTCTAATGGAGGAATGAGGGATTGCCTTGATTAAGTTAAATTGGAAAAAATTGAAATTAACCTATAGACAACACAATTGATGATAGATAAAGTGTGATTACAGTGTTGATTTGAAGAAAATAAATTGGGACCTATGATAATGTTTTTGGGAAGACATGACATATGAAGAAGGAAGCTTAACCTTAGTATATTTTGACTAAATGAAAATATAAAACATATTAGGAGCATTATAATTTTATATAAGCATGAAAAGCTTTGAAAAGGGATAATAGAATTGAGATATGGTATGGTTGTGTAGGAAAACCAAGTGAACAAATGATAGGCCCTCAAAAGGGTGACGAAGGCAAGGAGAAAGCAAATTAGTAAGGGGAGGAAAAGAAGGATAAAGATCAATAAGAAAGTGAAGGAAAGTGAGCTAATCAAAGGAAGAGAAAGGAAAAAAAGAAGAGAAAGAAGGAAAATTTTTTTTGACCACTTTGGGGGTTATGAAAGGTGAGTATAAATCCTTCATCCTATTGATTTACTCTTCATTTTTAGTATTAATTTGAAGTTGGTTACCATTAAAATTGGTAATTAGGGTTATTAGTGTGTTAATGATGATTAAAGGTTGATTAGTGTATTTTAAGCTTGATTAGTGTGAGTTAAGGGTTAATAATGGATTAGAGTAGTAGTTTATGGTCTTAAGATGAGGTAGAGGTTATTGGAGGTTTAAGTAAGCTTTATATTCATATATAACATTGAAGTATAAGATATAAATTGAAGTATATGTGTAATTTTGCTATTAGGATAAGGAGGTGAGCAACCTTTGGGCCATAATCAGAAAGGAAATAAGTGCAAGGACAAAGCCAATTAGGAAGTACTAAAGGGTGAAGAAAAGGGAACTTTTTGAGGTATATACTTTTAGCAAAAATTCAATATGATAAAAAGAATGTTAAATGTGATATTATTATTGATTGTGTTGTTATTATTTGGTTATGATATTAAGTGTAATTATGTAGATAATTATTGATATTTTGATTAAGTGATGAAATTATGATTTAGTAATGCCATGAATGTGAAAATAAATTTAGTTATGTTGATGATGCATGAAGATAGGAATTGTGTGATAAATTGAAGTTGCTGAAAATTTGCCTTATGAAGAATGTTTACATTTTTGGTCATAACATGAGTTTTGAATGGATTTTTTAGTATTTCTTATTAGATTGAAAATTTAAAAATAGGACTTCAACTTTTATTTAGTCTATCAGACTTGAATGTGCTTGCATTTAAGTTTATATTTAGCTCAAAATTTGGACTGGTAATCTGTCTAGTAAAATACTAGGCAGAATGAGTATGAATGTAGCCACTTGTAAAATCTACAACTTTTGCTACAAAATTCAGTTTAATGTGATTTCAGTTGGTAATTAAAGATAAGACATTAATCTACATTTTATTGGTTGATAAATTGTCTTTATTCTATTTAAAAATAGATAAAAAATGCAGTGCAATATAAAGAATCAATTCTACCCAAAATATGGCAGTTTCTTTAAATGACTATATTGTTGAGTTTAATGATAGAAAAATTCTTTATTTTACTTTTTTTAATGTTTATGATGATTAAATGAGTGAGTATGATATTGAAATATATTTAATGAAGATTTATATTCATTTATATTAGCATTACATATGTTGTTGATGTAAATAATAGTAAAGGTAAAAATTATGATTAAGCCCTACAATATCTAATCGAAAACTAAAAATTAGAATAATTTGGTATGCCAATCAAGGGGTAAAAATGTAGGCACTAGAATATAGTGCTTAGATTTAATTTATATAGACACTAAAAAATAGTGTTGAGTTCAAAATTACGTTGACACCAAAAATGTGCTGAGTTATTATTGAAAATATAGATGTTAAATGATTAACTAGGCCCTGAGTATACTGCCAAAAAACAGGAACCCTGTATCAATTGTTTAGTTCTAGTTTAAGATGATGTGGGCTATAAAATAAATAAAGAGGAAAATAATGTAAATTATTAAAATGATATTATAAATTGTATGTCTTGTATTATTATTAATTAATTATAGTACGCTTAATGAAATAAATATTATAAATGATAAATTATGTATTTTGCACAATTTTAAATAATTTTTAATTTAATTTGAATGTTATGGTATACTTAGAAAATTACTTGTAAATGATAGAAATTTTATTTTAGAAATATTTGTATAATTATTGGATAGCTACCAAAAATACCACTAAGCTAGTAGTTTAACGTGTGTATTTCACATGCAGGTTAGTTGAAGTAGCTGTTGGGTTAGTACCAACCAAAGAAATGGGAATTCCAATATCAAATTGCTACAATTTTTCTTTTTGTATATTTTTGTTATTATATTATTTTAATAAATTTTAAGATTTTTCTTTTTGTAGTAAATATGTAGCATGTAGGATTTATAAAAATATAAATTTGTAATTAATATAATTAGTATTATTTGTAAATATATTTCTGAATATTATAGTTTAATGTATGAATACTTTTAAATTAAGCAATTTTATGATCAAAATTATTTACATCACTAGATACATATTTAAACGAGATAAACAAATAAATAAATAAACAAACAAACAAACAAATAAAATAATAATAAATATTCCACAAATATCAAACTCAAATTTAAATAAATAAATTAAGCATTAGTTTTTAAATAATAAGTTAGTTAGTACTTTCCTGCACTATTAACGGTTAGTAAGGTAAGGGAGCGCTACAACAATTGCTTTTCTATTCCTTTAGTTGGCTTTTTGTTGTGCTTCACTCCATTTGCTTCTTGGAATGGGAGCTTCACTTCCATCCTTATCTTTCTCCGTTGGATGAGTCCATCTTTCCTCTATGATGTCTAATAATTTGACACATTCACTATCCAAGAACATTTCTATCTTGTTTCTCTAATAAGCAAAATTAGTGCCATCAAAGAATGGAGGTCTTGCGTAGCTTTGTCTATGGACTTCAGGAGTTTGACTTGTGGAGGCCATGATCTTTTCTCCGAAATGATTAGAACTTCACAAAATGAAGATCCGCTCTGATACCAATTGAATGGCCTTAAGCACTAAGAGGGGGATAAATTGGTGATTTTTGTAAGGAATGAAAAATTAAAAATTTAAGCAAGATGAAAAGCATGAGAGAAAAATAACAACGGGATTTATAGATGTTCGACCTTCCAATCCTACTCCTCTCCTTAACCGCCGCTGAGAGTTTCAATACATTAACAGTCTACTTTCAGTGTAGATTAAACCCATCAAGTGTTTCTCAAGGCTCATACTTAAACCCTTACAAGTTTTTTTAATGGCTCAACACAAAACCTTACAAGTGTTTAATTCCCAAACCCAATTCACTCAATCTCATTATCGAGCAATTGTTTTCAAGAAAGAAAACACTCAAACAACTAAAAACTCAGGATCATTCAAGCTTTACACAACTAGAAAAAAATAATTAAAAATGTAACAAGAGAGATTGCAACAAAGAAGTAAAACATAAACTCTCACAAAATGATTTCTCAAGGATTTCTCAAAGTAATTAAGCTCTTAATGCTGTAAATGATGTTCTTCCGTTATAAAAAAAAGTTATTTATAGAGTTCCTTCAAAATCTAGTCGTTAGAGGTGCTTTAATTCTAATTATAGCCATTCAACCACCTCAAGAGAGTGCTGCAACGGTCATTTTTCTAGGTTTCATGGGTGTGAACAGTTCTTTCACGGGTGTGAATTGCTTAGATTTTGAATTTTCAAATTTCAATTTGATATTTATGGGCATCAACAGTGTAACACCCATAAAATTGGGCCTATAATTTATAAACCTGTTTAGAGTTGGAAAAGATGGGGTTTAAGGTTTGTTAAAGTTTAAGTTAAAATTTTAAAAAGGAAAGCTTTCACGCCTATGAAAAGGTCATGGTATGGTTCAAATGGCAGAGTTTTGGACATGGCGGGAGTATTTGAGAAGAGAGGATTTTCATGCCCGTGAATGGTTTGGCAACGGCCATGAAAGGCATTTTACGACCATGAAGTAAGGGTCACACTCGTGAAATGCAATTCGATTGGCCATGACCAGTTGCACTTTTCTCCTTCCTCTGCACTAAATCTTACTTTAAAACCATTTCCACTACCCCTTATCATCCTTTGACACATGGCAAGGTTTGTTAGTCATCTTCTCCACCCTCAAAGAACCCTAAACACCATTATGGAAACTTGGAAGCTTGAGAAACATGGAGTTTTGTTAGAATTTTGCCAAAGTTGAGGTAGAACTCAGTTATTAGGGTTTGTTTTAGGTTGTTTATAGTTATAAGGTTATAATAAAAATATGTTTGTGATGTAAGGTTCAGCTAGAGGGCAAAGAACACATCACAAAGAGGAAATCAAGCTTGAAAAGCTTAAAGGGATAGTTATGGCTCCATTTTGGTGAATGGTATGTACATATAGGCATATTAATTCAATTTTCATGCATATTAATGTATATTGTGTTTCTAGAAATGAGAATGAATGATAAATGACATGTTATGGTTGATAAATAACATGGTAAAATGGTTTTATGTGTAAAAATGACCTATGTGTTATGTCATGGTTTGATTTGACCTAGTAACAAATTTGATGAGTTAAAAATGGTTTAAATGTGTTGTAAACTTGGTATGAATATGAAAGTGTTGATAGAAGTGATCAACATTCATTAATCTTAGAGATTTTGCATGAAATACATGATGTGCTCTATTTTGAGTTTGCTAGAAATGTATAATTCACATATGTGAACAAAAGTGTCACGACCATGAATGTCGAGCTGGTATGATCTGCATGAACCCAGAATTTCATGATTTGGTGTCACAATTGGGAAGTCATGATAATATGGTGTCACGACAGTGAATAAGCAATTCACACATGTGATGATTATGTGGTGATTCATGTGATGGTTCATGGGTAAGGTAACCGTGAAATTTTTCTTCATGACTATTAATAAATAGTTCATACCTATGAAGTTGTTTGAATGTATACAATTTATATTATGACCTATGGTGATAGGTTGGCCTAATGAATGTTATAAATGTATGTATCCATGGTAAATAACGTGTGAATGACATGATATGATATTTATGTATTGGATATGATAATGCATAAATGGAAAAGTAAATGCTAGTAATAACATATGATAAAGTGAATGTTGGTAATGTTGGATATGATAACAGTAAGGTTGTGATGCTAGTAGATTCTTTTGGTTCTAAGAATAAGAACCTTAAGAAGAAGAAGAAGTCCAAGAAGCCTAAGGGAGGTGTGGCCAAGAAGAAGGCCAAAGAGACTACTCCAAAGGGGACATGCTTCCATTGTGGCAAGGATGGCCATTGGAAGAAAAACTACAGGGCTTACTTAGAGTCCTTGAAGAAAAAGGCATCTGATGCCCCATCTACTTCTGGTATTTTTATCATTGAAATTAATACTATTTCCGATAATAATATGTGGGTATTAGATACCAGTTATGGCTCACACATATGCACTGATATGCAGAGCCTAAGGAACAGTAGGCATCTCAATAAGAGAGAGTCAAACCTATGCATTGGAAATGGACCAAGAGTTGCTGCATTAGCTGTAGGAACTTATGTATTGACCCTCCTTATTGGGCTTATGTTAATTTTGGATAATTGTTATTAGGTACCTATTTTAACTGAAAATATTATTTCTGTTTCTAGTTTAAATAAAGATGGTTTCCATTTAGCTTTTAGTAACAATTGTTGTTCTATTATGTTGAATGGTATTCTTTATGCTAGTGGTACATTATGCAATGGAATATACATATTAGATATGTCACATCCAATTTTAAACATCAATGATAATAAAAGGCAAAAAAAAGATATGTTGAAATCATCTTACTTATGGCATTGTCACCTTGGTCATATAAGTGAGAAATGCATAGCTAAGCTACACAAGAGTTGTAGTTTGGGGTCATTTGATTATGAATCATATGACACATTTGAATCTTGCTTATTAGGCAAGAAGACTAAATTACACTTTAAAGGAAAGGGTGAACATGTTAATGGGCTTTTAGACCTAATACATTTGGATGTATGTGGTCCAATGTCCACACATGTCAGAGGTGGTTTCATCTACTTCATTACTTTTATCGATGACTACTCACAATATGGGTATGTGTATCTTATGAGATACAAATTTGAAGCCTGTTATAAGTTCAAAGAATTCAGAAAAATGAAGTAGAGAAACAACTTGGCAAAAGTATTAAAACACTTCGACCAGATTGAGGAGGTGAACACTTGAGCCAAGAGTTTCTAGATTATCTTATGGATAATGGGAGATTATCTCAATGGACTCCTCCTTGCATGCCACAACACAATGGTGTGGCTAAAAGGAAAACTGAACCCTGTTAGACATGGTAAGTTCTATGATGAGTTTTTTGGAACTCCTTAAATCCTTTTGGGGTTATGCACTAGAGACTGCCATTTACATAATAAATGGAGTCCTTTCAAAGTTAGTTGATGTTACTCCATATGAGATGTGTAATAATAAGAAATCCACACTTTCTTGTGGAATAATAAGAAGCCCACACTTTCTTACATGAGAGTTTGGGGTTATCCTACTTATGTGAAATGTATAATGTCAAATAAGCTAGAAGCTAAATTTGACCAATGTTTGTTTGTGGGATATCCTAAAGCATTTATGGATATCAATTCTACCACCATTTGGAACAAAAGATGTTTGTTTTAAGACATGCTATCGTTAAAGAAAGAGAATTTCTTCTAAAAAGAGATAGTGAAAGCAAAATTGAACTTGAGGAAATTTAAGATGCTCAAGCATATGCTAATCAATTATTTGAACCCAAGCCTGTTATTCATACAGATGATATAACAATTTAACCTTTTGAAGCACAAGAGTTTCGTAGGTCAAGCAGGATATGTACTATTCTAGAAAGATATGAATTTCTCATTAGTGAACAGAACGACGTATTGCTCATAGTAAATGATGAGCCTATGACCTATGAAGAGTTCTAAATAGTTCATAATTTGACAAATGGCTTCAAGCCATGAATTCATAAATAGATTCCATGTATGAAAACCAAGTATGGACTTTGGTTGAACCTCCTGAAGGGCTAAAGCCTATAGGGTGCAAAGGAGTTTTCAAAAAGAAAAAAAACTTTTAGCCCAGTAGCAAAAGGTTATTGTCAAATGTGGTAATATGGTAACCTATAAAGCTAGGCTTGTAGCAAAAGGTTATTGTCAAAGACAAGAAATTGGCTATGCTGAAACTTTTAGCCCAGTAGCTATGCTTAAATTCACAAGTATACTCCTAGACATTGCTAGCCATTATGATTATGAGATATGACAAATGGATGTGAAGACAAATTTTCTTAATGGAAATCTAACCGAGGATATGTACATGACACAACAAGAAGGCTTCATATCCAAAGATGGTAAAAAGGTATGCAAGCTTCAAAGATCCATTTATGGTTTAAAGCAAGCATCCAGGAGTTATGTTGTCTTCTTAGACAAAATGTTTCTTATAAAAGAAGATAGTGGGAGGAAGATTGAACTTGATGAAGTTCAAGATGCTCAAACAAATACAAATAAACTGATAAAACCCAATCCTATTACTCATATAGAGAAAGTAATGGCTACACCTTTTGAAATACAAGAACTTTGTAGATCTAGTAGGATATGCACTATTCCCAAGAGATATGGATTTCTCATAAGTAAACAAAATGATGTATTGCTCATAGAGGATGATAAACCTACTAGTTATGAAGACGTTCTGCATAGTTCAGAATCTGATATATGGCTAAAAAAGCCATACAGTCAGAGATGGATTCCATGTATAAAAACCAAGTATAGGTGCAAATGGGTCTTCCAGAAGAAGACCAACATGTAATGTAATATAGTTACCTATAAAGCTAGAATGGTAGTTAAAATATATCGTTAAAGACAAGGTGTTGACTATGACAAAACCTTTTCTCAAGTTTCTATGCTTAAATCCATCAGAATACTCCTAGCCATAGCTGTTTATTATGATTATGAGATTTGGCAAATGGATGTGAAAATAGCCTTCCTTAATGGAAATCTAATTAAGGATGTGTATATACACAACTTGAGGTTTGCACATCCAGTAATGGCAAAAAGGTATGCAAATTGCAAAGATCCATTTATGAATTGAAGCAAAAATCTAGGAGTTGGAACATCCGATTTGATGAGACAATCAAATAGTTTGGTTACTAAAAAAATATGGATAAACCTTGTGTTTGAAAGAAGATTTGTAGGAGTGTGGTCGTATTCTTAGTATTGTATATAGATGACATACTTCTTATAGGAAACGACGTCTCAATTCTTTAATCAGTCAAAATTTGGCTTTCTAAGAATTTCTACATGAAAATTTGAGAAATAACCTACATATTAGGGATCAAGATCTATAGAGATAGATCAAAAAGGTTGATTGGTCTTTCTCAATCTACATACATAGATAAGATGCCAAAGTGGTTTAGCATGAAACAACCTAAGAGAGGATTTATTCCTATGATCCATGGGATAACCCTTTCTAAATCCATGTGTCCAAAGACATATGATGAATGGGCACACATGAGTAGGATTCCATATGCTTTGGTTGTTGGATCCATCATGTATGTTATGTTATGTACTAAACCCAATGTGTCATATGCTCTGAGTGTCACAAGCATGTTAGATCCAGGCGAGGGGCATTGGGTGGCTGTCAAGAACATCCTTAAGGATTTGAGAAGAACTAAGGATGCATTCTTGGTTATGGAGATGGTGAGCTTAAGGTAAGTGGGTACACAGATGTCATCTTCCAATCTAACAAGGATGACTCCAAATCCCATTTAGGCTATGTTTTCACATTAAATAGCAATGCAGTCAGTTGGAAGAGTTCCAAACATGAGATGATTGTAGATTCTACAACTGAAGTAGAGTACATTGTAGCTTTTGAGGCAGCTAAAAAAGTAGTTTGGATAAGGAAATTCATCATAGAGTTAGAAGTGGTTTCTAGAATTGTTGATCCAATACCTTTGTATTGTAATAACAATGGAGCCATTACACAAGCAAATAAGCTTTGGTCTTATCAAAGATCCAAACATGTACTCAGATGTTACCATATGATTTGGGAAATCATAGGTAGATATGATGTAAAGACAAAGAGATTTCTCACTAATCCAAATATAACTGATCATATGACTAAGCCACTTCCTTAATAGAAATATCATAGTCATATACTCACCTATTGTATAATACATAAAGGTGATTAGCTCTTGTGCAAGTCAAAAAATGTTAGAGAAGTGCCCTAAAGATAATTACCTTAGACACTTCACGTACTTATTTATTGTCAAAAAAGACATTTTTCATTATATTGATGTTCATTATATATTAATATGATTTAGATCTTAGACTGTTTAATGAAGTCCTTGATATGTAACACAACATGAAGAAAATTATGATGGGATAATAATGGTGAGATTCTTATCATGCATAATTATGTTTATACCTAAATAATCCCTAGTCATAGGATTAATAAGATGAGACATTGTTAATTTGGATAGACTAACACAAGCAGCTGATCTCAAAAGCGGAAAACATGAGATGGTTAGAGTTAACATGTGGATGTTTGCTAGAGTAGCCAAGTACATTAGATGACTTACTGTGACACAATCACATGAATATCTATTCAATATCAGTGATTATGATTAAATGTCCAACACTACTTATGATTAAAGGACATATAAATACCATCAAAAGGGTTCAGAAAGAAGGTTGCCCACTTTGAGAAATAAAACTTATATCTTTTCCATCTCTCTCACAAGATAATTCACCATAGCTAGCATGTAGGTTGATTGTCATCCCATCTCCATTATGGTTTTCATCTTCGTTCCTTCTCGTGGATTTCTGTTCGAGACAATCCACCTTTTGGATTATTGTGGTTTGCTACAACCCAACAAAGAAAGAAAAGCACACAACTTGGAAGATCAAAAGTTGCAAATAAAGGTAACCAATTCTCCCATTGAATGGTTTAATCCGATTTTAAATTACATATGGCTTTCCATGGGTTCTGGTTTAACTAAATTTTAATTTTTGTTATGGTATGTATGTAATGCATGTTTAAAAAATCCAACAATAAGTAGCAGTGTGATTGCACTTGTGAAATAACCCTAATGATGGTAGAGATACGAATGCTATCTACCTTAATAAAGGAAGTCTAGAAACAAGAACAATAAGTGAAGCTGGTAAATATTATTGAGGCAGTGAAAAATGGGGAGAGGCTCAAATATTCAATGGAGGATGATGGAACCATGTATTATAAGCATAAGGTTTGTGTGCCTAATTTAGAAGAGATGAAGCAGGATAATCTCAAAGAAGCACATGAGACTGTATATACCATGCATCCCAGTAGTTACAAGATGTATCAAGATCTGAAGGCTTACTACTGGTAGCCATGAATGAAGAAGGACATTATGGAATATGTTGTAAGATGTTGGGTTTTGAAGAATGAATCACATTCATAAACGCAGTGGAAAAATAAATTTTTTAAAATCCGAAACAAAAGATCATACTTGTGCCATTAAAACTAATTTATATAAACATAGAGGTTAGAAATTATACCTTGTAATTTCTTATTTGTTATTCAAATCTTCACCTTGTTGGGTTGTAGCAATCCACACTAGGATGTCTCTAATAATAATCCACGTAAAGAATGAAGGAAAAACTATCAAAAGAAATGGTTTGAACAAATTCAAAGTGCTAGCTTTGAAAGTGTTCTTGCGAGAATTTTATTGTCTTAAAAATATTTTTTTCACAAAAAAATATTTTTATGTCTATTTTCTGCCATTTGATGTCTTTTCTATTTGAAGCAAATTCAAAAAAAAAAGATCAAAAGTCAAAAATGGAGAAAAGGAAACTTGAATGAATAGTAAATTCTCTTAATGGCCATAATTGCCCAAATTTACCCGTTGATACTGGCCTTGTGTGGGCTGCCGCTGGGCAGCCTAGCTAGCCTGCTAGGCAAGCCATCAGCCTGCCTAGCCTGCGCGGGTCCGTACAGGCTTGTGAGCCTCTCGAACGATGTTTCCTATGCGATCTCATCATGATCCATCCCGAAATAATTCTATCATATTTTGAATCCCTTCCAAGACCATTTTACTCATTCTCCATATCTTTAATGCGTGTGATCCATTAGGTTCCTGGTTATGTAGGCCACTTAAATTAACAATTAATTTAAGCAAGTCATGAGCAGTATATAACAACACATCATGACCTCCAATTGACCGAAAAGTCAGTAGTTTGACTACGAACCTTTCCATAGACAATTTCCGTGCAATTATTCCTTTCACCATTTTATACCCCACTTGGTTTAGAGTATGGACATGTGTCAACTCCCACTAGACTGACTATGTCTCGTCTAGTCCTAGTAATATTAGTTCTTGTCCCGGAGGCTTATTACTCTATCATATATGTCATTGAAGACTATCTTTACGATATTTCCACACTCGGATAAAGATTCCCGAGTAATGACCACGATAAGAGGCCATGGGTATACGCTCCTTCTATCAGGAGTGGTGAATCCTTTGTTGGTTATGCATTTACCTTCGAATACCTCAAGCTGTATCAATTCACCACCCTATGAGCAACCTCCCAGAGGCAGCAACGAGTAGTGTCAAAATACAAAATCAGTATCCAAGATATCCTTGAGTACCTCAAGTCTAAGGATACTTGCACCATTGCTATGATGAGTGTAATATCCGCTAATTTAGGTTCCGAGTCGCACGTGTTGCGAAATTGACGCGTGTGACCGATCGGAGTCTAAATTCGGATTTTTACAAAAAAATTGATTAAGAAATGGTTAAACTAAATAATAAATGTCTAAATAAGTGATTATAGAGTTTAAAGAAGTTGATTTACGGTAAAGGACTAATTTGCAAAATTTGATAAGTTTTGGGGTCAAATTGCAATTTACCAAAAATTGGAGGATTAATGAGATTAATTGATAATCAACATGTTAATTTTGGGCACATTTTGATAGTATTGGCCGACCATGATGTTAAAGAAAGATGATTAATATTGGTTAAGTGTAAAATTGGGAGAAAATGGTCAAATGGTGGGTCCCACATGAATATTTTTGGGTACCCTATTTAAGGCTTTATTTTCTTCTTCTTCCCTTCATTTTCTGCTCCTTCTCTCTTTTCTTTACCAGTCACGCCAGCCACAATTTTCCTCCATAGCTCACCTTGATTCTAGAGAGAGAAAGGAAGGGAAGAGAAGGGAAAGAGCAAGACAAGGTGATTTTCATGTTCCATAACTTATAAGGAAGCTGCAAAGAACAAGAAAGAGGAAGAAAAATCAAGTTTGGTAGAGAGAGAAAATCTCCAAAGTGGTGATCAAGTGAAGAAAAGAGTAAGGTAAGAAGTATTTCTTCTTCTTCTTCATCCTTTCTAAAGGAAGTTCGAATTTTGAGCTCATCCAAGACTTATATGGAATGAGAGAGAAACTAGGGTTTTGAGAGAGAAAAAGAGAGTTTAGGGTCTTAATGAAATTAGATGATGATGAAAATGATCTATGATGTTGTAGGAGTCCCAAATGACAAGGAACAAGCTCTAAGGAGCAAAGGAAAAGAGAAAGTTACCTAAAAGAGTGAAGGAGAAAGATTAAGGTTTGTGCATAATTTAAGGCAATAGCCTATATTTGTTTGAAATAATGCATGCTGAACATAATTGTAGATAAATGCAATTTCAAGAATGATGATGATTATGGCATGAAACCATAGGTTTAGACATATATGAATGAGATAATTGTGACATTGAATTAAGGATGCATGTTAGAGAATCTTGTATGATCAAGGCATGTAAATGTATTGAAAAGTAATAAGTTAAGTAAAGAGCCTTAAATGCATGAAATAGAAATTGGTATGTTTTGGATGATGTTTGAATGAATGAAAAGTGAATATGCAGATTTCCTGCTGAAAGTCACGGGTGTGACTACTGAGTCACGGGCGTGAACTTGAGGGTTCACGGTTGTGACTGATTGTGTCACGGTTGTGAATTTCTGGGTGGAAATGGTACTATTCATTCCAGAAGCGTTCACGGGTTGGAATCACGGCAGTGAACTTATTCACGGGTGTGAATGAGTAATCAGGACCGTGAATTCTTTTGGGCGATTCATTCCAGTAGCGTTCACGGTTTGGGATCACGGGCGTGAACTAATTCACGGGCGTGAAAATAGTAATCATGGTCGTGAATGCTCTGCATTTGAAATTATGGATGTGGTTATTAAATGATGAATTCAGATAAGTAAATGAAAGTTATTGTCTATCCAGTGAAGTAAGAATGATATGAATATAGATATATGTATATATATTGATGTGAGAATATGATATGTTGTGATATAGAAAAATGAATTGATGTAGAAAAATGTATTGTCATGAATAATATATGAAATCTGATGCAGATGATAAACATGAGAATATTGATGAATTTAGTAAATAAATGAAAAGATGTATG
Source organism: Triadica sebifera (assembly GCA_023653625.1). Taxonomy (NCBI): domain Eukaryota; kingdom Viridiplantae; phylum Streptophyta; class Magnoliopsida; order Malpighiales; family Euphorbiaceae; genus Triadica; species Triadica sebifera. The sequence goes on along the minus strand of CM042901.1, from coordinate 20,952,888 downwards.
AGTATGACTATATGCTTGTAAAATAAGAAAATTGAGATGTTGATAAATATGAGAAAAATGGATGTGTTGAAATTGAGAATAATGATTGATGTGAAAATATAAAGAAGCCCATTACTCTACTTGCGGACTAGAATCAGGATAGATGACATGTCATTAAGGGGGCGAACGGTACCGTACTATACCTCAACCAATGTGGCTAAAGCTTGTGTGAGCGCCATTGGTCTGGGATGCTCAGTCAGTGTGGCTAAAGCTTGTGTGAGCGCTACTGACTTGAGAAAGCTCCGATGAGCACATATAAATGAGGACAAGGTGTCATAAGCTTGTGTGAGCGGCCTTGATCCGGTTATTCATCTATGATGAAATATTACTCAATCAATGTGGCATAAGCTTGTGTGAGCGCCATTGATTTGAGAAGCTCTTATGAGCCAGATAGTGGACAGGGTGGCATAAGCTTGTGTGAGCACTCCTGATTCATAACCCGTATCCAGTCAGTCCAAAGATTTAGAGTGATGTGGGCAAGATAATGAGGATATGTCGGAAAAATAAGAAAAGGAAAGAATAAGAAAATAATGATGATATGAGATGGAAATGTAATAATAAAGAGATTTGTAGAATAAATTGCTATCAAAGATAAATGAAAATAACAATGTCTATATGAGCATGACATTTGTACTTTTATGAAATAGGAATATGTTGATAGTCATGCATGCAAACATTTTAATGCACGAAATGATAATTGTTAATGCTTGTTGCATGATATAGTATATTGTCTTCTTTATATGCACCACTAAGCTTAGAGCTTAGCGTGGAGTTTAATTTCCACGCAGATATAGAAAGGTAGCTGAAGACGCTAGATAAAGCAAGCGGTGCTCCCATACAAGTAAAGCAGCCGAGTCTTGAGAAAGTGGGTTATAAGTTTTGAAACTTTTGTATTTGACTTTTATATTAAAGAAATGTTTGAGTTTATAAAACTTACTTTTAAAGTTTGGTCAGAATTAATCTGATGTTAAAAATTACTATATTATGTAAATAAATTGTACTCTGATTTTTATTTATATTCATATATACATGAGTAAAAAAAAATGTAAATATATATATATATGAAGTATGAGAAAGAAATGACATTAGCGCTCCCTCATCCGGGCACGTGTTGTTTGGGTGAGGAGGTGCTACAATGAGACTATCATTGACATTTGAATAGATTATCCATATGATTGTCTCATAGTTGGTCATCCAATGTACTTAGTTACACGTAGCAAGCATCCACATGTTAACTCTAAATATCTCATGTTTACAGATTATGAGATATAATACTCGATCCAATCAAGGAGTGTAACATGTGCTAGTCTGTCCAAATTAACAATGTTCCGCTTATTAATCCTATGACTAGGGATAATTTTGATACTAACAAAATAACACATGATAAGAATCTCAATATCATGATCTCATCATGATTTCCTTCATGCTATGTTATGTATCAAGGAATTCATTAATTGATTTAAGATTACTATCAATTCATATATCAAATGAACATCAAATTAATAAAAAATCCTTTTATTAATCAAGTAAATTTTTACAATAAGTGCTAAAGGTGATTGCCTTTAGAGCACTCATCTAATAAGCTCCCACTTGCATTAAAGCTAATCGCCTTTGTATTTAATTCCATAGGCGAGTACATGAGAATCATATTTCTTTTGGAGAAGTGGCTTGGGTAAAGGATCAACAATATTCTGATCAAATTTCTCTAATTAAATGGTATCTTCTGAGTACATGTTTGGATCTTTGATGAGACCGTGGCTCCTTTGCTTGTGCAATGGATCCATTATTATCACAATACAATTGTATTCGATCAATAATGCTGGGAACCACTCCAAGTTCTATGATGAATGTTTTTATCCAAACTGCTTCCTTTGCTACTTCAAAAGCTGCAATATACTCTACTTTGGTTGTGGAATCAGTAGTCATTTCTTGTTTGGAACTTTTCCAACTAACTACTCCACCATTTAGTGTGAATATATAACCTGATTGAGATTTTGAGTCATCCTTGTCAAATTGGAAGATGGCATCAGTATACCCACTCACAATAAGTGTAGCGCTCCCTTACCCTACTAGTCGTTAATAGGATATGGAAGTGCTACTAAGTTCATTTGTTTTAAACCAATGTTCAAATTATTGAAATTTTTTTTAATTTATTATTAGCAAAATATTTATTACTATATTTTTTTTCTTTCCATTTAAATATATAACTAGTGATGGAAATATTTTGATTTAAAAGAACTCATGCAATTAAACCATAATATTTAGAAATAATACTAGATTTATAAAATTACAATATTCATTCCTTATAAATCCTACATGCCACAAATTTACATCAAAAGAAATTCTTAGAATTTAATTTTTACAACATAATTTTCAAAACATACAAAAAGAACTAAACTGCTGCAATCTGATCTTGGGGGTTCCTCTTCTTCGGTCGCTCTATCGGAACAACTACTATTTATCTACGCGTGAAACACACGCGCTAAGTTTCTAGCTTAGAGGTACGTTTGACAACTATCCAATAATTACATAAATAATTCTAAAATAAAATTTTAGAAACTACAATTAATTTATTAAGCATGCCAAATATTCAATTAATAATAAAACCATTTTCTTCATTTAAAAATATTTAATTAATCAATTATGACATTCCATTCATTAAGCATGCTTGAAATTACTTAACAATTAAAGATAAAAAATTTCCAATATCAATTTCATAATTCATATATATATTTTTTCTATTATTTATTTAATAGTCCATGACATCTTAGACCGAAAACAAACACTGGTTACAGGTTTCTGCTTTCCGGCAATATACTTGGTGTCTACATAATTATTTTATAACTTGACATTTAACCCCTACATTTTTAATAACAACTTAACATCTTTTTGATGCCTACATAAATTCGAACTCAACACTATTTCTTAGTGCCTACGTAATTTCAACTCAGCACTATTTCTTAGTGTCTACTTAAATTAAATCTTAGCACTATTATTTTTAGTGCATACTTTTCTACCATTTTATTGGCATGCCAACTTATCTTAATTTCTACTTCTTGACTAGATGTTATAGGGCTAATTATATTTGTTACATTTATTATTTACATAAATTATATAGGTAACATTAATATAAATTCCATATAAATACAATAGTTCCCATTAAACATTTTACAATATCATACTTGCTCATTTAATCATTATAACTACAAGAAAATCAAATAATATATTTTTCTATCACAAAATTCCACAATCAACACATATGTTCAAACTGCCCTATTCTAGACAGCTTTTCTTCCTTATGTTTTCCTGTATTTTTCATCCATTGTTAGATGGAATTTGGACAAGTGATCAACTAACAAAAAGTAGGTACATGTCTTATCTTTAATTTTCAACTAGAATCATATTAAAATGATGTTTTTAACAAAATTTATGAATTTGCTTCTAAGCTATATTCAGAGCAATCTGCCCAGTATTTTACTGGATAGATTTCTGCCTTATATTTCTCTGTATTGTTCATCTATTTGTAGATAGAATTTGGACAAGGGATTAACTAACAAAATGTAGGTACATGTCATATCTTTAAGTTCCACCTAAAATTACATTAAAACGAATTTTCTAGCAAACGTTATGAATTTTCTTCTAACCTATGTTCACTACAATCTGCCTAGTATTTTATTTTCTAGATAGAGTTCTAGTTCAAATTCTGAGTCCATTGTTCACCTAATTCCAGGACTATTCAGATTAATAGTCTGAATGAAAATTGAAGCCCTATATCTTAACTTTCCAACCCAATAAGAATCACTCAAAAAATATTTCTAGAACCCAAGTTATGACTACAAAACTAGACACTGTTCATAAGACGAATTTCCAGCACATCAATTAATTCATACAATTTCCATTTTCATTCATTAACCTCATATGTTAGTTTTTATTTTCACATTCATAGCATCATTTAATCACTAATTAATTACTCAATCAAATATCCAGAATTTCATAAACATCACAAAATCAAAATCAACATTTTTCTATATTGAATTTTTGCCAAATGTACATGCCTCACAATTCTACTTCTCTTCACTTCTTTCTTCCTCCTAGCTTGCTTTCTCCTTGCCCTTAATTTCTCTTTGATTTTGGTTCAAAGTTTGTTTACTTCCTTATGCTAACAACAAATTTTACACTAATCAAGCACTAATCACACTAATCCACCCTTAATCACCATTAACATAATAATAACCCTAAATTACTAGCTTTAATGGCAACTAACCCCAAACTCAAAGAAAAGAGAAGAAGAAAAGTGAGAAGATAGAAAATCTAAACTCACCTTTGATGATCTTCAAAATGGCCAAAGTCTTCTTTGTCTTTTTCTCTTCCTTTCTTCCTTGGTTTAGCTCACTTTTCTTTACTTCTTTGATGATCTTGCCTTAATCCCTTTTTTTTTCCTATAATCTTAGCTTGATTTGAAGAAAGAAAAAGAAGAAAAAGTGGGGAAGGAAGAGTTCACAGCAAAAGAGAGAAAAAAAGGGAGAGAAATGGGTTTGATTAAGATGAGGAAGAAGAAGAATGGTAAAAAAAGTGGAAATTTGACTTTTTATAATTGGATTAGGTGGGTGGTTAGGATTAATTATTAATCTTGCTTCCCATTGATCCATTAATTTAAATCACTCTTACTTTATTTTAATCAAAAGGATATTCCTTTTCTTAGATAAAGAATATTCTATTTTTATGCCTTCTTAAAATATCTGTGCTAAAAACACTACAATTTCTAATTTCGTTTAGTGAAAAATTATTTTTTTCCAAATTTTAATTCCACACTTCAAAATTCTCAGTTAATAATATCCAAAATATTTTTCTCACATCTTATTATTATTTAATTTATTTTTTTCATGTCCAAATTTAGAATCCGATCGGTTCGGCTCGCTAGATTTCAGTCAACTGTGACCGTGACCTAAATTATCGGGCATTACAATTTTCCCCTCCTAAAACAAAATTTCGTCCTCAAAATTTACCTTTTTAAATGGAGTGGAATAATTGTGGATATTGAGCTTTCATCACCTCTTCATTGTGGATATTGAGCTTTCATCGTCTCTTCTGAATTATGATTTTTCCATAAAACCTTTACCAATTGTACCTTCTTTGTAACATCCTTGACCTTCCCCATATGCATATCCACATGCATTTCACTTGAAAATATGCATCTTCCATATAATCCAATTGAACACATGCATTTCATACATATTTTCTTAGGAACAAGTTGATGGCACGCACTAGCTACGTGTCCTAGTATTTAGCAATTGTATCGAGTCACACGTGTGTACTTATAACCTAAATGAGGATAACAAAGCATTAGAAATAAATTGAATAAGGTGACTAAATTAAAGTAAGCAAAATGACTAGATCAAGATTAGTAAATATTTACATTGTTAATTTAGTTAAATCGGGCCAAATGATTAAGTTGTATTATTGTGTGAATTAGTGGAATTATAAATATATGTAAATAATAATAATAATAATAATAATAATAATAATAATAATAATAATAATAATAATAATATAGACAAAATAAAATGAAAATGAAACAAAAGGAAAATAAAAGAAAAGAGAAGAGAAAAGAGAAGAGAAAAGAGAAGAGATGAAGAGAAAAAGATAAAAAGACAAAAACAAAAAGGTTGGCTTTATCTTCCTCCCCCATTTCTGCCTCCTCACTCCATCCCGTTTTCTTCTTCATCTTCCTCCATTCTAGAACTCAATTATTCCTTGTTTCACTTAGTTTTTGAGGCAAATTGATCCATTGCAAGTTTATTCTTGGTAAGTAATCAATTCTTATTGCTATAATGTTGATTTAAGTTGCTAAGGTTCATTAATAGGCACTGATTTGCACCCCGATTTTGATATCAATAGAAATTGATTCTGGAAAAGATTAAAACACAAAAGTTGTTCCTCTATGTCTTATATTAGTGTATATGTAAACATCTTTGCAATATATGGTGTATAGAATGTGATATCCTCTCTGTAATGAAACTGGTTAGGGTGTGACCCTAGCCAAGATAGCTACTCTGTTTGATAGTTTTGAATATGTTAAAGCCATTTTTTGAAGTTTCTCAAAACATTAAAGTTGTACATATATGTGTTATGTATCTTTATACCAAATCTGAGGTTCATAGGTCTTGTAAATATTGAGTTATGGTGAATGGACCATGACTGTTCCATGGTTTAAACTGCCTATTGAGTGCCCTGGGCAGATCTAGCAATTTATTGGGCTCATTTGAGCTCCTTAGAGCTAGATTTTATAAATTATCAAAACATGCAAGTTATAGGTATAGGTCGTATCTAAATATGGGTACTACATTTCGCTTAATATGTTATGTATGGGCTAAGTTATGGTCTTTAGAAGTCATACTAGTCCGGAAGCCAATTCTATTCTGGACCAGTCAAATGTTTCTTATAATTTGATGACCATAGAGACATAATTGATAAAAATTGTAAACATGAAAAATGTTCCATTTTCACCCATATAGTATGTAATGTTTCACGAAAATATGACTTATAGATTATAAGTTATGATGAACCAAAGTTGATACCCTGAAACTACCAAAAGGCAGAAAATAGGGCAGAAAACAGATCACATTTATAAATTCCACCAAAAATTATACAGTGCTCCAATTGTTTTGAAATTTTAATATGTTACATAAACAAGAATCAGATTAATTGGTCAAGTATAGAAAAATTTATAGGCTAAACAGTCCCATAAGGTCACATTGCCTCATAGGAAAAATCTTAACTATTGATATGAACAATGCATATTAATTTGTTTAAGCCACATTAAGTGTCCCTAATCTTGAGTTAATCGATTATGTTTTCATATTAGGCTCACAACATATTGGAAACCCACAAGGAGCGGATAGACAATAAGTTAGGGGTCGGAATCAAAGGAGAAAGGTGAGTCTAATTATCGATTGACTTCTTTAGTGCATATGAATGTTGCTGGCCCTTGATAATATGATGATGGATTCATAGGATTGTCATGATTTGCCCTTGATAATATGATGATGGATAATTTGTGACATTGTGGTACACATAAGTGGTATACTTGTGATATATTTAAGTTATATGTTTGACATATGTGATATATATACATGGTGTATGTATAGTATATGCGAGGTATATGCGTGGCATATGAGGCATATATGCGGTATATGTGTGTTATATGTGATAAGATGCAATGGTTGATGAATGCTTAAGCATAAGTGCATATGCATATGGACTAAAAAGGTGTTGTGACTAGTTAATCGATATTGTAAAGCAAAAGAAGAGGCATATGGACCAACAGATGTGCAAATGAAACAAATGATCAAGCTAGCTAGCAAATGCAAATGTTCACATGGAAACACGGGGCAATGTCTGTTTAACTTGATCACAACAAAATGAAATAAGCAAAACATTTGCATACGTAAACAATAATGATTATATGGTTCAAATTTATTGATACTTATATGATTCAGATGAATGGAATGGAATACATGTTATGTGTTGGATTTGTGATTTATTACTATGAGTTGTTTGGTACTTTAGAGCTCATTGGATAATTATTTTCACTGAGCTGCAACTCATCAATTTGCATCATTTTTTAGGTAAAGAAAAGTGATAGCTCATTTTAAGTAGCGTATAGAAGACATGGAGCACAGGTCACTAGTCGAGCCTTATCACTCTCTCTTGCATTCCACACGAGCAAGAAAATATGTCATCTGTATTTTGTATTTACGTGTTGGAATATGTGTAGTCATTTTGGAATGGGTTTTAAAAATGTATAAATGAAAGCAACTCATAAATACTTATGTGCAAAGTTTATGTTCTAATATATGTGATATATCGTATTGTGGCGAAAGCATCAGTGTTGACTTGCAAAGTCATTGAATGATATTACAGGATATGAGACTTGCAAAGTCATTGAATGATATTACAGGATATAAAAAAAATTTACTATCACTGTTAACAGGATATTTTGTCTTTCTGGCATGCTATGTGTGATTATTTGATACAGGGATAGGTTTTACTTAAATGTATAAAATGTGGTGTTACATTCTCATTCCGTAACTTTTTCATTTCTCGAGCTAGAATTTCCACTGGCTCCTCTTCGTAAGTTAGATCTGGTCGTATCTCTATAGGCTCTGCTGATATGATATGAGATGAATCTGATCGATATCTTCTCAACATGGACACATGGAATACGTTGTGAATCTTGTCTAACTCTGGTGGTAGAGCTAATTTGTACGCCACGGGACCTATGCGTTCAAGTATCTCATAAGGTCCAATGAACCTAGGACTCAACTTTCCCTGCTTTCCAAATCGGAAAATCCTTTTCCAATGTGAGACTTTTAAGAATGCTTTGTCACCAACTGTATACTCAATGTCCCTCATTTTCAAATCTGCATATGATTTCTGTCTATCAGCAGCAGCTTTCAGCCTATCTCTTATTACTCTCACTTTTTCCTCTGTCTGTTGTACTAGATCTGGACCCACTACTTTTGATTCAGTAAGCTCGATCCAACATAGAGGCATTCTACATTTCCTCCCATATAAGGATTCATATGGTGCCATACCGATACTGGCTTGGTGACTATTATTGTAGGCAAATTCTATCACACAACTCCTCAACATATCTTCCAATATCTGTATGACCCTCTCTGATTGTCCATCTCTTTGTGGGTGAAAAGCTGTGCTAAAATTGAGTCGAGTACCCATGTCTTGATGCAAAATTTTCCAGAAATTTGAAGTGAACCTCGAGTTTCAATTTGAAATGATTGAAGCTGGCACACCATGTAAACAGATTATCTCATTAACTAGATCTCTGCCAAATGGTTAAGTGGATAATCCATCTTGATCGGTACAAAATGAGCTGATTTAGTGAGACAGTCCACCACTACCCATACTGAATCATGCCTCTTTTGTGTCGAAGGCAAACCAAAAATAAAATCCATTGTAACTCTTTCCCATTTCCACTCTGGAATTGAAATTGACTGCAATAATCCCCACTTGGTACTTGATGCTCAGCCTTCATTCGCTGACAAGTTAAACATCTGGTAGTATACTCTAGGATATCTCTTTTCATCCCTGGCCACCAGTAATATGCCCTCAAGTCATGATACATTTTGTTGCTTCTCGGGTGCATTGCATAAATAATATTGTGAGCCTCCTTCAAAATCTCTTGTTTCAATTCTGGTATGTCTGGTACACATAACCTGCCCTTTTGCCTTAAACTCCCATCTGATTCGATAGTAAATTCTGGTTTTTCACCATTTTTCACCATTTCCAAGATTTCCTTTAATTTTGTGTCCTGCTTCTGATTGTCCTTTACTTGTTCAATTAATGTGGGTTGAATCCGCAATTTTGCCCAAATAATATATAAAAGAACTTATTATTTCATTTTTTTTAATCTTGTTAATAAATTTAAGCTTTAACATTTTCCTGCCAGAGTTTTTCTACTCAGAGCGTCAGCTACCATATTGGCCTTACCTGGCTGATAATCAATGATACAATTGTAGTCTTTGATTAATTCTAGCCATCGCCTCTATCTCAAATTGAGTTCCTTTTGTGAAGGCAAATATTTCAGATATTTATGGTATGTATAGATATAACATTGCTCACCATACAGGTAGTGTTGCCATATTTTCAATGCAAACACAATGGGTGCTAGTTCCAGATCATGTGTCGGATAATTTCTCTCATGAGGCTTCAGTTGTCTGGAAGCATAAGCGATCACTTTGCCTTCTTGCATTAATACACAGCCCAAACTATTAAGGGAAGCATTACTGTACACCACATAATCTTTTCCCGCAGTAGGCTGTGTCAACACTAGTGCCTCTGTCAACATTTTCTTCAACTTATCAAAACTAGTCTGGCACCTATCTGTCCACTTAAATCTCCGATAATAACCAACCAAACCAAGAAAATTTCTCATCTTTGTCACATTCCAAGGCAGTGTCTAGGTGAGGATTGCCTCTACCTTACTGGTGTCTATTCTGATCCCATCGGCTAAGACAATATGCCCTAGAAAGGCCACTTCATCTAACCAGAATGCACATTTTGACAACTTCGCATATAATTGATTCTCTCTCAAGGTATGGTAGACAATACGAAGATGTTGATCATGTTCTTCTCTACTTCTAAAGTACACTAGGATAACATCTATGAACACCACAATGAACTGGTCCAAATAAGGCCTAAAGATTCTATTCATTAGATCCATAAATGTTGTTGGGGTATTTGTCAGGCCAAAAGGCATTACTAAGAACTCGTAATGACCATACCGAGTCCTAAATGCTGTTTTTGAAATGTCTGATTCTTTAATTCTCAATTGGTGATAACCTGATCTAAGGTCAATTTTAGAAAATGCCCCTGCTCCTTTCAACTGATCAAACAAGTCATCTAGTCTCGGCAAGGGATATCTGTTCTTAATTGTCATCTTATTTAATTGACGATAATAAATACACAAATGAAAGGTGCCATCCTTCTTTTCACAAATAGAACCGGAGCACCCCAAGGTGAGACACTAGGCTTGATAAAGCCTTTCTCTAACAACTCTTGCAACTGCACTTTTAATTCCTTTAGCTCAGTAGGTGCCATTCTATAGGGAGTGATCGATATTGGGGCTATGCCTGGCAAAACATCAATGGCAAACTCTATCTCCCTGACAGGTGGTAACCCTAGCAAGTCCTCAGGGAAGATATCTGGATATTCACATACTGTAGGAATCTCCCTGAGATCTAGACTCCTTTTCTTGGTATCTACAATATGTGCCAAAAACACTTCACATCCCTTTCTGATAAGCTTACTTGCCTTCATCACAGAAATGACATTAGTCAAGTCTGGTCGGTTCTCAACCAGGACAATCACGTCATCTTGCCTTGAATTCTTGAAAGTTACTATCCTATATTGACAATCCACCACTGCCTTATGTTGAGTTAACCAATCCATCCCCAAAATTGCATCGAACTCATGGAATGACAACTCTAATAGGTCAGGTGGGAATTCTACATTCTGAGCCTTGACTGGATTTCTTTTATAGACTCGACTAATTTTCACACTATGACCCAACAAATTTGTCACTAATATATCACAATCTAATTCCTCTTCTACCATATTACCATGACTAGGTGGTGACGTGCATAAATATGAAAATGTAGAACCCAGATCTATCAGTGCAAATAAATCAATATCATAAAGAGAAAATTTACCGATTATCACATCCGGGGCATCCTGCTCCTCACGAGCTCTCATGGCATATGCTCGGGCTGGGGCTCGGCTACCTTCTGCTCTATTTACTTATTTCGATACACTATGCCCAATCCTGCCGCTTTTAGACTGTCCATGTCCCCTACCTCTGCCTCGAGTGACATTTTGAACCTGCACTGATACTACACCACCTATACCTCTTCCTCTAGGATAGTCTTTCTGTTTGTGCTCAGCAGATCCACATCATAAACATGCTCCAATAATCCACCAGCAATCACCTACATGTGATCTTCCACAATGCTGACATGTGATAGATTTGAATCTCCTGTTACCCGAAGCTGGTGCATTAGCTGTAGACCCCTCTGGCCTCAACTGTTGGCCTTACCTAACTGAAAAGGTTGGTCTAGAACCCTGTGACTGAAATTACCTAGGCGCTATCCGCCCCCTTTTACCTGATGTCTGGGCCATGCTAATTGTCAATCTCCGTGGTGGCTCTTCTATCCTCTTTCTCTTTGACCTCTTTTCCACACTAATGGCTGAGGATAGTAGTGTGGCAAAATCCTTAAGCTGAAGGGCAGTAACCATATTCCCAATATCACCATTAAGCCCATCCTCAAATCTATGACATATGTCTACCTCATCATCAATGATTCCAGCTGCATATTTACTCAATCTAGTGAATTCCATCTCATATTCAGCCACTGACATGCGTCCTTGCTTCAAGTCTTGAAATTCCCTTTTCTTTTCATGCACATAAACTCTAGGCACATATTTCTTGCTAAATTCTGCCTTGAAGAAGTTCCATGAAGGTGGTTTCGGCATTTGGGGCTTCAATAAGATTGATTTCCACCAGTCATATGCATGATCTTTTAGAAGGGACACTGCATATCTGACCTTCTATTCCTCTGGACACTCAAGTTCCTCAAACACCCTTTCTGTGGACTCCATCCAAAACTTTGAAGCTGCTGGGTCATCCTCCCTCCTTCCCATAAAATTTGTGGCCCCATATTTTCTCAGCTTATCAATCTAGGGTTTTGACTGAGGTGGAGGAGGAGGTGGAGCTGGTTGTGGAACTGCTTGTACTATCTGTTGCAACAAGTTTGCTATCTATTCCATAAGAGGTTCCTATCCTAAATTAGCCTATCCCTCTGCTCTCAGTGGAGCTACTACACTCGGCCCGGAATCTCTCACTGATGGAGGTTGTCTGAGATTGGCTGAGTCTGAAAGACTGTTACTTATTTTGTCTTCCTAGAAATCTTGTTCTGATCCTGAATCCATATCTACCTATAAACCAGAAGAACGGACCCAAGTCAGATAATTGCAGCATTTTATGCATATGTGTTGCCCAGATGTTGAACTGAGAAGGGGGAGTTGAATTGGATATTAAAAATTTAACTTTTAAGAGCGAAAATAAAAGTTAAGTTTAGTAGGGATAGAAAAATGTGACACAAGGATTTTTATAGAGGTTCAGGTATTAACAAACCCTACACCTCTCCCCAATCTCAATTGGGAGTTTCACTAACACACTAAGTGTTACAAGGGAGTTTTACAAGCTCACTCCCAATTATGGTGTTTCTAACAATCGATCACACCTAACCCAGAAATCTCTTGTGTTTTGGTGGCTCACACAATAACCAATTCCTTGTGTTTTAAAGGCTCACACAAATAACTTTTACCTTGTGTTTTAAAGGCTCACACAAATAACCTTTTTTTGTGTTTAGAGGCTCACACAACTAACCCTTACAAGTGTTATACTCTTAACCCCAAAATACCCAAAATTCACTTGAGTAGATGATTATAGAGTGAAATGCTTACAAATCTATATTGCTCAATAAATGATGAGCAAAAAAGATTTTCACATAGAATAAATGTTTGTTTTGAAAATATCAAATGCACAAAATGGCTTACAACAAGATTTTGATTCAAAATATTTGTTATTCTCTTATTCTCTTGTTCTCTTTTATTCCCTTCTTCTTCTGGATCCATAAATGACTTGCATTTATACTTCCATAGTAAATTATAGCCGTTAGATTGCATTTAATATGGAACTAGCTGTTGCACCAACCCTTATAATCGCGCCTAACATGTTTCTCTTTCATGTTTCACGGTCGTGACTATGTGTGTCACGGTCGTGACTGTTCTTCCAAGCTGTGACTTGAGTGGTGACCTTGGCCGTGAAGCATTATGGAAGGTTTTGAAGTGTTTGTTCACGGGCGTGACATTTTATCTTCACAGGCGTGACATCCTTCCAAGCCGTGGTCCAAGTGGTGACTTTGGTCGTGAAGCTCTCTAGAAGAATTTGTCATGTCTTCTCGCGAGCGTGACATTTATTCATGAGCGTGACTGAAATATTCATTCATGCTTGCTATCTTTCTTCATGGCCGTGAACTTTAAATGTTGGATTGTTGGTGCTAAGCTTCATCACGGGCATGACACATAAGGTCACAAGCGTGAACATGTTATTTCTTCAATTTTATCTTTTTAAAATTAATCTTCCATTCTCCATTCTTGCTATCATATTCCATATCCTATTCAATAGACTTAGAAAACAAGTATGTTAAATACATTATTGCTATTTTATTTGTTAGCATCAAAATGATGGAAATACCCCTTAAGGTTCAACAATGTCCCTCTTTTTGATGGTGACAAATAATCTAGCAATATGTGCTTTTGAGAAGTCTCCCCCTCAAAAGATGTTTAGCATAAAGAATGCTGAAGTGCAAGAATTGTAAAGAATGATGAAGTGTAGTATCAAAGTATACTACCTAGTTTTAAGTATATGCAAGTTATATGCAAAGTATATATAATGTATACCAAAATTTTCTCAGAGTATATCAAGTGCATATTCATTCATGTAACTTGCATTAAGGTATATGCAAAGTATACTTAAGATATATTTAAGGTGTGCGAAGCTCATTTGCATACTTGCATATTCATTTTGATTCAAAATTAAGTATTGCACTTAACTTTAAACATAATATCAAAAAGATAAAACATAATAGAAAACAAAAGCAAATATATTAATTTAGAAAGAAAAGTACAAAAGAGATTAAAAATTCTGAAAGGAAATTAGAATTTCCTACAACAAACACGCTAGAAACAAAAAATAATATCTAACATAACATCTAGCTGAACATCCTATCTCTAAGGCAAGCAACTTTCGCCTCGAGGCTGTCCATGCAAGACTCCATGAAATCCTTGAGGTTCTCTAACCTCTCATCCATCAAAGCCTGCAATTGCTCAAACCATGGTGCCAAGAGGTGAACCACTTGCTCACCCAAGTTTGGTGTGGAAGCAGAGGATTGTCCCATTTCCAGCTCAACCTCTGGAGGTGCCACCTCAACTCGAGCCCTCTTCCTCTGGTGGATTCCTTGGAGGCCAGCTTTGAAGTTATCCGGGTCATTTTCCTCCCAAATGATTTCACCAGCAGTGTTGGTGAAGCGGTAGTAGATGTTGTTCTCAAACACTATACGAATAGCTGCTGCCATTTTGATGAAGGACTCAACGTCTAGTCGGTCTCGAGGATGCCCTGGTATGAGGTTGAAGTGATGTTCATCCAGCTTTAAGTATCTGAGCTTCAAGGCAATGTGAGTCACGTACCCACCAATCAGAATGTCTCTGGAGGGCTTGGTGGCAATTGACAAAAGATGGTTTACAAACCATCAAGATAAAGCCACTGTGAGGCCTCTTTGGGCCATCTCCAGGAGAAAGAGCTCTGACTTCCTGATTGTGCCATTGATGTCTCCTCTAGCAAAGATGTTATAGGTTAGAAACCTATACAAATACTTGTGCATTGGGGATCGAATGTGAGTGCTCTTCGTCTTTTTGACATCCCGGCTGCAATCAAGACCGAAGTGAATCCATGCCTGAGTAGCATAGAACTCCACTTCACTATCATTTAGGATGCCATCAGAGGGAAGGTTGAATAAGTCTCCAAACTCTGTGGCAGAGAGGGTGTTCGGATGCTTGCAAAATTGGAACTTCACTGTGCCAGTAGAAGATACTTGCAAAGTGCTAAGAAACTCTAAGGTTGGCTCCTTCAGAGTTGGTTGATGGATATCAACGAATTCCTTCAGATGATAGGCTTGAAGTTGTTCTATCATGGTTGTCTCGAGGCCGAGGGTATGAACGGTTTGCCACTCAAATGATCTAGAGGAAAGGAGTGGCCTTTTCTTGAACACTGAGTATCTAGGATGGCAATGCTCTGGAATGATGTTCAGAAGGTAATCCATGTACCTTCTTGGAGCATGAGACTTCTTCCTTATACCCTTGTTGGAACCGGTTTCCATTTCGATTGAAAGAATAAACTTTTGAAGAGTGAAAAATTTGACAGAAATTTTGAGTAAACCCTAAAGAGATATGATTTCTGATGATGGAAGTGGTTTTTAAAGATATTTATAGATGGAATGAGTTGCTAGGGGGGCAGAATCTTCAAAATGGTATTCAATGGTGATAAATGAGAGAAGTTGGAGAGTTGGAATAGGAGAATAACGATAGAAACGTTATATAGCCGACATCTTCAAGGGCGTGAAAAACTTAGTCACAGGCATGAAGTGTCGTGTTCACTATTTGTTGAAGAGATACTCTACCTGTGAAGAGAGGCGTGAAATTGATCATGGTCATGATATTTAAAGGTCACGGGCATGAATGATGAACTATCACGGTGGTGACAAATGAGTGACAGGCGTGAAGTATTAAACTTCACTACTTGTGATCGTGAAATAAAGCGTGAAAGCTTCTGTAAGTTTTTGGTGGAAATGTTCACGGTCATGAAAAATCATCATGGGCATGAACAAAGAATTTCACAGGGGTGAATGAAAAAGGTTATAGTCGTGAAACATAGTCTTCACTACCTTAAGCTGTGAATAATATCGTGAAGCAAGTCCTGAAAGCTACTGGTTCTTTTGGCGATTTAGTTCACGGTCGTGAATATATGTCACTAGCGTGAATTGCCTAAAATTCTCATTAAACAAGACTAAAGCATTTCTAGGGAGATTCTATCCCTTATAACATATATTTCCATCTAATTAGCTACCTTATATCTAGTAAGATGAGACAAAAACAAGATTATCAATCAAGGTTTGACAATTTTGGCAATCACAAAGTTAATCCATCAATCATACCAAGCTCTCTTCTTATGAAGTTAAATCTTTCCTCATTTAGAGACTTAGTGAAGATATTTGCCAATTGATTGTCTGTGCTTATAAATTTCAATACAACATCTCCATATTGAACATGATCTCTAATAAAATGGTATCTAATGTCAATATGCTTACTTCTAGAATGTTGAATGGGATTCTTAGATAGATTTATAGCACTTTTATTATCACATCTAGTAGGTATATGGTTCATACTATGACCATAATCCTTAAGTTGTTGTTTCATCCAAAGGATTTGTGTACAACAACATCCTGCTGCTACATACTCAGCTTCAGCAGTAGAAAGAGCAACTGAAACTTGTTTCTTGCTAAACCAAGAAACTAACCATTCTCCAATAAAGTGACAAGTACCTGAAGTACTTATTCTATCTAAAAGACTACCAGCATAATCAACATCTGAATATCCTACAATGTAAAAGGATGAATTTCTAGGATATCACAAACCTAGATGCAGTGAGCCATGTAAATATTTTAGAATTCTTTTTACTGCATTTAAATGAGACTCTTTTGGACATGATTGAAAGCATGCACATAAGCATACACTATACATTATGTCGGGTCTAGAAGCAGTAAGATATGAAAGGGATCCGATCATAGCTCTATAGAGCTTTTCATTAATGCTCTTACCTTTTTCATCCTTATCCAATTTTGTTGATGTGCTCATTGGAGTCTTGACATTCTTGCATCCTTCCATTCCAAATTTCTTAAGTAAGTCTTTGGCATATTTGGATTGGTTGATGAATATGCCCTCATTGCCTTATTTTATTTGTAGACCAAGAAAATATTTAAGCTCACCCATCATGCTCATTTCGAATTCCCTAGTCATACACTTAGCAAATTCTTGACAAAGCAATTCATTAGTAGACCCAAATATGATATCATCAACATAAATTTGAACAATTAGAATATCATGCTTGTGCTTTTTAGTGAATAATGTAGTGTTAACATTTCCCTTTGTAAAGTTATTTTCTAAAAGAAAAGAACTTAGTATTTCATACCAAGCTCTTGGGGCTTGTTTCAAACCATATAAAGCTTTTGAAAGTTTAAAAACATGATTAGACAAATTCATAGCTTTCAAAACATGGTGGTTGTTCTACATAAACTTCTTCTTCTATATAACCATTTAAAAAGGCACTTTTTACATCCATTTGAAAGAGTTTGAAATTCATGTGGCATGCATATGCTATAAGTATTCTTATGGCTTCTAATCTAGCTACATGAGCATAGGTCTCATCATAATCTATTCCTTCTTCCTGATTATACCCTTTTGCAACTAATCTAGCCTTATTCCTAGTTATTGAACCTTGTTCATCTAGTTTATTTCTAAATACCCATTTGCTACCTATAATTTGATGATCCTTGGGTCTAGGTACTAAGGGCCATACCTTACTTCTCTCAAATTGGTTGAGTTCCTCTTGCATTGCAATCACCCAACTTTCATCATTAAGAGTCTCATCAATATTTTTAGGCTCAATTTGAGAAATAAAAGCAAGGTCAGAAGCTAAATGTTTGAAATGAGATATAGTACTTACTCCCCTAGAAGGATCACCAATGATTTACTCTTTGGGGTGATCTTTTGTCAATCTCATTTCCTTTGGGAGCTCGTGCCTATTTTCATCATGAGCTTGAGGTAGAGAATCATCTTGATGTGAATCTTCTTGATCATTTTCTTCTTTTCCATTTTCAAGATCAAGTCTTTCCATGGCATCTACAACATCATCAAGAACACTACCTTTCGCAAGATCAAGTCTACTAGATTCATTAAAAACAACATGCATAGATTCTTCAATAGTTAATGACTTTTTATTAAATACTCTATATGTTTTGCTAGTTGTAGAGTATCCTAAAAAGATACCCTCATCAGATTTAGAAGCAAATTTTCCAAGGTTGTCCTTGGTATTCAATATAAAGCACTTGCATCTAAATACTCTAAAGTATGGTATCAAGGGCTTTCTTCCATTTCATAGCCCAAATGAAGTTTGTTTAGGAGAGGTCTTTTGAAAACACGATTTGAAATATAACAAGCAGTATTTGTGGCTTCTGGCCAAAAGTAAGTTGGTAAACCATACTCGTTGAGCATTGTTCTAGCCATTTCAATGAAAGTTTGATTTTTCCTTTCAGCTACCCCATTTTGTTGAGGTGTCCTAGGAGATGAAAAATTCTGCAAAATGTCATGTTCAAGACAAAAACTTTCAAAGTTTTCATTTTCAAATTCTTTGCCATGGTCACTTCTTAGTTTTGAAATGCAATATCCTTTCTCATTTTGAATACTGTTAGAAAAGTTTTTGAAATTTTCAAAAGCATCACTCTTTTGAGCTAAGAAAATTACCCAAGTAAGTCTAGAGTAATCATCTACGATGACAAAGGCATAATGTTTACCTACTAAGCTTGCAATTCTAGTAGGTCCAAATAAATCTAGATGCAGGAGTTGTAGAGGTTTTGAGATACTTACTATGTTTTTGGATTTGAAGGATGACTTGTGTTGCTTCCTTCTTTAGCAAGGTTCACATGTCTTGTCTTTTTCAAATATGACTTTTGCAGTCCCTTTACTAGTTCTCCTGTGCTAAGGCTTTGAATTAAGTCCATGTTCGCATAACCAAGCCTTCTATGCCACAACCAAGATTCATCACTAGTAGTCACAAGACACTTAGAGGAATAGTTAGATATTTCGTGTAAGTTTATTATGTAGGTATTGACATCTCTATTTCCTTTAAATATCTCTTGACCATCAATAGAGGTTACAAGACATTCGTTGGAAGTAAAGGTTACTTTGTTTCCTTTAACACATAATTGACTTGCACTCAACAAGTCATGTTTCAAGCCATCAATAAGTAAGACATCTTTAATAAAAGTAGTACCATTAATACCAATAGAGCCAATGCCAATTACCTTACCCTTTGCATTGTTTCCAAAGGTAACTTTACCTCCATCAATACTTTTGATTTCATTGAAGAGTTCTTTGTCTCCTGTCATATGCCTTGAGCATCCACTGTCTACTAGCCAAGCATTTTTGTTTATTGTTGACTTGAGGCATAACTATAGAATCAGAATTCAAGTATGATGTTTAGGTACCCAAATGAGCTTGGGTCATTGGGGGTTAGCACATGAAGGTTCCCAATGAGCCTTCCTTATCCAGTAATGTTTATTTATGTGACCAATTTTCATATAATAGTTACACTGTTTAGGTCTAAGAATGCTTTTTGGTCTTACAATTCAAGTATGTTTAGGGATAGAAAATGTGACACAAGGATTTTTATAGAGGTTCAGGTGTTAACAAACCCTACTCCTCTCCCCAATCTCAATTGGGAGTTTCACTAACACACTAAGTGTTACAATGGAGTTTTACAAGCTCACTCCAACTATGGTGTTTCTAAGAATGGATCACACCAAACCCAGAAATCCCTTGTGTTTTGATGGCTCACACAATAACCAATTCCTTTTGTTTTAAAGGCTCACACAAATAACCTTTACCTTGTGTTTTAAAGGCTCACACAAATAACCTTTCTTTATGTTTTAGAGGCTACAAGTGTTCTACTCTTAACCCCAAAATACCCAAAACTCACTTGAGTAGATGATTACAGAGAGAAACACTTACAAATCTATATTGCTCAATAAATGATGAACAAAAATATTTTCACTGAGAATAAATGTTTGTTTTAAAAATATCAAATGCACAAAATGGCTTACAACAAGATTTTGATTCAAAATATTTGTTATTCTCTTGTTCTCTTTTATTCCCTTCTTGTTCTGGATCCATAAATGACTTGCATTTATACTTCCATAGTAAATTACAACCTTTAGAATTCATTTAATATGGAACTAGCCATTGCACCAACCCTTATAATCACGTCTGACATGTTTCTCTTTCATGTTTCACGGTCGTGACTATGTGTGTCACGGTCGTGACTGTTCTTCCAAGCCGTGACTTGAGTGGTGACCTTGGCCGTGAAGCATTCTGGAAGGTTTTGAAGTGTTTGTTCACGGGCATAACATTTTATCATCATGGGCGTGACATCCTTCCAAGCTATGGTCCAAGTGGTGACTTTGGTCGTGAAGCTCTCTGGAAGAATTTGTCATGTCTTCTCACGGGCGTGACTGAAATGTTCATTCACGGTTGCTATCTTTCTTTATGGCCGTGAACTTTAAATGTTGGATTGTTGGCGCTAAGCTTCATCACGGACGTGACACACAAGGTCACGGGCGTGAACCTGCTATTCTTCAATTTTATCTTTTTAAGATTAATCTTCCATTCTTTATTCTTGCTATCATATTCCATATCCTGTTTAATAGACTTAGAAAACAAGTATGTTAAATACATTATTGCTATTTTATTTCTTACCATCAAAATGACAAAAATACCCCTAAAGGTTCAATAATATTCATGAGACACATATTCTATTTTACACTCACTGAGTAAGAATCAATTAGCCTGAGCTCTGATACCACCAAATGTAGCGCTCCCTTACCCTACTAGTCGTTAATAAGATATGGAAGTGCTACTAAGTTCATTTGTTTTAAAACCAATGTTCAAATTATTGAAATTTTTTGTAATTTATTATTAGCGAAATATTTATTACTATATTTTTTTTTCATTTAAATATATAACTAGTGATGTAAATATTTTGATTTAAAAGAACTTATGCAATTAAATCATAATATTTTGAAATAATACTAGATTTATAAAATTACAAAATTCATTCCTTATAAGTCCTACATGCCACAAATTTACATCAAAAGAAATTCTTAGAATTTAATTTTTACAACATAATTTTCAAAACATAGAAAAAGAACTAGACTGCTGTAATCTGATCTTGGGGTTCCCTCTTCTTTGGTCGCCCTATCGGAACAACTACTTCTATTTATCTGTGTCTGAAACACACGCGCTAAGCTTCTAGCTTATTGGTACGTTTGGCAACTATCCAATAATTACATAAATAATTCTAAGATAAAATTTTAGAAACTACAATTAATTTATTAAGCATGCCAAATATTCAATTAATAATAAAACCATTTTCTTCATTTAAAAATATTTAATTCATCAATTATGACATTCCATTCATTAAGCATGCTTGAAATTACTTAACAATTAAAGATATAAAATTTACAATATCAATTTCATAATTCATATATTTTTTTTTCTATTATTTATTTAATAGCCCACGACATCTTAGACCGAAACTAAACACTGGATACAGGATTTCTGCTCTCCGGCAGCATACTCGGCGCTTACATAATTATTTTTTAACTCCGTGTTTAACGCCTACATTTTCAATAACAACTCAGCACCTTTTTGGTGCCTACGTAAATTCGAACTTAGCACTATTTCTTAGTGCCTACGTAATTTCAACTTAGCACTATTTCTTAGTGCCTACTTAAATTAAATCTCAGTACTATTATTTTTAGTGCCTACTTTTCTACCCTTTTATTGGTATGCCAACTTATCCTAATTTCTACTTCTTGACTAGATGTTATAGGGCTAATTATATTTGTTACCTTTATTATTTACATAAATTATATAGGTAACATTAATATAAATTCCATATAAATACAATAGTTCCCATTAAACATTTTACAATATCATACTTGCTCATTTAATCATTATAACTACAAGAAAATCAAATAATATATTTTTCTATCATAAAATTCCACAATCAACACATATGTTCAAACTACCCTATTCTGGACAGCTTTTCTTCCTTATGTTTTCCTGTATTTTTCATCCATTGTTAGATAGAATTTGGACAAGTGATCAACTAAAACAATGTAGGTACAAGTCTTATCTTTAATTTTCAACTAGAATCATATTAAAACAATGTTTTTAGCAAAATGTATGAATTTGCTTCTAAGCTACGTTCACTGCAATCTGCCCAGTATTTTACCGGATAGATTTCTGCCTTATATTTCTCTGTATTTTTCATCTATTAGTAGATGGAATTTGGACAAGGGATCAACTAAAAAAATGTAGGTATATGTCGTATCTTTAAGTTCCACTTAGAATTACATTAAAACAAATTTTCTAGCAAACGTTACGAATTTTCTTCTAACCTATGTTCACTACAATCTGCCCAGTATTTTATTTTCTAGCTAGATTTCTTGTTCAACTTCTGAGTCCATTGTTCACCTAATTCCAGGACTATTCAGATTAATAGTTTGAATGAAAATTGAAGCCCTATATCTTAACTTTCCAACCCACGAAGAATCACTCAAAAAATATTTCTAGAACTCAAGTTATGACTACAAAACTAGACACTGTTCATAAGACGAATTTCCAGCACATCAATTAATTCATACAATTTCCATTTTCATTCATCAACCTCATATTCTAGTTTTTATTTTCACATTCATAGCATCATTTAATCACTAATTAATTACTCAATCAAATATCCAGAATTTCATACACATCACAAAATCAAAATCAACATTTTTCTATATTGAATTTTTGCCAAATGTACATGCCTCACAATTCTACTTCTCTTCACTTCTCTCTTCCTCCTAGCTTGCTTTCTCCTTGCCCTTACTTTCTCTTTGATTTTGGTTCAAAGTTTGTTTACTTCCTTGTCCTAACAACAAATTTTACACTAATGAAGCACTAATCACACTATTTCACCCTTAATCACCATTAACATAATAATAACCGTAAATTACTAGTTTTAATGGAAACTAACCCCAAACTCAAAGAAAAGAGAAGAAGAAAAGTGAGAAGATAGAAAATCTAAACTCACCTTTGATGATCTTCAAAATGACCAAAGTCTTCTTTCTCTTTTTCTCTTCCTTTCTTCCTTCATCTTCCTTGGTTTAGCTCATTTTTCTTTACTTCTTTGATGATCTTGCCTTAATCCCCCTTTTTTCCATATAATCTTAGCTTGATTTGAAGAAAGAAAAAGAAGAATAAGTGGGGAAGGAAGAGTTCCCAGCAAAAGAGAGAAAAAAGAGAGAGAAATGGGTTTGATTAAGATGAGGAAGAAGAAGAATGGTCAAAAAAGTGGAAATTTGACTTTTTATAGTTGGATTCGGTGGGTAGTTAGGATTAATTATTAATCTTGCTTCCCATTGGTCCATTAATTTAAATCACTCTTACTTTATTTTAATCAAAAGAATATTGCTTTCATTAGATAAAGAATATTCTATTTTTATGCCTTAAAATATCTATGCGAAAAACACTGCAATTTCTAATTTCATTCAGCGAAAAATTATTTTTTTCCAAATTTTAATTCCACACTTCAAAATTCTCAATTAATAATATCCAGAATATTTTTCTCACATCTTATTAATATTATTTTAATTTATTTTTTTCATATTCGAATTTAGACTCCGATCGGTTCGGTGCGTCGGATTTTGATCAACCACGACTGTGGCCTAAATTATCGGGCATTACAATAAGATCTTCATCTCCATATACCAAGAATACATCCTTAGTCGTTCTTAAGTACTTAAGGATATTCTTGATAGCCACCCAATGACCCTCACCAGTGTTCGATTGGTATATGCTCGTAACACTCAATGCATATGATACATCGGGTCTTGTACATATCATAACATACATTATTGATCCTATAGCTGATGCATATGGAGTCAAACTCATGTGTGTCCTCTCATCTTGTGTCTTTAGACATAAAGACTTTGAGAGAGTAATCCCATGGGTCATGGAAATATATTTCTTCTTGGACTACTCCATGCTAAACCTCTTTAGAATCTTATCTATGTATGTAGACTGTGAAAGACCAAACAATCTTTTAGATCTATCTCTATAGGTCATTATCCGCAAAATATAGACTCCTTCTCCAAGGTCTTTCATAGAGAAATTCTTGGATAACCAAAATTTGACTGATTGTAAGGCTGAGACATCATTTCCCATTAACAATATGTTATCTACATACAACACAAGAAATACGATTGCACTCCTAATAACCTTCTTGTAAACACAAAGTTCATCTAGATTTTGTAAGAAACCAAAAGTTTTTGATTGTCTCATCAAACTGAATATTCCAACTCCTAGATGCTTGCTTTAATCCGTAAATGGATCTTTGAAGCTTACATACCTTTTTTCCATCTTTGGATATGAAGCCTTCTGGTTGTGTCATGTACACATCCTCAGTCAGATTTCCATTAAGGAAAACTATCTTCACATCCATTTTTCATATTTCATAATCATAATGAGTAGCTTATCCTTATGGATTTAAGCATAGCTACTGGGCTAAGAGTTTCATCATAGTCAATTCCTTGTCTTTGACGATAACCTTTAGCAACAAGTCTAGCTTTATAGGTAATCACATTAGCATCCATGTCAGTTTTCTTATTGAAAACCCACTTGCACCCTATAGGCTTTATCCCTTCAGATGGGTCAACCAAAGTCCATATTTGGTTTTCATACATGGAATCCATTTTTGACTTCATGGCTTGAAGCCATTTGTCAAATTCTGAACTATTTAGAACATCTTCATAGGTTGTAGGCTCATCATTTTCTTTGAGCAATACGTTGTTATGTTCACAAATGAGAAATCCATCTCTCTGGAAAAGTACGTATCCTACTTGACCTACGAAGCTCTTGTGCTTCAGAAGGTTGAGTTGTTATATCATATGTATGAGTAACAAGCTTGGGTTGAGGCAGTTGGTCAGCATATGTTTGAGCATTTTGAACTTCCTCAAGTTTAATTTTTCTCCCACTATCTCCTTTTAGAAGGAATTCTCTCTATAAAAAGATATTATGTCTTGAAACAAAAACTGTC
This sequence comes from Triadica sebifera, assembly GCA_023653625.1. Classification (NCBI taxonomy): domain Eukaryota; kingdom Viridiplantae; phylum Streptophyta; class Magnoliopsida; order Malpighiales; family Euphorbiaceae; genus Triadica; species Triadica sebifera. The sequence continues at coordinate 20,927,735 of CM042901.1, read as the reverse complement.
ATATCCGCTAATTTAGACTAAAGTCACGCGAGTTGTTAAATCGACTTGTCGGTTTGACCGAAATCTAAATTTGGACTTTTATCGAAAAATAATGAAAATAATGGTAATTAAGTATGGAAAATATCTAATAAAGTGTTCAAAATATTTAAAGATGTTAAATTTCGATAAAGGACTAAATTGCAAATTTTGAAAAGTTTAGGGGTCAATTTGCAATTTATCGAAAATTAGAGGATTTAAAGGGGATAATCTTAAATTAAATGCATGAATTGGGACATAAAATGCATATGGAGGCCAGCCACACCAAGTGTCAAATTTTAAGAAGATAATTGATATACATGAATTTAACATTAATTAAAGTTTCTAGAATTTGGCTTAGGTGTCTCCATTAATTATGTAATTTTGTCACTTTGTTCTCAAGTGCTTATCCTTTCTTAATTATCAACTTTGATCTAGAATTTTTCCATCATTAAGTGTCTTCCATGTTTCTTGAAGCCCAATACACCAAATGGGAAAGTTTAATAAGCTAATGAAGATACATGCATATGACATTAATTAAGGTTTCTAGAATGTGGCTTACGTGTCCCCCATTTTAATGAGTTTTGTCACTTTGTTCTTGATTGCTTCTTTCTCTTCCTTATCCATTTTTCATTGAGAAAAATTCTGTTCTCTCAAACCAGCCACGTTTTCCCTTCTTCCCCATAGCTAAACCTTGATTCTAGTAAAAGAAAGTGAGAAAAAGAGAGAAAAAGCATGGAAGCTTCCATTTTCATGCTCAAGAAAGCTTAAAAGAGTAAGAAGAAAGAGAGATTAGGGTTATAAAGTTTTAATAATCTATTTATGAACTTTAGGAACTCAAAGTGACAAGGATTTAGCTCAAAAGAGCAAAGGAAAGGAGAAAGAAAAGTAAGGAGAAAGAAAAGAGAAAAAGAGAGGTTTGTGCATAATCTAAGGCAATAGCCTATTTTAATTTTGTTTAAATTGCATAATTTAATTATTGGGCATGTTGATGATTATGAATTAATATTATTTCTGATGAAAAATCTTGGGGATGCATGTTTGCTAGACTTAGGATTTAATTTGGTAAAAATTGAATGTGATTGGTTGGTATGTTCTTTGCTGGAAATTGATGAGCAGTGTGCACTTAAACTATTATAACTTAATTTCTGGAACTCAGTTTTCCATGTTCATTGTTGGGTTTGAAAGATAAGACATAGAGCTATAACTTTAATTTAAGTCATAAAACCTGAATATGTCTTTAATGTTCCATACAATTTCATAAAGTTCGAACATAGAATCTATCCAGAAATTCTAGGCAGAATTGTTAATAATGAGCAGTAAGTACTTAAACTAGTATACCTTGAGTTCTGGAGCTTAGATTTGTGTTTTATTTGTTCTGTATGAAAGCTAAGATATAGGACTACAATTTATATTTATACCACAATATCTGAATATGTCTGTAATTATCCAGAAAAATTCATAAAATTTAGACTTTGAATCTGTCCAGAATATTCTGGGCAGAATTATCAGTGACCAGTTAGTGTTAATATTATCATATCTTTTGCTACAGAACTCAGAATTAAGTGTTTCAAGTTGAATATTAAAGCTAAGATCCATATCTAAAATATGTATGAAAATTATGTAACTAAATTCAGAACGGAACAGGACCAAAATTAAGGTCCAAGATAGAGGATAGAATCTGCCAGTGACAGGGCAGCATTTGAATTGAGGAATGAAATGAGTAAAATGATGAGAACTTTGTTATATTATGTAAATATTATTTTAATTGAGTGAATATATGATTAATATGAGATATTACATGCATGAAAAATATGAAATTAATTTTTATGAATTTTAATGAAATTGTATAAGCCCTAGAACACCTAACTAGAACCAACTTAGGATAGTTTGGAATGCCAAATAGGGGGGAGTATGATGAAAATGATTAAATCCATTAATGGTATGATTATCTACGCTGGGTTTGGCAATGTTATCTACGCCAGGTTTAGCAATGTTATCTACGCCGGGTTTGACACTGTTATTTATGCTGGGTATGACATTATTATCTACGCCGAGTTTGGCACGGTTATCTACGTCGAGTTTGGAACGGTTATCTATGCCGGGTTTGGCACTTATATGCGCACATCATATTGCCCGGGTGGCAGTCCTAAGTGCCTGGATGGCAACTCCGTTATCCTATTCAGTGGTTCATAGGTGTCTTGGGCATAAATGAAAACATAAATAAAGAAGTTAGGGGGCATAAAAGAATTATTGAAAGTAAAACGGGAATTATGATTTGTGACATGGATAAAAAAAAAGAATTATGAATTGTGGCATGGATAAAAAGAAGGTTTAGTGTTATGCAATAAGGTGGTAATAAAATAAATTAGTATGAGATAATATAATATAATTTGATATCTATATATGCTAGAATACCATGATTTGCATGAGAATGATGATTTGATTATGTTAAACAAAATGAGATACAATAAATTGATGTTATGCATACTAGAATATTATGAAATGTATGTTTGCATGATTTGATCATAAAAAATAGTTTATTGCCTTATTTATATGCACCACTAAGCCAAGAGCTTAGCGTGGGAGTTTCTCTCACGCAGGTATAACAAAGAATAAGTAGACAATAGTAGATAAAGCTAACGGTGACCTGACCTAGTAAAGCAGCGTATATCAACCACCGTGGGTCACACATCTGTTGTATTTATGTTTTAAATTTTATTTTATAGTACTTGTAAAATAAACAGTACACTCTGTAAAGAAGATGTAATTAAAGAAAATGTATTTTTATCTTTGATGTTATGACTTTTCTTTTATGCTGCAAAGTAAATAAATGGTAAATAAAAAAAATGAATACATTCAAAATTTAATAAAGATATTTTAAATGATGAAGTCAGAGGTAGCACTGCCTCATCCGGGCACGAGCTGCTGGATGAGGGGGTGTTACAGTTTTTGGTATCAGAGCACCAGGTTGGTGTTTCTAGATTTTGGTATTATACTCGGTTTGGGTAGTTTTTGGATTTTAAAATGATTTTCAAAAATATAATTTTGATATATGTGTACCCACAATTAAGTACTAAAGTTGCTGCTTACTGATTGGGGCCGTTATTTTATGATATAGGTATAGTATGGCTTCTGGGTCACGACATATTGTGGCCGAAGGAGGCGAAAGTAATGAGCCTACTGAAACACAGGCTTCCTCGCGACCCAGTCGTCGCCAAGCTAATTTATCTAGATCCAGTGCTAGCCTATCAAGAGGGCAGTCTATTGCTGGCACAGGACAAATAGAGCTTATGAGGAACATGATAGATTTGCTACAAAGAGCATCACAACCAGCCTCATCAGGATTACAATTTGAGAGACTGAGGAAGTTAGGGGCACCCGTATTCTACTGTAAACGGGAAGATGACCCCTCAGTGACAGAGTTTTGGCTAGAATGAGCAGAGAGTTTTTGATCAGCTGCATTGCACAAATGAGCATAAATATGAGTATGCAGTATCTTTACTACAAGAGCATGCATATGACTACTGGCGATCTGAATAACAGAGCATAGAGGCTCTTGACCCTATGACGTGGGAGTTCTTTCTAGAGAAGTTTAAGGAGCAGTATATTCCTCCTATCTACACAGATGATAAGAAAAGAGAGTTTTTGATGCTGAAACAAGGAAACTTATCGGTAACAGAATATGAAAGAGAATTTACACATCTTTGCAAGTATGCTGGAGGCATTGTATCCACTGAGGTAGATAAGTGTCGACGATTTGAAGATGGATTGAGAGACCCAATCAAGCTACAAGTCTCAGCTCTATGTATGATGAGTTTTCCTAGTTTGCTAGCATCTGCCAGAACAGTTGAGAGAGTTTTAGCCACACAACAGTCAACACAAGATAGAGGGTTTAAGAGGCCCATATCACAACCGAGTAGAGTACACTCAAGTGGCAAAAGAGCTAGATCTTTCAGTGGCCGATTTCAGGCTGGGGGTTCCAACATGCCTTCTTCCTTTAGGCGGGGACAACCAACGAGATCTGTTTCTTCGGCAACTAGTGCACCGACACAGACACCATATAGATCTCTACCCCTACCAGAATGCCAACATTGTGGCCGTTTTCATCCCGGAGAGTGTTGGTGGATGACAGGAGCGTGTTTTAGATGTGGCTCTAAAGACCATAGGAGGAGAGATTGTCCCTTGTTACAGTATGGCAGAGGTTCGGGGAGCACTGAGCTAATACAGACACAGGCTTCTGGGCAAGGCAGAGGCCGAGGGCAAGGCAGAGGAGGCCGATCAGGGTCCAGTCAGTTTAGATCAGAGACAGTTGAGAGGCCAAAAGGTAGTAGAACTGCCCAGCCAGGGCATATGCCATGCGAGGCAGAGAGGAGCAGGATGCACCAGATGTCTTAATTGGTAAATTCTTTCTCTTTGGCTATGACATACATGCATTGATAGATCCGGGGTCGATGCATTCATACATATGCACACCACCACCGAGTCAAGAGGGTTTAGAACCACAGACTCTAGAATTTGAGATTATTGTGACTAACCCGTTAGGGCACAGTTTGAGGGTTAGCAAGGTGTTTAGGGGTTGCCCAGTTGAAATTCAAGAAAGGAAATTCCCAGCAGACTTGATAGAATTACCATTCTATGAGTTCGATGTGATCTTGGGAATGGATTGGTTGGCTCATTATGGAGTGGTAGTGGATTGTGGAAAAAGACAGATGATCATCAGAATTCCAGAACAAGATGAGATAGTGGTGATGGGTGAGGATAGAAGATACCCAGACAATATGATATCAGTGTTGAAAGCCCAGAAACTCATCAATAAGGGATGTGAAGCATACTTAGCGTATGTGGTTATTATGGAAAAAGCAAGTCCGAAGTTGGTGGATATTCCTGCTGTTAGTGAGTTTTTTGATGTGTTTCCAGAGGAGTTGTCAGGGTTACCGCCGGATAGAGAAATTGAATTTGCTATCGATTTGGTATTTGACACCACCCCTATTTCCATTACACCATATAGGATGGCACCAGCAGAGTTAAAAGAGCTGAAGGTACAGTTGCAGGAGTTGTTAGATAAGGGTTTTATATGACCTAGTGTGTCACCATGGGGTGCTCCAGTATTATTTGTCAAGAAGAAAGATGGCACTCTTCGTCTTTGCATCGATTACAGGCAGATTAATAAGGTGACTATTAAGAATAAATACCCGCTGCCTAGGATTGACGACTTATTTGACCAATTGAAGGGTGCAGCCATATTTTCAAAGATAGATCTTCGATCAGGGTATCATCAACTGAAGATAAAAGAGTCAGATGTACCTAAGATGACATTTAGGACTCGTTATAGTCATTATGAGTTCCTGGTTATGCCCTTTGGATTGACGAATGCACCAGCAAATTTTATAGACCTGATGAACCGAGTGTTCAGGCCATACCTTGATCAATTTGTAGTAGTGTTTATTGATGACATTCTTGTCTACTCTAGAGACCGAGTAGAACATGATCAACATCTCAGAATAGTGCTGCAAACATTGAGGGAGAAGCAGTTGTATGCAAAGCTATCTAAGTGCGAGTTTTGGCTTGAAGCTGTTAGTTTTCTAGGTCATGTAATTTCAGCAGAAGGTATTCGGGTTGATCCTAGTAAAATTGAGGCTATTCTTAATTGGAAACCACCACGAAATGTGACAAAAGTGAGAAGTTTCCTCGGATTAGCCGGATATTATAGGAGGTTTGTGAAGGGATTTTCATCATTAGCGACTCCTTTGACACGACTGCTATGAAAAGAGGTCCGATTCGAGTGGACAGACAAGTGTCAAACAAGTTTTGATCGACTGAAGGCAATGTTGATGGAAGCACCAGTTTTGACTCAGCCTATTCCAGGAAAAGACTTTGTTATGTACAGTGATGCTAGTCATAATGGTTTAGGCTGTGTTCTTATGCAAGAAGGAAAGGTGATTGCTTACGCCTCAAGACAACTTAAGCCTCATGAGCTTAACTATCCGACACATGATTTGGAGTTAGCTGCGATAGTTTTTGCTCTTAAGATCTGGAGACATTATCTGTATGGGGAAAGATGTTATATCTATACAGATCATAAAAGTCTTAAGTACCTTCCCTCACAAAAAGAGTTGAATCTGAGACAACGAAGATGGTTATAATTGATTAAAGATTATGACTGTGTGATCGACTACCAGCCAGGAAAAGCTAATATGGTTGCAGATGCACTAAGTAGGAAGATTTTAGTTGAGATGCGAATACAATCTACTTTGATGCAGAGGATCAAAGATGCTCAAAAGCAAGATGAAAAGTTAGTAGAGATAGTCGAGGCAGTGAAAAAGGGAGAAACCTAATTTTTCATTGACAGAGGATGGCACAGTGTACTTTAAGAATAGGATTTATGTGCCTAGTGTAGAAGAGCTGAAGTCCGATATTTTAAAAGAAGCACATGAAACGGTATATACCATGCATCCAGGCGGGAACAAGATGTATCAAGATTTGAAAACTCAATATTAGTGGCCAGGGATGAAGAAGGATATCACTAAATATGTTGCTAAATGTCTAACTTATCAGCAAGTGAAAGCAGAACACCAGTTGCCCACAGGATTACTGCAACCAATACCGATTCCAGAGTGGAAATGGGAAAGAATCACGATGGATTTTATGTCCGGTTTACCGGTGACTCAGAGGAAGCATGATGCAGTGTGGGTGATAGTGGACCGATTGATGAAGTCGACACACTTCTTACCTGTCAGAATGGACTACTCATTGAACAAGCTAGCTGAAATTTATGTAAGTTAAATAGTGAGATTTCATGGAGTGCCAATGTCCATCATATCTGATAGAGATCCCAGATATACTTCACAATTCTGGAAGAGTCTACAGCAAGTTTTGGGGACTCAACTCAATTTCATCACAGCCTTTCATCCGCAAACGGATGGACAATCGGAGAGAGTTATTCAGTTGCTAGAGGATATGATGAGAAGTTGTGTGCTTGAATTTGAGGGAAGTTGGGTTAGATATCTACCTCTTATGGAGTTTGCCTACAACAACAACCATCATACGAGCATAAGCATGGCTCCGTATGAGGCATTGTATGAAAGAAAATGTAGGACACCAATCTGTTGGACTGAATTGAGTGAAAAGAAGTTGATAGGGCCAGAGTTAGTGCAACAAATAGAAGAAAAGGTTAGAATTATCCAAGAAAGATTGAAAGCAGCTCAAGATCGACAGAAATCATATGCTGACCTTAAGAGGTGAGATATAGAGTATGTTGTGGGAGATAAGGTGTTTCTTAAAGTTTCACCTTGGAAAAAAAGTATTGAGATTTGGTAAAAAGGGAAAGTTAAGTCCGAGGTTCATTGGTCCTTATGAGATTTTGGAAAGAATCGGACCAGTGGCATATCGGTTAGCCCTTCCACCAGAGTTAGATAAAATCCATAATGTTTTCCATGTGTCGATGCTAAGGAGATATAGGTCTGATCCAACTCATGTTATTCAAACTGAGGAGATAGAAGTGCAGACCGACTTGACGTATGAAGAGGAACCAGTGGCTATATTAGCACGGGAAGAAAAAGTTTTACAAAACAAGAAAGTTCCATTAGTTAAAGTGCTATGGCAAAATCATGCTACCGAAGAAGCCACATGGGAGAGCGAAGAAGTCATGAAGAAGCAATATCCTCAGATGTTCAACAAAGAATGAACAGGTAAAAATTTTGAGGACGAAATTTATTTTAAGGGGGAGAGAATGTCATATCCGCTAATTTAGACTAAAGTCACGCGAGTTGTTAAATCGACTCGTCGGTTTGACCGAAATCTAAATTTGGACTTTTATCGAAAAATAATGAAAATAATGGTAATTAAGTATGGAAAATATCTAATAAAGTGTTCAAAATATTTAAAGATGTTAAATTTCAGTAAAGGACTAAATTGTACCAAGTGTCCTTTAAAGGGGATAATAATAAATTAAATGCATGAATTGGGACATAAAATGCATATGGAGGCCAGCCACACCAAGTGTCACATTTTAAGAAGATAATTGACATACATGAATTTAACATTAATTAAAGTTTCTAGAATTTGGCTTAGGTGTGTCCATTAATTATGTAATTTTGTCATTTGTTCTCAAGTGCTTATCCTTTCTTAATTATCACCTTTGATCTAGAATTTTTCCATCATTAAGTGTCCTCCACATTTCTTGAAGCCCAATACACCAAATGGCAAAGTTTAATAAGCTAATGAAGATACATGCATATGACATTAATTAAGGTTTCTAGAATGTGGCTTATGTGTTCCCCATTTTAATGAGTTTTGTCACTTTGTTCTTGATTGCTTCTTTCTCTTCCTTATCCATTTTTCATTGAGGAAAATTCTGTTCTCTCAAACCAGCCACGTTTTCCCTTCTTCCTCCATAGCTAAACCTTGATTCTAGTAAAAGAAAGTGAGAAAAGGAGAGAAAAAAGCATGGAAACTTCCATTTTCATGCTCAAGAAAGCTTAAAAGAGTAAGAAGAAAGAGAGATTAGGGTTATAAAGTTTTAATAATCTGTTTATGAACTTTAGGAACTCAAAGTGACAAGGATTTAGCTCAAATGAGCAAAGGAAAGGAGAAAGAAAAGTAAAGAGAAAGAAAAGAGAAAAATAGAGGTTTGTGCATAATCTAAGGCAATAGCCTATTTTAATTTTGTTTAAATTGCATAATTTAATTATTGGCATGTTGATGATTCTGAATTAATATTATTTGTGATGAAAAATCTTGGGGATGCATGTTTGCTAGACTTAGGATTTAATTTGGTAAAAATTGAATGTGATTGGTTGGTATGTTATTTGCTGGAAATTGATGGGCAGTGTGCACTTAAACTATTATAACTTAATTTATGAAAATCAGTTTTCCATGTTATTGGTTGGATTTTAAAGATAAGACATAGAGCTATAACTTTAATTTAGATCATAAAACCTGAATATGTCTTTAATTTTCCTTACAATTTCATAAAGTTCGAACATAGAATCTGTCCAGAAATTCTGGGCAGAATTGTTAATAATGAGCAGTAAGTACTTAAACTGGTATACCTTGAGTTCTGGACCTTGGATTTGTGTGTTTTTTATTCTGTATGAAAGATAAGACATAGGGCTACAATTTATATTAAGACTATAATATCTGAATATGTCTGTAATTAGCCAGAAAAATTCATTAAAGTTAGACTTTGAATCTGTCCAAAAAAATCTGGGCAGAATTATCAGTGACCAGTTAGTGTTAATATTATCATATCTTTTTGTAAAGAATTCAGAATTAAGTGTTTCAAGTTGAATATTAAATCTAAGATCCATATCTAAAATATGTATGAAAATTATGTAACTAAATTCAGAATGGAACAGGACCAAAATTAAGGTCCAAGACAGAGGACAAAATCTGCCAGTGACAGGGCAGCATTTGAATTGAGGAATGAAATGAGTAAAATGATGAGAACTTAGTTATATTATGTAAATATTATTTTAATTGAGTGAATATGTGATTAATATGATATATTACATGTATGAAAAATATGAAATTAATTTTTATGAATTTTAATGAAATTGTATAAGCCCTACAACACCTAACTAGAACCAAGTTAGGATAGTTTGGCATGCCAAATAGGGGGGGAGTATGATGAAAATGATTAAATCCATTAATGGTATGATTATCTACATCGGGTTTGGCAATGTTATCTACGCCGGGTTTGGCAATGTTATCTACGCCGGATTTGGCACTGTTATTTATGCTGGGTATGACATTATTATCTACGCCGAGTTTGGCATGGTTATCTATGCCGGGTTTGGCACTTATATGCGCACATCATATTGCCCGGGTGACACTCCTAAGTATCTGGATGGCAACTCCGTTATCCTATTCAGTGGTTCATAGGTGGCTTGGGCATAAATGAAAACATAAATAAAGAAGTTAGGGGACATAAAAGAATTATTGAAAGTAAAACGGGAATTATGATTTGTGACATGGATAATAAAAATGGAATTATGAATTGTGGCATTGATAGAAAGAAGGTTTAGTGTTATGCAATAAGGTGGTAATAAAATAAATTAGTATGAGATAATATAATATAATTTGATATCTATACATGCTAGAATACCATGATTTGCATGAGAATGATGATTTGATTATGTTAAACAAAATGAGATACAATAAATTGATGTTATGCATACTAGAATATTATGAAATGTATATTTGCATGATTTGATCATAAATTTTTATATGACAATGCATGTGACATAAAAAAAATAGTTTATTGCATTATTTATATGCAGCACTAAGCCAAAAGCTTAGCGTTGGAGTTTCTCTCGCGCAGGTATATCAAAGAATAAGTAGACAGTAGTAGATAAAGCTAACGGTGACCTGACCTAGTAAAGCAGCGTATATCAACCACCGTGGGTCACACATCTATTGTATTTATGTTTTAAATTTTATTTTATAGTACTTGTAAAATAAACAGTACACTCTGTAAAGAAGATGTTATTAAAGAAAATGTATTTTTATCTTTGATGTTATGACTTTTCTTTTATGCTGCAAAGTAAATAAATGGTAAATAAAAAAAATGAATACATTCAAAATTTAATAAAGATATTTTAAATGATGAAGTCAGAGGTAGCACTCTCTCATCCGGGCACGAGCTGCTGGGTGAGGGGGTGTTACAAAAACCTTTTTTTTCCAAGGGGTGGTAAAATTGATATCCATATGATGCTTTTGGATATCCCACAAATAGACATCGATCAGACTTAGCTTCTAGCTTATCTGACATTGTCCGCTTCACATAAGCAAGACAACCCCAAATTCTTATGTAAGAAAATGTGGACTTTTTGTTATACCTATCTCATATGGAGTAACATCAACTGACTTTGAAGAAACTCCATTTAATATATAAATGGCGGACTCTAGTGCATAACCCCAAAATGATTTAGGGAGTTCCGCAAAACTCATCATAGACCTTACCATGTCTAACAAGGTTTGGTTTCTCCTTTCAGCCACACCATTATGTTGTGGAATGTAAGGTGGAGTCCATTGAGATAAAATCCCATTATCCCTAAGATAATTTAGAAACATTTGGCTTAAGTATTCACCTCCTCGATCTGATCGAAGTGTTTTAATGCTTTTGTCAAGTTGTTTCTCTACTTCATTTCTGAATTCTTTGAACTTTTCAAAAGCTTCAAATTTGTATCTCATAAGATACACGTACCCATATCGTGAGTAGTCATCGATAAAAGTAATGAAGTAGATGAAACCACCTCTAGTGTGTGTAGACATTGGACCACATACACCTGAATGTATTAAGTCTAAAAGTCCATTAGCATGTTCACCCTTTCCCTTAAAGGGTAATTTAGTCATCTTGTTGAATAAGCAAGATTTACATGTGTCATATGATTCATAATCAAGTGACCCTAAACTACCACTCGTGTAGCTTAGCCATGCATTTCTCACTTATATGACCAAGGAGACAATGCCATAAGAAAGATGATTTCAACATATCTTGTTTTTGCCTTTTATTATCATTGATGTTTAAAATTGGATTTGACATATCTAATATGTATAGTCCATTGCATAATGTACCACTAGCATAAAGAATTTCATTCAACATAATGGAACAACAATTGTTACTAAAAGCTAAATGGAAACCATTTTTATTTAGACTTGAAACAAAAATAATGTTTTTAGTCAAAGCAGGTACATAATAGCAATTATCCAAATTTAACATAAGCCCACAAGCGAAGGTCAATACACAAGTTCCTACAGCTTCATGGACTTCTTCTTCTTCTTCTTCTTCTTTTTCTTAAGGTTCTTCTTTTTAGAACCTTAAGAGTCCAGTAGCATCACAACCTTACTGTCCTTCTTGACAGATGACTCAACAGTTTTAAGCAAGTTAATCAGCTCAGGAATAGTGGTAAAGATTTGGTTTATCATATAGTTAAGCACAAAATGTGAATAACTATTAGACAAACTGGTTAGAATTAAGTCAATACTTAATTTACGGTCCATCACAAATTCCAAGGTGGCCAACCTCTCAATACAGTTGTAACGCCCACTAATTAGAGTTGTATTTTTAAATTGATAGCCATGATGAATTTGAATATATTAGACCACATAATTAAATTGTATTTTTGGTAAAAAAATTTAAAATGACTAGATAAGTAAATATATGAAGATAATAATAATAATAATAATAATAATAATAATAACAACAACAACAACAACAACAACAATAACAATAAAATTAAAAAAAACAGCAAAATTGGGAGAGTGGGGCTGAAGTCAATTAAGACTTCTTTTGGCCATTTGCTTCCAACTTCAACCCTCTCCTTCTTCTTCTTCTTCATCATCCTTTTTCCTTCCTCCATATCACAGCCCAAGATCTTCATGCTCTTCTTCATGACTTGCAAGATAATTCGCTCCAAATAAATCTGATCTTGGTAAGTAATATCTTTCTCATGATTATTGTGTTATTAGAACATTTTGGATTATGTTCTGCAGTGTACTTCATTCATTTTTTTAAGTATCCTATGAATCGAATTTGACCAGGTGTAAAACTTAAAAGTTGTTCATATATGTCTTATTCATCTTTCTGTCAAAATCTATTGAATTATTTTGAGTATATGAAGAGAAATGGTCATTGGGGTGAAACTGGTTCAGGGAGA